>OY751316.1:4645778-4913278 GCA_963564615.1 Rhorus exstirpatorius
CGACTAATTATCGCGTCGATAAAAATTTTAATTTTGAATCGTCGCGTAACCAGGTTGTTTTTTCATCGTTAGGGGTGGATTGTCGGGGAGGGGGTGATTCTAGGAATGCGGAAACGACGTCATTCGGCAGCGATTAATTAGCGACTAATTATCGCGTCGATAAAACTTTGAATTCTGAATCGTCGCGTAACCAGGTTGTTTTTTCATCGTCAGGGGTGGAATGTCGGGGGAAGGGGTGGTTCTAGAAATGCGGAAACGACGTCATTCGGCAGCGATTAATTAGCGACTAATAATCGCGTTGATAAAACTTTGAATTTTGAATCGTCGCGTATCCAGGTCATTTTTTCATCGTTAGGGGTGGATTGTCGGGAAGGTGGTGATTCTAGGAATGCGGAAACGACGTCATTCGGCAGCGAATAATAAGCGACTAATTATCGCGTCGATAAAATTGTTGATTTTGAATTGTCGCGTAAACAGGTTGATTTTTCATCGTCAGGGGTGGAATGTCGGGGGAAGGGGTGGTTCTAGGAATGCGGAACGACGTTATTCTGCAGTAATAAATCAACGGATAATTATCGCGTCGATAAAATTGTTAATTTTGAATCGTCGCGTAAACAGGTTGTTTTTTCATCGTCAGGGGTGGAATGTCGGGGGAGGGGGTGGTTCTAGAAATGCGGTAACGACGTCATTCGGCACCGATTAATTAGCGACTAATTATCGCGTCGATAAAAATTTTAATTTTGAATCGTCGCGTAAACAGGTTGTTTTTTCATCGTCAGGGGCGGATTGTCGGGGGAGGGGGTGATTCTAGGAATGCGAAAACGACGTTATTCTGCAGTAATAAATCAGCGGATAATTATCGCGTCGAAAAAATTTTGAATTTTGAATCGTCGCGTAAACAGGTTGTTTTTTCATCGTCAGGGGTGGAATGTCGGGGGAGGGGGTGGTTCTAGGAATGCGGAAACGACGTCACTCGGCAGCAATTCATCAGCGACTAATTATTGCGTCGATGAAGTTTTTAATTTTGAATCGTCGCGTAAACAGGTTGTTTTTTCATCGTCAGGGGTGGAATGTCGGGAGAGGGGGTGGTTCTAGGAATGCGGTAACGACGTCATTCGGCACCGATTAATTAGCGACTAATTATCGCGTCGATAAAAATTTTAATTTTGAATCGTCGCGTAAACAGGTTGTTTTTTCATCGTCAGGGGCGGATTGTCGGGGGAGGGGGTGATTCTAGGAATGCGAAAACGACGTTATTCTGCAGTAATAAATCAGCGGATAATTATCGCGTCGAAAAAATTTTGAATTTTGAATCGTCGCGTAAACAGGTTGTTTTTTCATCGTCAGGGGTGGAATGTCGGGGGAGGGGGTGGTTCTAGGAATGCGGAAACGACGTCACTCGGCAGCAATTCATCAGCGACTAATTATTGCGTCGATGAAGTTTTTAATTTTGAATCGTCGCGTAAACAGATTGGTTTTTCATCGTCAGGGGTGGATTGTCGGGGAGAGAGTGATTCTAGGAATGCGGAAATGACGTGATGCTGCAGTAATAAATCAGCAGATAACTATCGCGTCGATAAAATTTTGAATTTTGAATCGTTGCGTAAGCAGGTTGGTTTTTCATCGTCAGGGGTCGAATGCCGGGGGAAGGTGTGGTTCTTGGGAAGCGGAAACGACGTCGTTCGACAGCGATGAATTAGGGAAAAAATCTTGCGTTGCAATTTTTCGTTTTCAGCTTCATTACATCATTTTTGCAATGTGGCGATGCTAGCTCAATTGTAAACTGGGTTTGCCGCATTGTTTTCGAACACGGCTAGAGTGAAATTTTTTTTTTCCCGTAATTAAATATTGGCCAAGCTACCGATTTGAACCATTCGAAGTTCTTACGAGCTTCTCGAGTCAATAACTGACCAGGTATTTTTAATGGAGTCCATGAAAAAATAATCATTTTTTCCGTCGTCAGTGGACATCACTAGACTTAGTAAATGAATGGCTTATTGCATCCGTAATTTTTACGAGATGGCCGAGTCATGAAAATAAGAATAATTTATTGTGCTTATGATGAGTCTTGATCGCCAAATTAATTAGCCTATCGTTTTATCGCATTCGTAATTTTGACGAGTCGAACGATTTAAGAAAAAAATTATCATCATTATTTTCATGGTCAGTATTATTCGTCAAATTGACCAGGCTGTTCATTGGCTGCATTCGTAAATTTGACGAGGTTCTCAAATTACGAAAAAAAAATAACTATCATTTATCCCATGGTCACTCATTCTCGGTAAATTGACCGTGTTATTCATTTGTTGCACTGGCACTTTTTGTGACGTAAAAATTATTTTCCGTGGTTTGTGAAACTTGAGAGAGGAAACAAGCTATGGATCACCGGAAAATTTGTGATTATTAATAATTCATAATTCGTTTCCTCATTTAAAGAAAAAGTTCAATTCATAAAAATTATTTAATCAATTGATTATTGTTTATTCATCAATAAATTGTTATTAATTAATCATTTTTACGAAACATTTCAATGCAGTCACATCAATGGATAAGCGATAAACAGTAGCTGAAATCAGCGTGCAATCCGACGTTGAGACAAATGACTATCGACGGGCAACTTTGAACTGAGATCGCGGGATTTGGCGATTTCCTTATCACTTTTCAACGGCGTGTCATTTTTAATTAAGGTCATTTCCGATATTGTACGACCACGCATTTTAATCGTTGAGCCTTCCCCTTCAATATTACACAAGTCTCAACTCTGTCGCCCAAGTCCCTCAATGTAAAAAATGTCGATGAACGTGGGCGTGCACTCGCCAAATACCTGGATCTCATCTACGAGAACACTTATCGCAATAACTGTTACGAGAGTTGTGAGGTCATGATAAAAAACGATTGTGCGAAAAGTTTCCACGGAATCGATCGAGGCGTTCCAGCGTAGCACTTAAAAAACCGTTCTGACTTCCTGGGTCCATATCTCCTCCGGGAGTGATCCGATTTTGGCTTATAGGGGGGGGGGGGGTTTTGAGCCTGCCGTGAGACCACCTTTCGACTGATATGGGTTACCGAGCTGTTCGGTATCGGCAAATATCAATCCTGGTGTGCACAACCCGCCAACGCCAGACCCCGATTTACACCGATCCGGACAATCTACTCGCAGGCAGCCAATTTTCAATCGATCACGACGAAACTAGTCTCATTCGAAAGATTATTAAATTAACTCGAATGTATATTTTGGATTTTTCGGAATCGGTCCAAGTTTCGTCAAAATCAACAAAAAAAACATTGGCCCACTTCAATTGCCGCCTACTGTATGATACCCTATAATGATGACTCATTTCCTTAGACATAACAAAGGCAAAGAGAATTTTTTTCCTACCGATTCGAAGAATCGACGGTTTGATGCACACGCCGCTTGAAATATGATAGTCGCTAAAAGTGACTTTTTTACCCAAAGAATGCTGACTCCAAGGCGCGTGATCGCAGTTCACGGATAGGTAGAAAAAATAAAACGTGAAAAATTTCAATGTCGATTTCATTTCTTATATTAAAATCAGATTCATTATTTCCGTACACGGGAACAACAGTTCTGTACACAATGTAAGTTTTTACGATTAAAATTATTTGTACCACAGCCACCACCAACCGCAGAGTCCATATTGAAAACTTTGCCCCGAGGCTTAGACTTTTCGCGTTTTTTTATATACGCATTATAATAATCCTTCACTGTTTTATCGTTTCGGGATAAATCATCTGAAAATACGCTTCGCAACTTATTAATACCAAAGCCAGTAGACATACAATGAAGAAACATAATGCAATACTGTCCGCAACACTGCGAATCTGGACCCTGAAGCTGAGTAGCGTTGCATCGGAAAAGCTTGCAGTTTCTTCGGAGCCGGATGAGATGCTGCGGAACGATTGGAGGGATCCCGTAGCTGTCGAAGTATCGTCCTTCTCCAGTTCGATCGACGTACATGGCGACCCAGTGGGATCCGGGTAATTTGTGGCCATCGGTATTAACGACAAAAGCTGTCGGCCACGTCCACACCTTCGGGATACGATGGGCTGGGTATACGCCTATCGTGTGGTCTGGTATGTTCCGCAAGGCCTGCAGAATTTCTAGACTGTTCATAGCAGCCTAAAGCAGAAGGTTTCTTTTTCTTTTCCTCGCGAGGCCCGTCTAAGCTCCAGCTCGTGGTCGTTCTATATTCCCATAAGGAGTCGATGCGATCTTCATGACAGAGCCAATCTTTTATTTGTTTCGCATTATTCAGCGCACATTTGTACGTGAGATTGTTATGTAGCGATCCGTGGTAATATGCAACGAGTGTCGTCCCGATGAAGATAGCGGAATGAGGGAGCCTCCTCCTCCTCCTCTAAATTTATAATGAAGCAACCTGTGAGTTGCGCCAGGTACTCTGATTTCATTGAACCCCTTGTGAATATTCGATCAGATTGTTCCGCAATATTTTTCAAAATTGATTCCATATGTTGCGACGATGTATCGCCCTCACGCCATTGTAAACCATGATGATTTCTAGTCAACCAGGAATTCTGACGTTTCAGCGCCGGTAATAGATCCTCATTATCGTGAGGTGAAGACACAAGCCAATGAGCAGTGTACAGCCCGTGTAGGCAAATGATCGCAACTTCTTTCGGCACAAAACGATTGTTTTTATCTCGCAAACCCTGTATATCGATTGCGATATTCATGATGCTTTCTCGTTGCTATCTCTGATAATACTGTTCAGCTCTTTGTGCCACGGAGACCTAGCTCGGCGGATACAAATTCTGCTGACTATCCAGAAAAGTCAACGATTACTTGTCTAGATGAGTCAATATCCAACACATTATCATACTCGGCGTATACAATACAATTTACCGTTGATGCGAGAGCCTTTTCGAATCGTATTTCTATTCTCACACTGCCGTGTTTTACCAAATTCCAATGAGTACTGCTGTTTGCTGATAAATCAAGCGTAAGATCAAACGCAAAAAGGCAATACCCTTCGGGGTAGGCCTCCCGTGAGATACAATTACCTTCATTGAGAAAGTGAATACCCGTTCCGGAGAACAGAGTATGATACGCGTCTACGTAAAGCTTCGATTTTGTGAAGTCGGGCTGCAGAGCCTTTGACGGTATTTGCATACCATCCACATACAACGATAGATAATTGATTTGATAATTTTTAAAATTAAACGGGTTTTTATCGAGGCAGCCGTTGAACGCTTCATTATCGATGAAACCAATGATGATACGTTTTGGTAGCTGGCCGAGGATTACATTATCGAGAGTTTCGCCATGTACTCCGCTATGCATGGATATAGCCTTCACCTCCACGCGTGTCAGGGGGTATTTTGCAGTAGCTTTACACAGTGTTCTTGCATGTGCTAAAAGTATACCAGGTGCTATCTTGGCGCGACGTACAAGAAGCGACGCTTCGACAATATGTATTTTATACATATTGTCCCGCCCATAAGGCAAAATGAATTATTCGTGCGTACGAGTCGCAGACGCATTTCAACACCGTTCAATAAGAACCTCTCTTGATTAAAGACATCGCAGTGAAGATGACCGAGGAGATCAATAGTTTTTTCACTGCTAAGAAGGTCTATGCAGCTAACAAGCCCACCAATGGCTGTATCTGTATCCTCCATTTTTCCCGGTGTATCGGCGAACCAGAGCACACTCGTAAGATGAGAGTTTTTTGCGCCGTCTCCATAATTTAGCAGTGTTTTAATGTATGCTCTGTATGCATACGCGTGTAGGAGGCAGTGTAAATAGCTCGAGCTCTGACTTTAAGCACTCGCAAGAGTGTGTGTGTAAGAAAGCTATATTACCCTCTTTCTCTCTCTCTATGCGAAACTATCAGCCACCGTTCGTAGAGCCTTCCTCTTCTTGGTTGTCCTTCTCTTATTTATCCTCCTCTTTGCCGTTGCCCGCTTTCTCAGTTTTCTCGACGAAGACGTAGCCTTCTTTCTTTTTTTCACACTATGGATACGTCGCACACCGCGGCTGGAAATGGAATGCCGAGATCGATTAATTTTTGCCATTTTATAGCCAGAACCCTCCATGAGCGTATCAATTTTTTCCTCCGCCTTTCGCTTCAGATTTTCGCCAGACTCGCGTAGACGCGTTTTGAACGCTTCTCTTGGCCGTACACCATTGTCCATTATATCGGTGGCAACATTCACACCGGCACGCAGAGCCTCCTTGCCGACAGCCCGTGCTCCATTCTTCAAAAGAGGTATAATACGGCGGAGAAGGCCACCGAGAAAACTGCAAAACCCGTGGCCCCTTTGATTCGGTGAGCCTATGTACACGTTACTGATACTCCCATATCCGGTCCGAGCACCACCCGTCTGCATATCAAAGTATTCATCGTAATAAGTCATTGCGATGACTTCTCTAATCCATACGCTTGAACTGTAATGTCGCCGTCAGCGTCCCGTACTCAAATGGTATCGGCTGCCCAAACTCATCCCTTTTATCGATATCGATCGATTGAAAGTTTGTATGAAGCAGAGGTACGTAGCGTGGGGGCGAAAAACCTCTAATCTTCACAGAGCCGTAATTGTTGCTATCCGCGGTATAAGATGGTACAACACGTAACAGAGGTGCATGCACATCACCGGTAATGTAGGGTTCACAAATATCCGCATAAACGAATAACATATCGGGGATAGCATTAGTTAGGCTGGCAGGTCGTGCGCCTGTATAACCAACATCTATGAATGCAGGCGGGAGCGCCACACTGCTGGGTGTGGTAAATCCTAAAATCTTGTTGAGCCTTGGTGAGAAATGGAAAGCATGAATTAAATTTTCGCAAGAATCGCAGATACGGGTCACTTGGACGTAACCATTGCGAGCGCGCTGAAATAGTAAATGACCAGCAACGCTCTGTAGTTCATTTATTACTTCGAGCAATGAGTCTATACTCTTATATACACCGGGTGGAACATACACGCAGCTCTTTTCAAAGTCAATAGCAGAAGAGTGAATACCCTGTTGTACTTTATACGGTGCGGTCTTGATGAATTCTGCTCGTCTTCCTGAGGTATATGCAAAATCGTCATGGGTATATGTATTTCTGTAAGTCCAACGGCCCAATTGCCTTGCAAGGATACGCGCTGTGGCAATCGTGTGGTATAACGCGTTGTCATATTTTCCGGGTAATATCTCATACTGCTGTTGCTCGGTAAAACGATATAAAATTCGTCTCTCATCGTTATTTTTTTTTTTTTTCGGTAATAGTACGAACTCTCGATAACTCGGCCTCGTAAAAAATGGCGTCAATATCTTCGCCGTGAAGATCGCGTAAAAAGTACACCGTCGGCCAACTTATCGTCGATATGCGATGAATTTTGAACAGCTCGCTGCTCCAGCCGCTCTCGTAACCTTTTGCAAAGGCCGCTTTTGCACTACTGATTCGTACAACATCACCCATCCCGTATTTAGGGATGTGTTCTCGCTCCGAATCCTTGTAACGCTGCATCAAATTAGCACGAGCTTGAGCTGCAGTGGCAAGAGTCACCGTTAACGGGGCCATTTTTATGCTGCTATGCCGTGCTTTATTATATGCAGACACTATATTTTGCAGCACATTGATGTATCGCTTCGCGCGAGTATACGTAAAGTATCGCCACATTTTTTCTTTCAATGTTCGATTAAATCTTTCCACAATTGCGGCTTTTATATCAGGATTCCGTGCAGCTCGAAACTGAATATCTTTTTTCTTTAGGAGCTCTTGAAATGCAGCACCCATGAATTCTTTGCCTTGATCCGATTGCAGGCATACGGGTGATCGGCTATTAGTGGCTTTTTGCGTGAGTATCCGCGTAAAAGCCTTAGCCACAGACGCAGCAGTCTTGTCGCGTGAAGGCTCGACCCATGCATATTTACTAAGCACATCTATGACTACGACGAGATAGGTATGACCATCGTTGTAATCTTTGATCGAGCAAAGATCTACGAGATCAGCCTTCCAGACATCGTCAATGTTTCAAACGCTGTAATGGCGTTGTGGAAATCGATGGTTTACAGGGCGATGTTTCGTGTAAGCATCCTGAGTCTCCAACCACTGCACGGTCTTTTCGCTAGAAATTTTTTTTCGCGTTGCGCGTAATAATTTTGCAGCGCCCGAGAACGATGCTTCGTGGGAGGGATTATAGTACAGCTTTTCCAATGTTTTCATGGTTTAGAGTTTTAGGTTAGCCCAAATTACACGATTCTTCTTCTTCTTTTTACACTGGCCAGCGCCTGTTTGCTCCCTCTCAAAGGTACTGAAGAGCTCATAAATACTGGGATCGGTGGATTCGTCGCTGCTGTGATTGGCTCCCGCGTCGCTCAACGACGAGTCGTGGGAGTGCACAGGTATTTTTCTTTTTTTCCGAAAAGGCGTCGAGGTGGGCACATCGGACCTCCACAGATCCTGGTTTCCAACAAACTCGCGTGGAAATTTTGCCACCTTTAAAAATCCTGCAAATGCATGACGACCCGCCGGCGTTGAGATTTTCCTCGCGCGCATAGCATCGTTTATAAGATCGAAAATATTGGAGTCCTTGATTTCTTTGCCTGCGATGTAGACGGTACCTGTTGGATCCCAGCAAAACTCTGTTAATGATACAAGGCGTAAACGCCGGAGCAATAGTTTTGCTTTGTTGCGATATTTTGTCGGGACACTCTCAACGATCATAGAGTCGTTTATGCGTGGAATTTCAGCGCCTTTTCCACTATTCCCCTCCTCCTCTATTGGTGTCGTGATGTCATCATCATTTTGTGCGAGTGCACGATGCTGCTGCGCTCGCTCATTATCGGCAAAATGGAGATAACGCTGCAACACCGCGAAATACGCAGACCACTTTTCCCTCTCATCCTTGTACGAATTAGAATTCACAATATCGTACATCTCAGTGTCCAATCTACTCAGTGTCGTACCAAGGGTTTGCACTGTTTGCTGCTGTTGCCGTTGAACAGATTCCGTTTGTCGATTATTCTGCACGCCTATATGCTGAAGATTCTTTTCAGGCACGAGCACCATTTTTCTCGCATGCTCCATTATCCACTGCCGGCGATCAAACGTGACAAGAGCGTACCCAGTACGGGGGCGAGCAGCAGCGGTAGGAACCCACCGTTTTGAACCACAAAACGTTTCTTGCTCTTCCAACTACCGCTTTTCGCAGCTAGTCTTCGAAGAATAGATGCGTGGCGACGCAACTTTTTTCTTTGTTAAGGCTTCAAAGGCACGTTACCACGTAGAATGTTTAACGCACACTCACAAATACAACAAATTATTCGAGGATCGGCTTTACGCAAAACGGCGTCTCGCTACTCCTTGTTGAGATGCTGGAGTGCGTGCAATATTGCAACGTGCTTCTTGCAGAGAGGGGACCTGTTACCCGCCATCACAGCCGCAAGACTGGTACTTCTCCGGCTGTGTCGGTGCTTTTTAACTTTTTTCACGGGACGTAAACGAAATGCTGTGGATCATCGGGGAAAATACACGTTCGAAATCTACAGTTATCGGGAGTCGATTGTTTCAAGTCCAAGAGCAGATAACCGTGTGGTTTGCTCGTCGCGTCGTAATAAACTTCCTGCAGAAATCGGGGGTTTACGGGTAAACCTGACGCGCCAGGTGCTGTATTTGAGCGCGATCTCGCGGATTTTTAAAAACTACTATATAATTAGCGTTCAGCGATATATCCCGTTGCCCGTGACTTTGATGAAATAAATTTTGCGTTATAAAAAACACGCTCAAATTCTTATGGTGACTACCCTTGGTGAAGAGGTCGACAACGCTATTGTTCGATGCCTCGCGCATCAAATCGTCAATAATTATAAGTTTTGCACGCGGATCGTTTGCATAATCCGAGGCTTGTGGTAAACCTTCGCGAAACTCTATCGAAGAACCGTACTCCATATACGCTTGTTGCCACTCGGAATAATAGAAAATAATTCGTTGAAACAATTCACTATTCAAATGCGAAATGAATTTCAAAAACTTTTTCACAAAGTATGTTTTACCGCAGCCCGTGGGCCCGCGAACCATCGCCGTCCGAGGATGTTTCCACCGCACATCCATTTTTGCGAATGAGCACAATCTTCGTATTAACTGAAACATGTAGGGTTCGAAAAGACGAATATACGTAAGAACATAAAGTTTCATTTATATACATTATTTACAAATTAGTGCGAGGCCTATATGTATATATACATTATTCTTTATAACCGTAAGGAAGAGTGCCATATTCGCCATCTCGTCTCCGTTTGACGCTCGATGGTTTCTAGATTTGGTTTCAGGACGTGTGACGACCTGATGAAATGCGGTGAGCCCTATAGCGTCATACTTTAGCACAAGAGGCTCGTCTTTCTCACCGGTTATAAAGGAGCGCACTGAGTTATAATTAATTAATGCCTTGTTCGCAAAATTAAGCGTTATCCCTTTTACTTTACATACTTCTTTTTCCTCTCTATGGGGAGTGCATACGATAAAAGAATATAATTTTGATCTGCCTGAAATGAAACTTCTAATATAACTACCTTCCCCATAAGAGCTCAGCTCATCTGTGAGATCCCCTAAGAGCTGTCCCGTTGGAGGCTCGTACTCGTATTTTTCTTCGTGCGATACGTAAATTACGGAATCGGTATCGCAGTACAAAGCACGACGACCCAGCCGCTCTAGGTAACTATAAAGTTTTAGGCGGGCCTGGGCTGTGGTGTATGCTGCTACTACGGCGTTCACTATGCTGGATGGTATAACAGCGTTACTGATTTTCGTGTAGCTTACATACAATATTTCGTTATTTACGGGTAAAATACCCGTGATCTCGTGCTCAGGGCTAGTCAATAGTTCCATAAGTTTTTTACGCGTCGAAACTATTTCTGTCTGCGGTAGATTTTCCCGCTGCCCAAACTTCCCCCAAAATGAATTAAGGAACAGCTTTGCAACAGTTCGCAGCCCCGGATTTTTAGCTATGGAGTCGCGATTTAGCTTGATTCCTTCCGATCGTTTGAAATCGGCTATATAGAGATCTTGCGCCGCTTTATCTTCGGAGCAATTGTCGGGCCATCCACTGGCTTCTTGTTTGATTTTTAAAAACGTGTTAATGTATTCGACAAAATGCCCCCCTGTCTGTGTATCGCGATTGAACTGCGTCGTTTCATATTGCCAAATTTCAGTCACGTCTATCACTCTGTACCCGCACGACAAGGCTTTTCGCAACTCGTCAACAACCCATGTACCCTTGAACACGCTCTCTACAGGGTCTTCATGTCTGCATTCGCCCTGATTCATATTCTCACAGCAGCTGCGGCATAGAGCAAATAATAACCGGTTATGCATACGCACTGGTAATACGGGGTGGTATAGATTACGAGGCGGCAATACGGTGCATTTTACGAGGCCCTCAACGAGAGTGAGATCGGTGTTATCAGGGCCTGTCAATTCCATGCACTCGTTACCCACGTATACTTTAGGATGGCCCACCGGGCATTTGCTGAATTTACAGATGTAGGGGTACAGTGAGCAGACGTCTACGCAGCGTATTTTTTCCGTAGCGTCAACGTCGTAGAGCGTAACCATATTTTCTGTTCGTCCTCCGAAAAAAGCATCACGAGGATTGAGAGGCTCTGCTGTAACTAAAGGGTTATCTTGTAGGAAAGTTCTCATCTCGGCTGTCGAATTCAACAAACGGTCATATTCACACTCCCAAATTTCTGTGAGCAAATACCCTCCCGTTTGAAGTCTATCAGTTACTGCTGTTGTTCTCTTGAAACGCTCGTCCATGGATATTCCATCGCTTTGTCGACTGTCTCTGTTTGTGGGATAGCAACGTGGGCAACCGTGCCAATAACAACCGTGAAATTGTAATACATGCGCCCCGTTAGGAGTCTCGTAGTATCCGTCTACCAAGAGATTTTGCGGTAGTCTAAACTCGCGTGATCGGCCCGCATGAATAATACGAACACCCAGTGAGTGCTCCATCCACGATGGCCATGAAACTGCTTTTTTTCGATTGATTTTGCGCCCATCTGTATCGCCCCGTGGGTATAATGCCTATTGAATTATCTTTCAAGAAGTTTTTTCGAAAAACTCTGAAGCAGGCTGATGCTTTTGTTGTACTTTCATCAAAAGGGCAGAGGCGACCGCTGATAATGAACATGTTGCGAAAAGCCATACACGCGCGTCGCAAAATCGTGAGATCTGTCTTACAATAGCTGATAAGCTCTTCCGAAAAAACGAATACGTAATTTTTGTCTTTTGTTTCGCGATACCAATCGAGAAATTTCCGGCGCTCATCGGCGTGCATCGTGTCCGGAGAATAATGCTTGAGAGGCGGCAATTCGCCTACGTAATTTTGATTTTCAGGCCTGTTAAACAAATGTGGAAAAGTGCCTTCAACGATAGCACCGGTAAGCCCGAAGGCTTTCGGTAAACCGCTCAGAGGCATATGGAAGTAATTTAGGCTGTCGAGAAATACGATTTTTCCGACGCGCATCGTAATAATTTTCGTACCGTTCGTGATGAGTGTGGGGAGCTGAGTTTTTTTCTCTTCGATGAAATAACGCAGGATGAATTGAGCATCGAAACCCCCTGCATTATGAGCGATACAGATTATACGCGAAAAACCTTCGAGCGGTTGCATGGCTAATTCGACAAGCTGGGCTACGGGGCTGTGACTAAACACAAATTCGTGTTCCCCGCAATGCTCGCACGGTTCGGCTATAGAGTCGTTAACACAGCAAAACGTGCAAACTCGTTGAGCCACGCAAAGATTTGGCTCGTGTACATGAGTAGTCGCATCACCCTTCACAGGTGTGCTCTGCTGTGTTTCAAAATCATAAAAAATGAATAGAATTTTTTTTAAGTCCGGAGTACTACGAATCGGTTTCATGAAACACAGATGATTACTAGGCTGATGAGATTTGCACGTTTTGCAGAAGCCTACCCCGCATTTATGCTTCTCTTTTTTTTCTAATGGCCTTATTGCTCGAAAGCAGTTACGGCACCGTTTGAGAGATTCGCAAACGCTAGCCTTTCTACGCCTCATGGTCACCAGCGATGCCTTATGCCTCTATAAACATGCCTCTCCGAAAAAATCGCGGTTGCATGCTTCGCATCTGATTATATTGCGCGATCGCGTATCGCACGTCTGTAACCCCCAGCACCAAGGACATTTTTTTTTGAACATCTATGACCGAATCGCCGATATGCTGTGTTACATGATGAACAGAAATCTCTACTGCCGACAGCTGCTCTGAGATTTAGAATAGGCTCGAAATGCTGTGAACGCCTCGTAATACAAAATGTACAGGGTGTGCTGAATTGTGCCTACGCTGTTCAGAACACCCTGTCTTCCGTCAAATAGTGGCTCCTCCCCGCGATCCAAAGTTAAAAATTCGTAAACGACAATTGCAAAACCGTCTCGTGCCAAATGATCCTGATAGCGTGCAATCTCGTACACACCACAGCCCTCCACAGGTACGCGAACATCTGCTGTTCTTGTAAGCTCGAGTGCTGCCTGCTTTTGCGCACCCCGATTGATTCGCATAATACGCCGCCATTTATCATGTAGGCTACCCGAGCGTATTTCTCCTCGTTCTGCGTATGCTCGAGCCACTACCAGCGAATGCGGTAAACATAGATTGTCGCTATTTCGGATCGGAAGAATAGATCGTTTTGTGACACCCTCGTGCGTGAGACCTTTCCGACCGCACCCTTCGACCCCCTTGACAGCGCACATTTTTATTGTGCACGAATCGTCAATATTTAAAGATGACGCACTTTGCGCCACGCTGCTTATCAACTGCCAGATATCTTTGAATACATAATCTCGAGCCGGTCGGAAAGATAGCCACACGGGGCCGTGCGGCAAGCTATTCGCTATAAACGAAACGCCTACATAATCGCCTCCTTCGCAGGAGCTCATGATGTGCGTTAAGAGATCACGAAATGCACCGTTGAGCCAATCTACCACGCTAATGCCGGAGTCTGGCTGACGAATTCTTAACAAGGTTTCACGCCCTCGTAGCTTAAATCGCTTAAAATATCGCGTGTAATCACCGATGATTTCGAAATGTTTTCCGGGCGGATGTATTTCTTCGAGAGGCCCGCTCCTTGGTACAGTACGTCGCCTGCCTGCTCCTTTTTGCACCTCTGGAAAAGAGTCTCGTATTAGATTCTAGAATGGTTACATGCAAAAACTATTGTGTTTTATCAATATTTGTACCTCTTACGAGTCGTAGCACTGCTTAAACACTTCGATATTACCAATTAAACAAAGATGCTGACGAATACCCTGTTACAAAAGGACCCACTTATCTACTTGCTTACTAACTTTTTCATACATAAGAAAAATTATTTACCTGAGTCGTCAGCAGCCACGAGCATTTGAAACCAGCGATCCGCTCTTCGGAATGGCTCGTTTATGCCGTCTTCTTGTTCATCCTCAACAACAGAAGGCCCGTCATCAGCTCTTTGAAAAGCCTCGTCTCTCTCGTTCTCGATAGGGTATTCCCACAACTGGTTTTCACGCTGGTCAAAAACATTATCGTTGCGATCCTCTAATGTTAACGAAACATCACCAGCGCTGGTTTCTGAGATTGCTCGCCGTCCGGAATTGCACAGAACCGATGGACCTGGTACAGCATAGTCTTCTTCTTGTGCTACCTCCCGACCGACGAGTTCTGGACAAATGTATAATTTAAAATTGACGCAACACCAAATTTTTTTGGCACCTTACTTTTAACTTACGTTCGAAAATCGACGAGTTAGTCAATATCACCGAATGGTGTTCGATGTTGAAAACCATGCTCATCGGCTGCCCATCATTTTGTTCGGCGCATGATGGGCGTTGGTTCGTTACACTCCTCTGCTGACATGCTAATTCAGCAGTACAAGCCCCCTCTATAAGAGCCGCTTCTTCATCTGACGATGCATCCAAGAGCTGTCGATATACTATATTAGGTGCACAACCATTAAATCAATATCCCTCCTTTAATAGAAGTAGTGCTTTCAGCTCATAATTTTTTCCGGTAAACGAGCCGTGTTGAAATTTCATATAAATGTTTTTATTACGATAATAATGTAAGGAGAGAGAGAGAGCTCCATATCAATTTAATAAGACAGAGACAGAGAAAGAGGAGCTTGATGAATAAAAATACGTTTCAAATATATCATATTGAAATTCTTAAAATACTTTTTCTAACGATAACAGGCGCTCTGTACCACTTTAATGCAAGAGAGAGAGACAGCGAGAGGTAGAGAGCGCGGAACCACGCTAAGCATAGTACAAAGAGTAGAGCTCAATAAATAACGATTATCTCTGCTAACGCAAACAGGTGCTTTGTATCGTGTTCATGAGAGAGATAGTGATAGAGTGGCAAAGAATGCGGAACCACGCGAAGCATGACACAAAGAGTAGAGCTCGATAAATAAGGTTTAACTGTACTAGTGCAATCATAGCCATGAAATTATTTTTTCTATACGGTTTAAGTATTAAGAGCCATACCGCTTTAACGAGAGAGAGAAAGAGGAAATTGATGAATAAGAACGCTTTTTGAATATATTGCATTGAAATTCGTAAAAATTTTCTAACGATAACAGGAGATCTGTATCGCTTTCATGAGAAGCTGATGACAGCGTCTTAATGAAGAAGAGAGAGACAGCGAGAGGTAGAGAGCTCGGGACCACGCGAATCATGGCACAAAGAGAAGAGCTCGATAAATATACCTGCCCGTGCTACCGTAATAATGGAACCGTGAAAATATTTTTCCAATAGCGTTTGAGTATTACAATTCATACATGGTTATTTTTATGGTAGAACGGAACTTACTTCTGATTTCATCGACAATGCCTCGGACACACGGCGCCTTTTCCAGCCCTCGACGTTGCACCTCTTCAAACACACACGTTAGCACTTGTTGACCGTTTAGCACACCTCTGTTGTAGGCTGTCACTATGATTCGCAAGGGTGCCCACCATATAATATATTTGAGGCGTCTTATGAGTCTATTTCCCGATAATCGATTTAACTCGTTACACCATTGATCATTACACCGACGCCGAAGCTGGGAGCTATGTATTACGACCAAACGCAAAAGATTTAAAATACATTCGCGAAGTGTTCGATCTGTCATGATTGATAGCGATACGTGATAATTCCCTACTGGATTGAGACTGAATAATCGTGCATCTTGATCTTTCCATATAAATACCTAGCGCGAGACTTCTGAGCGAATTTACTCATTTACTTAAACTGCAGCGACATCAAAAAGCGATGCCCCCTCGCGGCACAAGAACATGCACGATGAGGTATCAAGATATCAAGATTCAATATCACAGCGCATATGTATATAGCCATTCAAAACGCTCTTATTGTTTCAATATAACTGCTGAGCCTCGAGCTCCCCTCTCGGCTCTTTTTTCGAAAAAATAATTTTCGATCAACAAAGAAAATATTTTCAAGGCTAGGGAGAAATTTGTCTTGCATAGCTCGAATTGGACTTATATATCACCTCCATGAAACATCTGATACTCTGATATCTGATATTGATACTCTGTTTTCGTCGAAACGGAGTAAACCTTGGCGCGTGCAAATTAGCTGACATTATTATACTTTCGTCGAAGATGAGAACTGTACAGCTTTGCCAAACGCAAAACATTTGAAATAAAATCGTGCAGAAGAATACTGTCGACCATCGTGGCCTGAGACCAGCTAGCTTCTGCATTTTTTCAAATAAAAATAGTATAATACAAATAAACTCAATTGTATGTATCTCCTCGTCGTTGAATCTTTGCCCTGAATCATCATGATATCGATACTCAGTTTTCGCCAAAACAAAGTAAACCTTGGCACGTGCAAATTAGCTGACATTCTCTTATAAACAGCAGCATGTATGTGTAGAGGTGAGAGCTATGTATCTTTTCCCTCCGGGTAAAAAATTTGAAAAATTCATACACAACGGAGAGCAGTATCAGTTATCGCTATGCTCTTGTAGATGAGGTCATTCGATTCTAAAGTATCCCTGTCTGTGATCTGCACCACTTTAAATTATTCTTCGCCCTAAATGTAAAAGAACTGCTGCTGTACCTATGTATATTCGGAGCGTATGCCTATTGTGACTATAGGCTGCATCTTCAGATTACATTATATACAATAAATATATTATTTTCCATACGAATAAAAAATGATGAGCAAATTCGAGCAAGCTTGAGCGACGATGAGACATGCACGTGGTGCTGACGGTGCATTTCGCGCGCGCCGAGAAGTCTTCATAATATTATCCCTAAAGGCGCGTGGAGCTTGCCTCCAAGCAGCTGTAGAGCTCAGTAATCGTCGTTCTTTTAATTGAGTAACATCGGGAAAACGTGTACGCGACGTCGCTCGGTTAAAATATTGAACATTTAAATAATTTATGTGCTCTCAGGGTTAATATGTGTGTGTGTATGTGTGTGTGTGTTAATAAAAATATTTAAAAAAGATGGGGCTCACAGAGATGAGTATAACGAATGCATCTGTGCGGGTTTGCATTCTATCGTTTTTTCAAAGAATTTCTGCGTAGATTGCTTAAAATTTATTATCGGCAAATATCGGAAAAATTTTTGGGTGCTAGTACGAGTACTTCATAATTATACGGTGCGGTGATTTTCTTCTCCATCAATTTAAAATCGATGGGACGAGGAAGAATAGCGAGTGAGAGAGAGAGAGAGAGAGAGAAAGAGGCAAACTGCCTAAGCGACAGACACGGAAGAGAGAGAGAGAGAGGTATGTATGACCAATAGGCTCGGAAGAAACGTAAGTAGAAATATTCAAAGATGTTGATAATAAGAAAAATAATAGCTCAGAGAGAGAGAGAGAGAGAGAGATAGAGAGAGAGAGAGAGAGAGAGAGAGAGATATGAGATATTGAATGATATGAGAATATTGAAAATAATAAAAATAAATAATAATAATAATAATAGGGCCACTATGTCCAGCCCGCGGAACTCCCCCGCCCCACCTCTCCCCACCATTACCTCCACCACGCTCGGAAAGAGGCTCCAACGTGGGGGAAAGTGGAGGGGATAGGAGTGGGGATAGGAGTGGGGTTGGATATAGTGGTCCACATACTACTTCGGAGAAAGCATTCACCGATTGCAAGGCTCAGGTTGCCAACGCATCATTGCTCTTTCATCCCTCAGACAACGCGCTTTTATCGCTTCAGGATGCATCGGATTCCACCATGGGTGCCGTTCTCGAACAACTTTGCGAGGGAAAATGGGAGCCGCTTGGTTTTTATTCGAAAAAACTCTCTCCGACATAGCGAAATTATAGTACGTACGATCGCGAACTACTTGCTATTTTTTCTCGCCTGCATTTTTTCCGATTCATGGTCGAAGGACGTTCTCCGGTGGTTAAGACGGACCATAAACCTCTCGTTTATGCCTTTAGGCAACGCAGCGACAAAGCTTCGCCTCGTCAGCTCCGCCAAATCGATTTTATCGGTCAATTTACCACTAACATCGTCCACGTCAGCGGTGTCGAGAATACGGTTGCCGATGCTCTTTCGAGGATCGACGCAATCTTGAGGCCAACGTTATTTTCCACAGAAGACCTCGTCACAGCCCAAGCAACAGACGAGGAACTCCAGCATCTGTTGAATTCAAATACGTCTCTCATTCTACGTCCTTTTCGAGTCGACAACGGTGAAAGAACGATTTTTTGCGATCTTTCTAACGGCGACGCTCGTCCTTATATTCCAGCGTCTTTCCGGAAACGAGTATTCGACGCGACCCACGGACTCTCTCACCCGAGTGACAGAGCCACCAAATCGCTAATCCAAAAGAAATTTGTTTGGCCAGCGATGAACAAAGAGATTCTCAATTGGTCTCGCACCTGTCTACCCTGTCAACGCAGTGAAGTCTCACGTTATAATCATAACGTGCCGCAACACATCCCGGTACCGGATGTGCGTTTCGCACACGTTCACGTCGATATCGTTGGACCCTTACCTTCTTCGAAAGGTTTCAAGTATTGTCTCACGATAATCGACAGGTTCACGAGTTGGCCCGAAGCTATTCCAATCCCGGATATCACCGCTCAATCCGTCGTTGATATCTTTTTCGCTGGATGGGTCTCGCGCTACGGTTCGCTGATGACAATCACGACCGATCGCGGTGCACAATTCAATTCGGCAATCTTCGAGGCTCTTGTCAAGTTTATCGGAGCCAAACGTGCACGCACTACAGCCTATCATCCGGCATCAAACGGCTTAGTGGAACGATGGCATAGTTCTTTGAAATGCTCGATTATGTGCGACGATACAACCGACTGGGTACAAACTCTTCCCATCGTACTTCTGGGACTCAGAACGATTGACAATGAGGATATTCGTGCTTCTTCAGCAGAACTGGTCTTCGGAACGACGCTTCGTATTCCCGGTGCATTTCTCGTCGACCACGAGGAATACGACGATCAACAAATCTACGTCCAGAATCTACTTACGTTCATGCGTAACATTCGGCGCGTTGCAATGGCGCATCATTCTAAACGAAGACCATTGGCACACAAGAGTCTGTACGAATGCACACACGTGTTTCTAAAGAACGATGCGAAGAAATCACTCAAACAGCCGTATGTCGATCCCTACGAGGTTTTAGAGCATGTTTCTGATGTCGTTTTCGAGATTCTGGTCGATGGAGAGCCCGCCCGGTATCTACAGAGCGTCTCAAACCGGAATTCTACGAGTCAGACGCGGGTTCGCGCGAAAATAATTCAGCTAGTCATGAAAATTCGCCTAGTCAAGGAAATCCGTACTCTCAAGCTCAGTCGTCGCGGTCAACGTCAACAAATTCGTATTCTCAAGCTCAATCGTCGCGGTCTACGTCGTCAGTCCAACCAACTCCGATCTCGCAGTCGCTGGCAACACCGATTCAAGATAATCAAAAAAAAAGTTAAAAAAAAGTTACGTTTTTTCCAACTCCAATTACGCTTACTCCGTGTCCGGATACTCCTCCAAAGACATACCCTAGTCGTAAACGCAGATTCTATTACGCAACCCGGTTCAGTTGCTTGGAGGGGGGTAATGTAGCGTGTGGTTTTACCGACACACCGACGACATCGCGCAATGAAAACTCTCATCAGCGCAACGACGAATGGAAACGATTTCCCCCTACAGGTTAGGTGTGGCGTCCGTGAACAACTTCACGGGGTGTAGAAACTCTCGAACGACGACATGCGCTACAAGTGGCTAACGACGTTTTCGCGATAAATATCTTACTTGTTCCTTTTACGATTATTGAATAAAGTCAACGATCTCAGTAGTTTAACTGTTGTGCCTAAGGTTTGATTTCGCCCGGTCTTCTCCGTCTTGAAATCCTTAAGTAATTCCCCCTCATTAGTATTATTTTATACCAAGAGATGGAGCCACTATCGAAATCTCACGACCATAGCGGCTAACTTTAAGCGGGGGGCGAATACTGGTTAGCCTTTGTTCATTTTTTTTTAAATCAGTTAATAAATTCATTGATTCGGTATTATTCGATACTTCAAGCCTGAAAACATACTGTTGGCGAGTAACGGGGAATATGCGCTCGTCAAAGTGACGGATTTCGGACTATTGAAAATCATCGGTGAAAATAAATGTATGCGTACATATAGTAAGCATTGAGGTGCCATTTTCTCCGAGGCGGTTCTCCTGACGGAAACTCGTCGTTGAGAACCGAAAATTGAAAATTTTGACTCGTCCGTCCACAGCACATTCCTCCACCGAGCCGCCTCGGAGAAAATGGCACCTCAATGCTTACTGCCCACAGTTAAGCATGGGGGTGGTTAGGTCATGGTGTGGGGCTGTTTTTATGGCCATGGTACTGGAGACTTCATAAAAGTCGAAGGAATTATGAAGAAAGAGAACTACCACCAAATTCTCATCAGGCATGCGATTCCGTCAGGTCTCAAAACCATTGGCTGCGGATTAAAAATGCAGCAAGACAACGATCCGAAACACAGCTCCCGCCTTTGCCGAGGATACTTGAAGACAAAGGAAGAAAATGGGGTACTCGTCAACATGGTTTGGCCACCACAATCTCCCGATCTGAATCCGATCAAGCTTTTGTGGGAAGAGCTTGATCGGAAAGTCAGAATGGTCTGCCCTTCATCTGCCGGCGATTTGTGGCTGAAGCTCAAGGATGCGTGAGCGAGTCTGGAGCAAGTGCAAATCACTAAATTAATCGAGCGAATGCCACGACTCCTCAACGCGGTCCTCAAAGCCAAAGGTGGTTTTTTCGATGAAAAACGCGTATAAATGAGGTAGGAGATTTAATTTTGTGTTAAAATGACGTGGGGATTGTGATAAAATAAAAAATAAAAAAAGCTAGCCCGTATGAAGAAAAAAATCACAATAAAAAAATTCAAAAAAAATTTAGTGTATTCAAAATCGTAAATTAAACTTTTCTTCTCTCTTCAAATTTTATCCCAAACCCCATAGTTCTCAGGTTACACCACTTCTCTCAGTCGAGGTCCGACCAAAAATAGTAAAAAAATAAATTTCGAAGAAAAATTCTTAAATAATTATAGTATGTCTATTATGAAATCACGCAACTTTTTACCCTCATGACATTTCCTCTGAATCCCTGCAGTTTTTAAGATACGCCGTATTTCTTAAAAATCTTGGTTTTTAGCGAAAATTAGAATAATTTTGCGAAAAAAAATCGCACGGTACTTTGTGAAAAACAAAAATAAAGCTTTTGCTATCCCCTTCGAAGTTGTCATAGAGAAAACTGGAGAAAAAATTTTCCACTAGATAGGCAGCCCATTTTCGAAGGCCAAAAAATTGTCGAAAAAGGCCCTGTTCTAAAGCGCGTGCCAGCTCAAAAAAAATCGTAAAAAATATTCTGAGGTGGAAAAATGAAGCTCAATATGCCTTCTTAAAAACGACGTTTGTTAAATTTTATTACGTCGATTTTTGACTGAGCTATCGAACCTTTACTTCGGCTGAAAATTTCGACTGGTGAACCCAAACTTTTGAGCGGGAGTGTACGTAGCACTGGAAATGCTGATTACCGAGAATGAACGAGCTTACACAAAAAAAAAGTTGATTTTTGGAGTCTCGGAGTTATCCTCTTTACAATGATGGCAGGAAGAGCACCATTTTGTGAGAGTAACTTAACACATCTGTATCAAAAAATTGTGTTAGGAAACTATGCTTTCTCGGCTCAACCATTCAGAAATGTATCGAACACGGCTATCGACTTGGTGAGTACTCGATCCAGAATAATTTTTAATACGAGTAAATGTGCAATATTATTCAAAAAATATATGTATTAAACCGGTTTTTTAAACTTTTTTATTCTTGCGTACCTTTCTAAAACTTAGTTTTTAGCCTCAAACGAAGCCCTGTGAAACCGGAACTTGATAGTAAAATTCTAAAAGGTGACTCATCCGGTTTGAATGTTTCAAACACACTAACCAAAATATCTCAAAAATTATACAAGTTGGAAAGCTGTTTTTGGTTCCATTTTTTAGATAATTAAATTTCTTATAAAAAAGGTCCAGACTACTATGCACCTAAATGTTTATCTTGTATTCGATACGAACGTTTAAAGTTGGGTGCATTGAATAAATGAATGAAGCTGCTTATTACCTTGCAAATTTTTATCGCACCCGTGTTCTAAGCTGATACAAGTAATATCATGCGAACTATTTCATAGAAAATTTAATTATTCACACAACACGTGTTACGATTATCTCTATATTTTCTACTGCTTACAATATAGTTTGAAATAAAAATTGCAAAAACGGGGTTATCATTTTTTATTTGTTATAGGTTTTGGGGATAAGATCGAATAAAAAGAAGCAATTTAAGGAAGTTGTGTCAGTACCTATAGAGTCAAAACAGAAAGTTTCTTTCTCATGACCCACGTAGTATTTAATGTGGCAACGTTCGCTTTTGTTGATGCGTGTGTGTTAACCTGCAGCTGCAGTACATGAGTACACAGTGACAGTTGGTGACAGTGTACGTTTGAATTTTGAATAGCGCGCGATAACCTTCATTTCTCCAACGTCGCCACATCTCTCTCACAACATATGGAAAGCTACAATTTGTGTTTTATATTTGTTTGTTACTCTTTTCATAAGCACCCTTTGTAAATTTTCAAGACAGAAAAATGATTCCTAATATTTTTTCTTTCTATTGTGTAAGTTTAACAGGGTATATACGCACCGGGAAAAACGAGAATACCGGGAAAAACCCGGGAATTTTTTCTACCGGGAAAAAACCGGGAAAAACACGGGAATTTTTTGGTACCCTGGTAATTATTTATCTATAATTAGATAAATTTTGCACAATTAGTGCAAAATTCATATTTTTTGGGGAACTTTTTTCCCCATTCTGCTTGGTTGACATTAAATAATGTGACGCAATTGTCTGATTTAGCGTCACAGGTCGTTCCGACCAGGGGTTTTTGGTTAATATTGCGATAAATTCCGTTAATTTCGTTGCGTAAAAATTAGTCTGTTCTCGAAATCAGTGTTGGCGACCGTTACGTCTCAATTTCTTTATTTTTCGCGTTATCGTACGTTTTCATATTGAGTTTAGCTTTTGTCGGGTCCTTGCGTGTACGAGATGCCGTAGATCAGGGCCGAATTTACTGAGCCACCCGGTACACTCGGTCTTTCAGGAATAGTAATTTTAGTGAGTATAAAGGTTCGAGTGGGCGTCTCGACGCTTCGCTACACGGTTAGAAAAAAAATGTTAAATTCAACATTATTTGCATGTCCCAGAAGGTCCACTATAAAATTTATGTTAATTCAACATAAATAATTAATGTTGAGTGTTGACTATGTTAATATGTTAAAAAATTAACATTAAAACGACATTTCGTTTTCGTCAGATAAACACATGTTATGGTTATTTCAACATTATAATAACGTCTTAAAAACAATCAGATACGTTAACAGGAGTGCAATTTAATGTCGATTCTACACATTGATTCCGTTGAAGCTACCGATTCGTTATGTCAAGATCTACATTATTTGAGAGTTGTTTCAACAGCGAAATTCTGTATCAAAGAATAGCAGTTGAAGAACATAAAATAAATGTCAATTGAACGATCAATGCCGTTAAATCTACAAACTCATACTGTCAAGTTTTACTAAAATAAAATGTAATATCCCGAGTAGAAATTTCGTCCGGTTAAAATCCGGTCCATATCAGGCTATTATTTATTAATTAGCAATAAGGAATGATCTATGAACGAATTTAAAACTGTTATTCCATTATTATTTAAAACCCTGTAAATTTTGCAAAAAAAAAAAAAGTATTGACCGGGATTTGAACCCGCGATCCTCCGCAGTCAACGAATTCAGCACTTTCAATCCTTAATTAATCATTAAAAAGGAATTTTTGAATTTAGAGATTATTTTTTTTTACGAGTGTTTCCGGTTTCGTAGTCTGGACGTTTTTCCGTCGAAATTAATTTTGAGCCTACCTGAGATTTTAATTTAGACCTACCTAACGACCTACCTAACGACTGGCACGCTACCACTACGCTACTGATTCCTTATTATTTTCCTGTATTTAAATGACATACAAGTTCCAATGAAAAAGCGCTGTCTCAACAGGCTGGATATAATAGCGTGATATTCAGTAAAAAGGTGATATGCAGCAAAAAAATTCATTCCGTTGTTAATTAACAAATGGATTTGTTTAATAATAATTGATATTATTTTGTTTATTAATAATTATTATTATGTCATATGGCTGGATAGAATAGCGTGATATTCAGTATAAAGGTGATATACAGTGAAAAAATGTATTCAATTGTTAATTAACAAATGGATTTGTTTAATAATAATTGTTAATTAACAAATGGATAACACAAGAATTAGAAGCATTGAAATTATAATATTCATGTAATTAATTTACTTAGTGGACCTTAGCTAACAATTACGCCCTCCTTAAAATAACGCATCACAAACGTTCCTTGAAACTTAATTTGATAGTTGTATTACAACTAAAATTCCGTCTTACGTACTCACTCGTACATTGTGTCGAATCAATTAAATAACGGTAATAACATTTATCTTGTGTATTCTTGTGTAGATATCTGAATAAAACACATTTTTTCGTGTTAAATTGACTAAAGAGAAATCGTCAGAGTATATTTAACGCGATCATGATGTCAGAACAACACATTAAAAACGTCCCTTACAACAGATATCTGAATAAAACACATTTTTTCGTGTTAAATTGACTAAAGAGGAATCGTCAGAGTATATTTAACGCGATCATAATGTCAGAACAACACATTAAAAACGTCCCGTTATATAAAACACATTTTTTCGTGTTAAATTGATTAAAGAGGAATCGTCAGAGTATATTTAACGCGATCATAATGTCAGAACAACACACTAAAAACGTCCCGTTATATAAAACACAGTTTTTGTGTTAAATTGACTAAAGAGGAATCATCAGAGTATATTTAACGCGATCATAATGTCAAAACAACGCATTACAAACGTCCCTCACAACTAAATTTATTAGTTGTTTTTCAACTACAATTTTGTGTTGTGTATTAACTCATGCATTGTGTCGTATCGATTGAATAACACAAAATTAACTATTTCGTTGTGTTGAAAATTTTTGACTGTACTTTTGTGTAGATATCTGATTAGTTTTTGTGTTAAATTGACATAGTTTTTGTGTTTAATTGACTAAAGAGGAATCATCAGAGTATATTTAACGCGATCATAATGTCAAAACAACACATTACAAACGTCCCTCACAACTAAATTTATTAGTTGTTTTTCAACTACAATTTTGTGTTGTGTATTAACTCATGCATTGTGTCGTATCGATTGAATAACACAAAATTAAGTATTTCGTTGTGTTGAAAATTTTTAACTGTACTTTTGTGTAGAAAATACGAACATTTATGTTGATTACAGCATTGACATTTTTTAACGAGTTGACATAAACATGAAATGTTGAAACCACTTTAAAAAAGTGTTAGTTTTGACACAAATAATTTAACATGTGGAAATTTTAACATTTACACAAATTATTTCCAACAGAGTACAGGGTATAGAGAAGGGCGTTTGCGGGTTGAGTTACGTTTTGAGTTACGTTTACGTTTGGAAGGCCGTTGGCGGAGGGACCTGTGATCACTCCGGCGCCACGGATTGCCTGATCACACCGTTATCGTAGTTTTAGTTTTAGTTAGTCCCGGATCTTCCTATACCAGAAGAATACCACTTGAAGGACGATCATCGCACCAGGAGGACCCACACGCCGTCGGAGAAATTCGGCGTATTTCAATTAGTAATTCAGGAAATATTATTTAATGTTAATTTTGCGTATCATTTGAATTTCCCGGCATTTTCCGGTTTTCGATAAGGCGTTCGCGTTCCGTGTGACGTAGGAGAAGAGAGGATTTCGAGCTTTCGTTGCGCGTGCGCTTATGGGTCTCTCTCTCCACATTAGCTTTTCGGGCAGATTACCTGTTCGAATCGCTCTGTTGCGCTCCAGCTCTCGATCCGAGCGGTTCGCCGCTTGGAGCCCACATTATGTTATCGAATATACTTTGGTTCCCATTCTCGTCAGTAGTATGTGGACCACTATAGCGACCCCCACTCCTATCCCTACTCCTATCCCCTCCACTTTCCCCCACGTCGGAGCCTCTTTCCGAGCGTGGTGGGGTCGTGGTGGGGAGAGGTAGTGGGGGGAAAGAGTTCTGAGGGTTCGCCATGGTGGTCCGATTATGATCATTATTCAAATAATAATAATCCATACTTTTTTTTTTTATTTATTAATAAATATGAAAAACTTACGTGACTGTTGGGGAGATCCTTACGCCGCTCCAACGACGCCCACAGCCGGTGCACTGAGGGGCACATACACACGCGCACACACACACACACACACGCACACACACACACACGCACGCACGCACGCACGCACGCACGCACGCACGCACGCACGCACGCACACACACACACACACACACACACACACACGAGCGCGCGCACAAGTGGACTTGCTACGCATCACCGCCCTCTTCGAACCCTTCATCGTAGTACCCCCGATCGTAGGGTATGTCGCCACCGAGGGCATCTATCAAAATATCAGGGCACCGCAGGCGTATACATGGTATATCATGACTATGGTACGCCATGCGAGCCACCATGATGGGTTCGTTGAGGCACAGGTCTTCTAAAAGGGCCATGATACCATCGTCGTCCACGCCAGCCAGGCCCATCAATCGACATACCACACACTGGGGTGGTAGCATGGCGAACAACGGTTCCGGCTCGTATAGATCCGCGGGCTCGAAATATTCGGTGTGCCCCTCGTCGATGAGGCGTACCTCCGTGAATCCAGCGTCGTCGGAATAAACTATCTCCCCACGTAACATGGTCATACCGCACCGCGCGACGCACGAAGCTCCCGCCAGCATATCATCGATCGTCATAACGGTGCCTTTTTGTTGTGCGATATCAAAATCGCACAACAATTGGGCCAACTGTTCATACGCATCCACCATTTCGGCGGTGCGTATGACTACAAACTGAGCACTAAGTACCCCGATCACTCGACACCAAAATGCACCCAACGGAACATCGTCTTTGCATTGGGAATACATTTTTTTTTTTTTTTTTTTTTTTTTAATTTGAAATAAAATTTCTCGCTCGTGAACTGAATTCTTTGCCTGCTCAATAACGACTGAAGTCTGCGTGCTATAATATACAGCAGCAGAGAAGATGCTGTGACGATATTGAAGGTGCGTTCTTCAAGAAATGCATGGTCCGCAAAAATGCACGTGGTCCGCGTAAATGAGCCCCTTTGTAATTAATATAAGAGTAAACGGAGCCCTGAGATACGACTGTCTGTTTAGCCTATACAGCATCTTTTTTATATCGCGTCTTTCGCGAGCACCGTAGTTCAGCATATATATATATATATATATATATATATATATATATATATATATATATATTGTAACGTCCTGGGTCGAAAAAACACAAATAAATTTAAAAAATTTCATTTCATATACTATTTATCAAACATAAAACTGGATCCGTATGATCCGCAGTAGAAATATTTAATCTCTCATTTATTCACGGGAAAAACACGAATGACCAGGGGTGACCCTCATTGCCGGAGTTCTCCCGCCAAGCACGAAGTATGCCTGCGAGCATGCAACCCGCTACGCGTGAGGCATGCCTGCCGGCATGCAACCCGCCAAGCGCGAAGTATGCCTGCGAGCATGCAACACACCTAACACACGAAATTTCAGCGTTTAACGAACGAAGCTCGTTGCGGGAAGAAGGCGCGTGAGTGACGAACCGGCGTATGTCGCGCATTATCACCAAGCTCCCACAGATGTTGGAAGCCGGTGAGAATCAGCGTCTCGCCGGCTCGCACAAAATGGCCGCGCTTATCGCCTAGGGACGAGCCTCAACATAAACAAAAAGTTGGGCGTCAAGAGTATCGATGTCCCGGCGCTGACAATAGTCAGAATTCCGTCTGGAGAATATCGATGTCTCGACGCTGATTTTTCATATCACCACCCGCCATAATTGGAAAAGCGTCTGGAAATTATCGTCAGCAAAATGTCGAGGTGTGAGAGAAACTCTTCCCTCACGTGCCGACATCTCCCACCTTAAGCGACAATAGAATAAGGGCCTATATAATGACCAGCAATTAGTTTAGGACAGTCAGTCGAACTTCGAGCCTGGTCCCCCGAGATCACTCGAGCATTATAGCCGTCGCGAAATATTCAATTTTTTTCTCTAAGTAAAACCTACTGTACTTTTCAACCATAAAAATCGGTAGCACGGTAGCCCCGGCAAACCAGTGTAAGAAAAACATCGAAAATAAATAAATAATCAAAACTAACGAAAAAATATACAACGCATTCACGTTTCATTTGCGCACCAGTGACATTAAATAGAAGGGGGAAATTAAACAAAACCGAACTTCGAGCTGTCTATATTCTCGAGCAGAACTCCCATAGAAATTCACGTGTTCCCAACACCGTTTCATAACTGCAGTACCGTGCGCTAGACGCACGTGCTCTTGCAGTTACTTTACTTACCTTCTCTAACTACAGTACCGTGCGCTAGACGCACGTGCTTAAGTAGTTAAATTCTCTGACTACAGTACTGTGCGCTAGACGCACGTGCTTAAGTAGTACAGTACTGTGCGCTAGACGCACGTGCTTAAGTAGTTCAATTCTCTGACTACCGTACTGTGCGCTAGACGCACGTTCTTAAGTAGTACAGTACCGTGCGCTAGACGCACGTGCTTAAGTAGTACAGTACTGTGCGCTAGACGCACGTGCTTAGGTAATTACTTATTCCTCCCCCCGAGTACAGTCCCGTGCGCCAGACGCACGCTCTGTACTCCAACCAGCCAACCACAACTCCGTGCGCTAGACGCACGCACTGTGGTGGAGGTTTCAACCCTACCATATGAGAGTTCTGCCCGAGAGTCAGGACTCACTCGAAGAGGGATCATCAATCTTGTTATTTATATTTACATGGGTAGACGCCGCAGTGGCAAGGGGGAAAAATTGAAACGTCTCAATCGTGGCGAGCTCCACTTCGTAAAGGGGAGTAACACGGCGACTCGACAAAACAGCGAAGTACGGGTTGCCGAAACGGTGGCAAAAGTTGTGGCTCAACCCTTACCAGGCCCTTCAACACGACCGATAGTTCCTTTCGGATCACAAAGTGTTAAGGAGCGCCCTGTGGGGGTAGCCACGATATTCCGAGTTCCCGAGGGGGCGGCCCCGTACGTTCTCCCCGACCCGATTCTCCCGGGACCCGTTCACCGGCCCCATAGAGATAGTGTCAGCGACGTGTCAACGTTAGGCGCAGACTCCGACAGCGCCGACTCCAACGACCCCGAGGAGATTATTACATTGGAATAATAACCCGCTACGCCCAAAAAGTAAGTGAACAATATTTTACCAATCCCATTACCGCAAGCCTCTATCCCCGACCGGCGCATTCCGGCCGAAACAAGAGGTTTCCTGGTGACTGTAAATCGTGCATCACGGGCGGGACGTATTAATCCTCGCCCAGGACGTAACAATATATATATTGTTACGTCCTGGGTTTTTAGAATTATAATTTTTAAAATCGAAATAAAATTTTTTTTTTAAAGTAATATTTTAATAATTCAGAGACGAAGAGACGTCTCAAAATGTAACAATATCCGATACAATCATCGTGCGAACAAGTTATCAGTGACGATCCCACAGTCACAGCGTCTGCAAATTTTGCTGACACTGGGGATCTCACGGTAACGGGCCGGACGCTGGGCACCTACAAGATGTGCAGCGCCCGACCCACGCACTCTTTTTTTGTCGCGGAGTAATCTCGAAGATGCTCTGCACTATTAAAATCTAAAGTGAGTGCAGTTAGAGCACGACACTCGACCAGAATGGTCGAGGTCGCAAAAATTCGGAAATTCTCTACTCCGGCTCCCGACCCGAATGGTCGGGGCCGTCACAAACCTTTAAGTCAAATATAAATTCAAAATCAACAAATATAAAAATTGCGCTGCGTCCTACGAGCTTAGTGCCGTTTAAATGGAAGTTGTCGCACAAAGTAATCAAATTCGCGTTCTACGGAACGAGCCCCGGAAAAGTGTATTTCAACTATGTGTTTTCAATAAATTATTTAGTTTTGTTGTTAGCGTTTTAAAACCAAACCCGATTCGGTTTTATTCATTTACAACCTGCTACGACATTGCGCTCCAAAATTCACGAATAAACAAACGAATAAATAAATCAAACGAAGAATAAAATTCAAAATCACCGATCACCACTCTAGCTCCAGTCCTTGGCGGGCACATTCCCGCCTAAAAGGGAGCAAAAAATATTAAAACTACGTTACGTCAACGGTAAGTGAAAATAAAATTAAATCACCAAAAACCCGGGACGTAACATGTTAATTTTTGGTGGCAGCGGTGGGATAAAAGAGTGCGTGATCGGTTCTACGAGAAATTAATTCAAAAATGTTTAATCGGAAACAAAATAAAAAGAAAAAGTTTCAGGAAAATAAAATAAAATTTTAATCGTAAACCATTAAAAAGAAAAGGTTTTACGAAAAATAAAAATAATGTGCTACGTAAAATTATTTTAAAAAATCATCGAAAACAGATGAACGAAAAGTCGAAAACAAAAATAAAATGAAAAAGTTTTACGAAAAATAATAATAAAGTGCTACGTGAAACTAACAAAAATTTGAACCGTAAACGAATTAAAAAGAAAGGGTTTTACGAAAAATTGAAATAAAATGCTACGTGAAATTGATTTGAAATTTAATCGGAAACAAATCAATTCGAAAAGTGAAAACAAAATAAAAAGAAAAAGTTTCACGAAAAATAAAAATAAAGTGCTACGTGAATCTAACAAAAATTTTAATCTTAAACGAATAAAAAAGGATAGGTTTTACGAAAAATTAAAATAAAGTGCTACGTAAAATTATTTTAAAAAATCATCGAAAACAGATGAACGAAAAGTCCTTGGCGGGCACATTCCCGCCTAAAACGGAGCAAAACAACATTAAAACTACGTTACGTCAACGGTAAGTGAAAATAAAATTAAATCACCAAAAACCCGGGACGTAACACGTTAATTTTTGGTGGCAGCGGTGGGATGAAAGAGTGCGTGATCGGTTCTACGAGAAATTAATTAAAAAATGTTTGATCGGAAACAAAATAGAAAGAAAAATTTTCCCGAAAATAAAATAAGATTTTAATCGTAAACCATTAAAAAGAAAAGGTTTTACGAAAAATAAAAATAATGTGCTACGTAAAATTATTTTAAAAATCATCGAAAACGGAATTTGAAAAGTCGAAAACAAAAATAAAATGAAAGAGTTTTACGACAAATAAAAATCAAGTGCTACGAAAATTATTTTAAAAATCATCGAAAATGTATGAACGATAAGTAAAAACAAAAATAAAATTAAACAGTTTTACGACAAATAAAAATAAAGTGCTACGAAAATTATTTTAAAGATTATCGAAAATGGATGAACGATAAGTAATAACAAGATAAAAAAGGAAAAGTTTCACAAAAAATAAAATAAGTGGAACAAAGATAAAAAGAAAAAGTTTCATGGAAAATAAAAATAAAGTGCTACGTAAAATTATTTTAAAAATCATCGAAAACAGATGAACGAAATGTGAAAACAAAATAAAATAAACGGTTCACGAAAAATTAAAAATAATGTAAATATAAAATTTAGAAAGAGCAGTAATTGATGTGCCGGTTATCGCGCGCGAGAGTACGTGCATACTCGCCGGCTAATGAAGCATACCCTCGCGCGGTACAGGGTGACCCAAAAAAAAGGGTCTTCTCAAAAGTTCGTGTATAAAACTCACCAAAAGGAAGAAAATCTATATTCAAAATAAATAAATAAATAAAAAGGTTACCAGCATCAAGTAAAAAACGACAAAGTTCTCGAATAAACCGAAATCGTGCAAACGGGAGAAAAAATAAAGTGGAATAAACGAAGATGCACGTTAAACCACACCTCTGAGTCGAACAAGCACACAAGCCTCTGAGTCGACAGGTGGACAAGTCCCTGGAACCTCTGACACTCTTCAGTTCGACCACTTTAAAAATATCTCAAAAACGATCGGTGCACACAATGAACGAAAATAACAATAAAACCGAGTAAACAAAAATAATAAATCGATAAAACAAAGTCGCGAAAAATCATCGTGCGAAACAACTAAATAAAAGAGGCTCGAGTGCTATGGGACCCATGGGATTCATCGGGGCCACGGTAAGGCCACCCTGCTTATACGTGGAGGAAAGCTCGATGCCGACAACAAGGAAGCTGCTGGGACCACTGAGTCGCTGTCAACCACGCCAGTTATTGACCTCTGAGTCGACAAGCGAACACGTCACCAGGACTCCTGAGATGCCACATCGAACCAATGAACCAACTATGAGCGCCAGAGCGATACTAGACACCAGCAACGCGGTATCGTTAGCTCAATTGAATATAATTTACAAAAATTTTGAAGTTCAAATATAGTTCAAAACAAATTCGAGAATTATAGAGCAACGATCTTTATTAATTTTTCTGAATTTAAATAAACCGAGTTAAAAGTAATACTTAAAATTTTAGCTTGAATAGCAGACTCAAGTATCGAGAAAACAATTAAAATGAATATAATGTAACGTTAGAAAAAAAAATATATATAAAGGCAGTCGCGACGTATTGTGCACGATTAGCCGTTTATCGGCGTGTCCGATTACAAGCGCACTACAGTATAAGAGCGCATAAAGTTAAGACTGTAACAAACGCAGCAAGGTAAATTTCGAAGAATAATTTCGAATCAATAATTTTCGATTAAACACAAAACGTACCTCAATGAAAAAAAAACGATATTAGGTAAAATCAATTGTCAAATATAAAGGAAATCAAGTCATATCACAATTGAGAAAATATTTCATTGTTCAACCTCATGAATTGGAAAAAATATAGATTTATCTGCCGCAATGATTCCTAATATCGATATCAGAATTTTGCAAATTAATCGAATAATAACTTTGAAAAAAAAATATAAATAAATAAATAAACAAAAAATGAAATAATAAAATTTAAAAAGCGGCAAAGAAAAAGCAAAGCAGGCGAATGAAACAAAAATTTCTCATGGCGTCAAAACAATTGTAAAATTCCAAAAACCTAGCACCGTAGCAAGACGGGCTCTCCTCCTGTCGAATGCTAAGCCAAGGCGTAGCATTCGTCCTAAAGGGGGGAGGTGTTACGTCCTGGGTTTTTGGAATTATAATTTTAAAAATCGAAAGAAAATTTTTTTTTTAAAGTAATATTTTAATAATTCAGAGACGAAAAGACGTCTCAAAACGTAACAATATCCGATACAATCATCGTGCGAACAAGTTATCAGTGACGATCCCACAGTCACAGCGTCTGCAAATTTTGCTGACACTGGGGATCTCACGGTAACGGGCCGGACGCTGGGCACCTTCAAGATGTGCAGCGCCCGACCCACGCACTCTTTTTTTGTCGCGGAGTAATCTCGAAGATGCTCTGCACTATTAAAACCTAAAGTGAGGGCAGTTAGAGCACGACACTCGACCAGAATGGTCGAGGTCGCAAAAATTCGGAAATTCTCTACTCCGGCTCCCGACCCGAATGGTCGGGGCCGTCACAAAATTTTAAGTCAAATATAAATTCAAAATCAACAAATATAAAAATTGCGCTGCGTCCTACGAGCTTAGTGCCGTTTAAATGGAAGTTATCGCACAAAGTAATCAAATTCGCGTTCTACGGAACGAGCTTCGGAAAAGTGTATTTCAACTATGTGTTTTGAATAAATTATTTAGTTTTGTTGTTAGCGTTTTAAAACCAAACCCGATTCGGTTTTATTCATTTACAACCTGCTACGACATTGCGCTCCGAAATTCACGAATAAACAAACGGATAAATAAATAAAACGAAGAATAAAATTCAAAATCACCGATCACCACTCTAGCTCCAGTCCTTGGCGGGCACATTCCCGCCTAAAAGGGAGCAAAACAACATTAAAACTACGTTACGTCAACGGTAAGTGAAAATAAAATTAAATCAGCAAAAACCCGGGTCGTAACAATATACATATATATATATATATATATATATACAACCCTTTCTTTCGAAGAGCAGCATATGCATAAGAATAATATTTTATAAAAAAAATTTGCAAGCCAAATCCATGAGTCATATTCTTTGGAATAGAGGATGACAGCTAGTTTGCGCACGCCAAGGTTTACTTTGTTTCGACGAAAACCGAGTATCAATATCACAATGATTCATGAAAATGATATAAGACCTATTAAAGGTATGTAAGAAAATTTGATCGGACTTGAAGAAAAAAATATTCGAGAGAGATACGAGCTCGAGGGTCAGCAAAGAGTTACGGCTGAGATCACGAGCATATAGTTATCGAGCTCTCCTCTTTGTGCGGATATTCGCTAACTCTGTCTCTCTTTCTCTCTCTTTCTCTCTCTCTTTCTCTCTCTCTTTTTCTGATGCATATCTTTTTCCATGCCTCGAATCTTTCTATCGCAGCAATAGTGGGCTTTTTTTATATTTTTCGATGTACACCGAGTATTCGGGTATAACACTACGAGATTTCTCGATTTCTCGAGGTGCGTGAAACGCACCATCAGCGGAGCATCAGCAGACTGCATGCCTTCTTTGCTAATTGCTGCGAATCTCTCCTTATTCTTCATTTAATGTGTTTTCGTACTTCATGCTCTTTATAGTAATATAATTTTAATATATTTAGGCCTCAAGACCCATTAAGACTTATGAAAATTATAAGGACCACCTACTTATTTATCGTTTGTAAAAGTATATTTTTTGAAAAATGATATTAAGTTTTGAAATGCATATCAAAGCTAAGCGATCTCCACTTCGTTGCGCTTTTCGAAGAAGTCGCTGTTTAAAAAATTTGATCAGAGTCTCACTATATAATGTTACATTGAAACAATAAGAGCATTTGGAATGCTTATATACATATGTGGCGAGATCTTGAAATCTTGATATCTTGATATCTTGATACCTCATCATGCATATTTTTGTGTCGCAAGGGGGCATCGATTTTTGATGGCGCTGCAATGTAAGTAAATGAGTAAACTCGCTCAGAAGGCTAGCGCTAAAAAATTTGATCAGAGTCTCGCTATATAATCTTACATTGACATAATAAGAGCATTTGGAATGCTTATATACATATGTGGTGAGATCTTGATATCTTGATATCTTGATATCTTGATACCTCATCATGCATGTTTTTGTGCCGTAAGGGGCATCGATTTTTTATGGCGCTGAAATTTAAGTAAATGAGTAAATTCGCTCAGAAGGCTAGCGCTAGCGCTAAGTATTTATATGGCCAGAACAAGATGCAATGTTAATCAGTCGCAATCCAGCAGGGAATTATCACGTATCGTTATCAATCATGGCAGATCGAGCACTTCGCGAGTGTATATTAAATTTTTTGCGTTCGACCATATTACATAGTTCTCAGCTTCGTCGTCGGTGTAACGAGCAATGGTGCAACGAATTAAATCGATTATCGGGCGATAGACTTATAAGACGCCTAAAATATATTGTATGGTGGGCGCCCTTGCGAATCATAGCGGCAGCCTACAACAGAGGCATACTAAATGGTCAACAAGTGCTAGCGTGTGTGTTTGAAGAGCTGCAGCGTCGAGGATTGGAAAACGCGCCATGTGTCCGCGGTATTGTCGATGAAATCAGAAGTAAGTTCTGTTCTATCATAAAAAATAATCATGTATATTTGTAATACTTAAACTGTATTGAAAAATTTTTTCACGACGCCATTATTACGCCAGCACGAATTGAAATTTTTTTCACGATGCCATTATTACGCTAGCACGGGCAAGCCTTATTTATCGAGCTCTTCTCTTTGTGCCATGCTTCGCGTGGTCCCGAGCTCTCTACCACTCCTTGTCTCTCTCTCTCTCTCTCTCTCTCTCTCTCTCTCTCTCTCTCTCTCTCTCTCTACCTCTCGCTGGCTCTCTTTCATGAAAGCGATACAGAGCTTCTGTTATCGTTAGAAAATTTTTAGGAATTTCAACGCGAAATATTCAAAAAGTATTCTTATTGATCAATTTCCTCTTTCTCTCTCTCTCTCTCTCTCTCTCTCGTTAAAGCGGTATGGATCTTAAAGCGTATTGAAAAAATATTTTCACGGCTGTTATTACGATAGTATGGTCAAACCTTATTTATCGAGCTCTACTCTTTGTGCCATGCTTCGCGTGGTTCCGCATTATTTGCCATTTTCTCACTCTCTCGCTCTTTTTTCATGAGCACGATGCAGAGCACCTGTTTGCGTAAGCAAAGATAATCGTTATTTATCGAGCTCTACTCTTTGTGCTATGCTTCGCGTGGTTCCGTGCTCTCTACCTATCGCTGTCTCTCTTTTATTGAAGTGGTACAGAGAGCCTGTTATCGTTAGAAAAAATATTCTACGAATTTCAACATGATATATTTAAAAAATGTATTCTTATTCATCAATCTCCTCTTTCTCTGTCTTATTAAATCGATATGAGCTCTCTCTCCTTACATTATCATCGTAAGAAAAACATTTATATGAAATTTTAACATGGTTCGTTTACCGGTAAAAATTATAAGCCGAAAGCAGTACTTCTATTAAAAGTGGGGCATTATTTTTAATGGTTGTGCACCTAATATAGTATATCGACAGCTCTTGGATGCATCGCCGGATGAAGAAGCAGCTCTTATAGAAAGGGCTTGTGCTGTGGAATTAGCATGCCAACAGAGAAGCATAACGAGTCAGCACCTGTCATGCACCGAGCTGAATGATGAGCAGCCTTTGAGTACTGTTTCCAGCATCGAACATCCTTCGGAAATATTTACTAATTCGTCGATTTTTGAACGTAAGTTGAAATTAAGGTGCAAAAAAAATAAAAAATTAAAAAAAAATAAAAAAAATTGGTGTGGCGTCAATTTTAAATTATAAATTTATCCAGAGGGTATAGATAGGGAGAGGGTAACAGACGCTGCTGTACCAGGCCCGTTAGGTCTATGCCATTCTGGACGACGAACAATCCCAGCCTCTGACCCTGATGATGTTTTTGACCATCGCGAAAATCAGCTGTGGGAATATCCGATCGAGAACGAGAGAGACGAGGAAATAGCATTGCAAAGAGCTGACGATTGGCTTCAAATGCTCGTGACTGATGACGACTCTGGTAAATAATTTTTCTTACACTTGAAAAATTAATTAAGCATGTAAGTAAGTGGGTCCTTTTGTAACAGGGTATTCGTCAGCGTCTTTGTTTGACTGGTAATATCGAAGTGTTCAAGCAGTGTTATGACTCGTGAGAGGTACAAATATTGATAATACACAATAATTTTTGCATTTAACCATTCTAGAATCTAATACGAGACTGCAAAATGGAGCAGGCAGGCGACGTACTATACCAAGGAGTGGGCCTCTCGAAGAAATACATCCACCCGGAAAACATTTTGAAATCATAGGCGATTACACGCGATATTTTAAGCGATTTAAACTACGAGGGCGTGAAACTTCGTTAAGAATTCGCCAGCCAGACTCCGGCATTAGCGTGGTAGATTGGCTCAACGGTGCATTTCGCGACCTCTTAACGCACATCATGAGCTCCTGCGAGGGAGGCGATTATGTAGGCGTTTCGTTTACAGCGAATAGCTTGCCGCACGGGCCCGTGTAGTTATCTTTCCGACCGGCCCGAGATTATGTTTTCGAAGATATTTGGAAATTAATAAGCAGCGTGGCACAAAGTGCATTATCTTTGAACATCGATGATTCGTGCACGATAAGAATGTGCACTGTCAAGGGGGTCGAAGGGCGCCGTCGGAAAGGTCTCACACACGAGGCTGTCGCAAAACGATCTATTGTCTCGATCCGAAACACCGACAATCTATGCTTACCGCGCTCACTGGTGGTGGCTCGAGCATACGCAGAACGCGGTGAAATACAGTCGGGTACTCTACATAATAAATGGCAGCATATTAGACAAATCAACGGGTCTGTACAAAAACAAGCGGCACTCGAACTTACGAGAGAAGCAAATGTTCGCGTACCTGTAGAGGGCTGTGGTGTATACGAGATTACGCGCTATCAAGATTATTTGGCACGAGACGGCATTGCTATTGTCGTTTACGAGTTTTTAACTCTGGGTCGCGGGGAGGAGCCACTATTTGACAGTAGACAGGGTGTTCTGAACAGCGTAGGCACAATTCACCACACCCTGTACATTTTGTATTACGAGCGTTCACATCATTTCGAACCTATTCTAAATCTCAGAGCAGCTGTCGGCAGTAGAGATTTATGTTCATCGTGTAACACAGCATATCGGCGATTCGGTCATAGATGTTCAAAAAAAAAAATGTCCTCGGTGCTGGGGGCTACAGACGTGCGATACGCAATCGCGCAATATAATCAGATGCGAAGCATGCAACCGCGATTTTTTCGGAGAGGCGTGTTTACAGAGGCATAAGGCACCGCTGGTGACGATGAGGCGTAGAAAGGCTAGCGTTTGCGAATCTCTCAAACGATGCCGTAACTGCTTTCGAGCAATAAGGCCTTTAGAAAAAAAAAAGAAGCATAAATGCGGGGTAGGCTTCTGCAAAACGTGCAAATCTCATCAGCCAAGTAATCATCTGTGTTTCATGAAACCGATTCGTAGTACTCCGGACTTGAAAAAAATACTATTCATTTTTTATGATTTTGAAACACAGCAGAGCACACCAGTGAAGGGTGATGCGACTACTCATGTACACGAGCCAAATCTTTGCGTGGCTCAACGAGTTTGCACGTTTTGCTGTGTTAACGACTCTATAGACGAACCGTGCGAGCATTGCGGGGAACACAAATTTGTGTTTAGTCACAGCCCCGTAGCCCAACTTGTCGAATTAGCCATGCAACCGCTCGAAGGTTTTTCGCGTACCATCTGTATCGCTCATAATGCAGGGGGTTTCGACGCTCAATTCATCCTGCGTTATTTCATCGAAGAGAAAAAAAACTCAGCTCCCCACACTAATCATGAACGGTACGAAAATTATTACGATGCGCGTCGGAAAAATCGTATTTCTCGACAGTCTAAATTACTTCCATATGCCTCTGAGCGGTTTACCGAAAGCCTTCGGGCTTACCGGTGCTATCGTTAAAGGCACTTCTCCACATTTGTTTAACAGGCCTGAAAATCAAAATTACGTAGGCGAATTGCCGCCTCTCGAGCATTATTCTCCGGATACGATGCGCGCCGATGAGCGCCGGAAATTTCTCGATTGATATCGCGAAACAAAAGACAAAAATTACGTATCCGTTTTTTCGGAAGAGCTTATCAGCTATTGTAAGACAGATGTCACGATTTAGCGACGCGCGTGTATGGCTTTTCGCAATATGTTCATTACCAGCGGTCGCGTCTGCCCTTTTGATGAATGTACAACAATAGCATCAGCCTGCTTCAGAGTTTTTCGAAAAAATTTCTTGAAAGATAATTCAATAGGCATTTTACCCACGGGGGGATACAGATGGGCGCAAAATCAATCGAAAAAAGCGGTTTCACGGCTATCGTGGGTAGAGCATTCGCGGGGTGTTCGTATTATTCATGCGGGCCGAACACGCGAATTCAGAATACCTTAGAATCTCTTGGTAGACGGATGCTACGAGACTCCTAACGGGGCACATGTATTACAGTTTCACGGTTGTTATTGGCACGGTTGCCCACGTTGCTATCCCACAAACAGAGACAGTCGACAAAGCGATGGAATATCCATGCATGAGCGTTTCGAGAGAACAACAGCAGTAGCTGATATAATTCAAACGGGAGGATATTTGCTCACAGAAATTTGCGAGTGTGAATACGACCGTTTGTTAAACTCGACAGCCGAGATGAGGACTTTCCTGCAAAATAACCCTTTAGTTACAGCAGAGCCTCTGAATCCTCGTGATGCTTTTTTCGGAGGACGAACAGAAAATATGGTTACGCTCTACGACGTTGACGCTACGGAAAAAATACGTTACGTAGACGTTTGCAGTAGATATACAACACCGGTTCTGGATAAAGTGTAGGCGAGTTGGGGAAGGGGCGAGAGGGGAAGCCGAGAGGGGGGAAGCCGAGAGGGGAGCCGAGGGGGGTGACGTCTTCGTTCTCGAACCTTCTGGAAGCTTCGAATAATATGTATATATACACACACCGGGTGACGTCATCCTTCTAGAAGCTTCTGGAATCTTCGATTAAAAAAAAAAAAAAAAAAAAATCCGGTTCGGGATCAAGGGCGAGGAATGAAGGGGCGAGATGGGAAGCCGAGAGGGGAGAAGCCGAGAAAGGAAGTCGAGGGGGTGACGTCATCATTCTCGAACCGTCTGGAAGCTTCGAATAATATATATATGTCGCATTCCACGTCAACTCAGCCACCCAGTTTTTTTTTATTGCCTTGAAAAAATTATTCAGTATGGGCAATTCAAGAGACAATATATCCATGACATTTTACCAAAATTTCATCCCCCCACTATTGTTGGTTCTCGAGATAATGATTAATGAAGTCTCAATTTTGTAAAAATCAGAACTTCGTAACTACTGATCGGATTTAAACGATTGAAAAAATTATCTTTTTTATTTTTTTTGCACTTTTTGAAAAACAATATGTCATCATCGGATAAAAGCTCATTAGACAGTTTTCGGGGTATATTAACAAAAAACAATTTTTTTTCGTCACTGATGCCTTGTTCCATTTTGAAAAAATCTTGCAGAGTTGTGTATTGCCTCCCTCTATCAGAAAAAAAAATACTGAGTAGAATCCCGATTGGCCCTTTCGTGGAAAAAAAAAAAAAATCGAAAAATTTTCCCGAAAACTGTCTAATGAACTTTTCTCCAATGACGGCATATTTTTTTTCAAAAAGGGCGAAAAAAATAAAAAAGATTCTTTTTTTAGTCGTTAAAATCCGATCAGCCGTTACGAAGTTATGATTTTCACAAAATTGAGAATTTATTAATCATTATCTCGAGAACCAACAATAGTGGGGGGACGAAATTTTGGTAAAATTTCATGGATATATTGTACTTTGAAATGTTCATACTGAATAATTTTTTCCAGGCCAAAAAAAAAACGGAGTGGCTGAGTTGACGTGGCTGCGTTGACGTGTCGTATTCCACGTTAACTCATCAGCCACTCCGTTTTTTTTGTCTCGAAAAAATTATTCAGTATAGGCATTTCAAAGTACAATATATCCATGACATTTTACCAAAATTTCATGCCCCCACTATTGTTGGTTCTCGATATAATGATTAATAAATTCTCAATTTTGTAAAAATCATAACTTCGTAACGGCTGATCGGATTTTCACGATTAAAAAACGAATCTTTTTTATTTTTTTCACCCTTTTTGAAAAAAAATATGCTGTCATTGGAGAAAAGTTCATTAGACAGTTTTCGGGAAAAATTTTCGATTTTTTTTTTTTTTTCCACGAAAGGGCCAATCGGAATTCTACTCAGTATTTTTTTTTCTGATAGAGGGAGGCAATACACAACTCCGCAGGATTTTTTCAAAATGGAACAACGCATCAGTGAAGACGGAAAAATTGTTTTTTGTTAATTTACTCCGAAAAATGCCTAATGAGCTTTTATCCGATCATGACATATTTTTTTTTCGAAAAGAGCAAAAAAAATAAAAAAGATCTTTTTTTTAATCGTTTAAATCCGATCAGTAGTTAAGAAGTTATGATTTTTACAAAATTGTGACTTCATTAATCAGTATCTCGAGAACCAACAATAGTGGGGGGATGAAATTTTGGTAAAATGTCATGGATATATTGTCCTTTAAAATGCCCATACTGAATAATTTTTTCGAGACAATAAAAAAAACAGGGTGGCTGAGTTGACGTGGAATGTCCCATATACAGGATGACGTCATTCTTCTAGAAGCTTCGATAAAAAAACGCGGGTTCTGAATGAAGGGCGAGAGGCGAGGCGCTGAAGGGGCGAGAGAGGAAGCCGCGAGGGGGAAGATGAGGGGGGCATCCTTCTGGAAGCTTCGAATAATAATAATAATAATCTATGCAGTTACGATGACGTCATCCTTGTAAAAGGGCAAGAGGGGGAGTCGAGAGGGGAAGCCGTGATGGGGAAGCCGAGGGGGCATCCTTCTAGAAGCTTCGAATAATAATCTACGCAGTTATGATGACGTCACCCTTCTCGAACCTTCGATAATAATAATACTAATAATAATCTACGTGGTTACGATGACGTAATCTTTCTCGAACTTTCGAATGTTCACAGTTACGATGACGTCATCATTCTCGAAGCATCGATAATAATAATAATATTAAAAAAAAAAAATCTACGCAGCTACGATGACTTCATCCTTCTCGAATATTCTGGAAGCTTCGAATAATCTACGCATTTACGATGACGTCATCCTTCTGGAAGATTCGATAATAACAACGATAATTCTTGACATTCCGAAGTGATGAAGGGACCTCGAAACTTCTAGAACGTTTTTTTTTTATAATGCAGGTCATGGGAATCATACAGGATGACGCAATCGAGGAATTTGGTAGTAAAAGTAAATAAATGAAAAATATAACAGAAAAGAAAATTAACATTAATAAGATTCAGAAATAGATGACCAAAAATTTGAAAAAAAAAAAAATCATTCGAACAGGTCTCGATCTATCAACCACGCGAATCAGGCCGCTACCCGTTGCGCAACCGAGAGCTCGTATAGTACGAAGCAAATGAAACTCATATGTAATCGAAATTTACCCGAGTTTAGGTAAGGGTTTTTGAAAATAAAAATTCAAAAGCATTATATTTTTGTTTGGATTTATTATTCAAAATATTTTGATACATTTATTAAATGATGAAAAAAAAAAAATCATGGTTACACATAAGAAAATTCACACTGATTGTACTGTCTTTTGATATAATGTAAAGAAAGATGATTTTCTTTAGAAGCTTGCTGCATCTGTTTAAATTGCTGTTCATTTTCTTGCAATATTTTCGTGATTCTTGATGGTAAAAATACGGAATATTCGTTGTCGAGTTCCACGGTGACTTGAAGGCCGTACATGGTTTTAATCATTCTTATCGCAGTCACTTTGTAGGTTTTGCCAGGTTCAAGCTCCGAAAATTTTTTCGTTGGAAGGAAATTTTCCATTCGACTTATTTCATTGATTTTCGAGAAATCCATGTTGTTGTTGTTGTTGTTGTTGAAAATTTAACTGGGATAATCTTCTAGTGAGATGGTTGATGTCACTTTTGAAAAGAATAAGTCTTTTCACTTCCTGGATATCTTTAACGAATAATTTGATTCGTACTTTCAGTTCTTGATGCTTCTTTCGATCTCGCATTTGAGGATCGCTTCAACTGATGGAGCATTTGCAACAGCATATCCTTTTATACCCATCTATCCCTTATCCTATATTTCAAATATTAACGAAGCTTACACTTCCGGAAGCTTCTAGAACCTTCGATGACGTCATCCTATTCGAAGCTTCCAGAAGGTTCGAGAAGAATGACGTCACCCAACTATCTCTCTCACACAATCGTCCTGTATTATATATTATTCGAAGCTTCTAGAAGATTCGAGAAGAATTACGTCACCCAACTATTTATATCTCTCTCACCCCGTGTATATTATTATTCGAAGCTTCTAGAAGGATGACGTCACCCAACTATTTATATGTCTCACCTTGTATATATATATTATTCGAAGCTTCTAGAAGGATGACGTCATCCAACTATTTCCATCTCTCTCTCTCGCCCTGTATATAAAGGCCATCAATGGTGTGACTTGACCATTAAATTTCTGACTGCGAACAATTGAACATCAGTGTACAAAATGGAATCAGAACAGTGTTTGAAGCTTATAGGCATCATGGAAGATGCCTATAAATCTTTGAAAAGTGCATCGAGTGAACAAATTGAGAAATGGAAAAAATTTGGTATTCGGAATATTAAATTATTAAACAAAATATTAAAAACACCGAACTTATCTCCGGGTGAAAAAACGAGAATTCAAACAACGATTTCCCTGCTCAAATCCCTGAGTGAAAAATTCAAGGTTCATCAACGAGTAGGTAGAAACATTGGTACGCGAAACACATCCGATCGCGTTCGTTGGGTGCATTTGGAGTCCGCTTTTGAGAACCGTATTCGAACTGGTGCAGTGGTGAATCTCATCCACAAGGATCTACGATCATTCTTGTATGATGCTAAAGTCACCACTGCAAAGCGACTCGCAAATGTGCTGAAAAAGGATGGAAATTTGAAAGCGAATGTAGTGCTGGCGTGTAAATTTTCCACGATGAAAAACGGTGAAGTGATCGAAGAAACAAAATACTTTGACACGAGAAACGAAGCGATTCTCGCAGCAACGGACATTAAGATTTGGTTCGATGAAAACGTAACGGACCGTCTGTTGGAAAAAGTGGAAGAATTTCAAGAACGTGATTCGGGCTGGTCATTGCGCGAAATCGTCAACTTGACAGTCAATATGAATCACTTCATTCCACTACGCGGAGGTCTGTCAACATTCGTCGAGTTGCCTCGAGATATACAAAACAAAAAGGCTGTTGTGAATATAAAAAATGAAGACGAATTCTGTTTTCTGTGGTCGGTCGTAGCAGCACTCCATCCAGTTGCAACAAATGCAAACCAACTTAGCTCGTACCCCAGCTACAAGCAAGTGCTAAAATATGACGGTATCAATTTCCCGATTGCCTTAAAAGATATTTGTAAATTTGAGAAAATGAACAACTTAAGGATTAATGTATACGGTATGGACAAGTGTGGCAGAAAAAATGAAATAGTACTGTTATACATGAGTAAAATAGAGTCAGATAAGCCCACTATACATCTCCTCATGGTGGAGGGGAATATCGGTATGGACGTAGATGGGGAAGACAATTTCCAACCAGTTTACCACTTTGCTTGGATCCGTAATCTCTCACGTTTGCTAAGTGCTCAAGTAACAAAATATGACAAACAAACACTGTTTTGTAACAATTGCTTGAACCATTTCTATCTTAAAGAATCTTTTGAAAATCACAAACAAGATTGCATGAGCATAAACAAAACTAAAATGATTTTACCAACTGAACAAAACAAAATTTTGAATTTCAAAAATTATCGATACAAAAAAGATGTACCGTTCGTCGTGTACGCCGACCTCGAATGCCTTCTCGAACCAACGGGAAACGATTGTCAAAAGCATGTTCCGTACAGTGCCGCGTATTACTTGAAATGTGCCTTCGACGATTCTCAATCAAAATTTGAACTGAAACGGGGACCCGATTGCATCGAGCGGTTTATCAAACAATTACGCGAAATTGCTCAAACGGTCGATTCTTATTTAAATAATATTGTCCCGATGAAACCACTCACTCTCGATGAGAAAAAAGAATATTATAATGCCACGAAATGCCATATATGTGAAAAACCTTTTATTTCGACTGACGTAAAGATCCGCGATCACTGCCATTCACAGGCAAGTATCGTGGTCCCGCACATCAAGGATGCAATTTGAATTATACGAAATCTCACAGTATCCCGATAGTTTTTCACAATCTCTCGGGCTACGACTCACATTTCGTGATTGAAGAGTTGGCTACACAATTTGATTGTACGGTAAAACTACTTCCCGTTAACAAAGAAAAATAGATTTCATTCACAAAGTACGTCGAAGGCACAAATGTCAATTTACGCTTTATCGATTCTTTTCGTTTCGTGGCAAGCAGTCTCGAGAAACTCGCATCTTACTTGAACGATAATGACAAATCAATCACACGCAAGCACTGCAGTAGTGCAGAGGAATTCCAGTTGTTCACGAGAAAGGGAGTTTTCCCTTACGAGTACATGGGCAGCTGGGACAAACTCGACGAAGAGCAGTTGCCATCGAAAGAAAATTTTTATTCAAAATTGATGGGTGAAAATATTTCAGAACAAGACTACGAACACGCAATGAAAGTTTGGGAAAAATTCAACATCACCTCATTGGGGGAATATTCCGATTTGTATTTGAAAACCGATGTTCTACTATTGGCGGATATATATGAGAATTTTCGACGCAACTGCTCTTCGACGTACGATTTGGATCCTCTGCGTTATTTCACAGCTCCGGGACTTGCTTTTGACGCGATGCTCAAATGTACCGGTGTACAGCTTGAGCTCCTCACCGACCCCGAAATGCTCTTGTTTGTCGAGAAAGGCATTCGAGGCGGTGTTTCACAGTGCTCAAACAGGTATGCTCATGCAAACAACAGATACATGGGTGCAGATTATGATCCAAGCAAAGAGGAATCGTACTTAATGTACTATGACGTTAACAATTTGTACGGTGCGGCTATGAGCCAATATCTACCAGTTAGCTCTTTTGAGTGGGAGTCTGAGCCGATAAATGTGCTCAATGTTCCGGACGATTCTCCTGTGGGATATATCCTGGAGGTGGACTTGGAATATCCCCAGGAACTTTTTGAGCTACGTAAAGATCTCCCCCTTTGTCCCGAGCACTACGTACCAACTCACAGCAAGCAATCGAAATTAATGACGATATTACTACCGAAAAACAGATACACTATTCATTACCGAAATCTGAAACAATGTTTAAATCTGGGTATTAAACTGATAAAAATTCACAGAATTTTCAAATTTCATCAAGCTGCGAGCAATGAGTCTATATTCTTATATACACTAGGGGGAACATACACGCAGCTCTTTTCAAAGTCAATAGCAGAATAGTGAATACCCTGTTGTACTTTATACGGTGCGGTCTTGATGAAGTTCTGCTCGTTTTCCTGAGGTATATGCAGAATCGTCATGGGTATATGTATTTCTGTATGTCCAACGGCCCAATTGCCTTGCAAGGATACGCGCTGTGGCAATCGTGTGGCATAACGCGTTGTCGTATTTTCCGGGTAATATTTCATACTGCTGTTGCTCGGTAAAACGATATAAAATTCGTCTCTCATCGTGATTTTTTATTTTGTTCGGTAATAGTACGAACTCTCGATAACTCGGCCTCGTAAGAAGTGCCGTCAATATATTCGCCGTGAAGATCGCGTAAAAAGTACACCGTCGGCCAACTAGTCGTCGACATGCGATGAATTTTGAACAGCTCGCTGCTCCAGCCGCTCTCGTAACCTTTCGCAAAGGCCGCTTTTGCACTACTGATTCGTACAACATCACCGATCCCGTATTTAGGGATGTGTTCTCGCTCCGAATCCTTGTAACGCTGCATCAAATTAGCACGAGCTTGAGCTGCAGTGGCAAGAGTCACCGTTACCGGGGCGATTTTTATGCTGCTATGCCGGGCTTTATTACATGCAGACACTATATTTTGCAGCACATTGATGTATCGCTTCGCGCGAGTATACGTGAAGTATCGCCACATTCTTTCTTTCAATGTTCGATTAAATCTTTCCACAATTGCGGCTTTTATATCAGGATTCCGTGCAGCTCGAAACTGAATATCTTTCTTCTTTAGGAGCTCTTGAAATGCAGCACCCATGAATTCTTTGCCTCGATCCGATTGCAGGCATACGGGTGATCGGCTATTAGTGGCTTTTTGCGTGAGTATCCGCGTAAAAGCCTTAGCCACAGACGCAGCAGTCTTGTCGCGTAAAGGCCCGACCCATGCATATTTACGGAGCACATCTATGACTACGAGGAGATAGGCATGACCATCGTTGTAATCTTTGATCGAGCGAAGATCTACGAGATCAGCCTCCCAGACATCGTCAATGTTTCGCACGCTGTAAGGGCGTCGTGGAAATCGATGTTTTACAGGGCGATGTTTCGTGTAAGCATCCTATGTCTCCAACCACTGCACGGTCTTTTCGCTAGAAATTTTTTTTCGCGGTGCGCGTAATAATTTTGCAGCGCCCGAGAACGATGCTTCGTGTGAGTGATTATAGCACAGCTTTTCCAATGTTATCATGGTTTAGAGTTTTAGGTTAGCCCAAATTACACGATTCTTCTTCTTCTTTTTACACTGGCCAGTGCCTGTTTGCTCCCTCTCAGAGGTACTGACGAGCTCATAAATACTGGGATCGGTGGATTCGTCGCTGCTGTGATTGGCTCCCGCGTCGCTCAACGACAAGTCGCGGGAGTGCACAGGTATTTTTCTTTTTTTCCGAAAAGGCGTCGAGGTGGGTACATCGGACCTCCACAGATCCTGGTTTCCAACAAACTCGCGTGGAATTTTTGCCGCTTTTAAAAATCCTGCAAATGCATGACGACCCGCCGGCGTTGAGATTTTCCTCGCGCGCATAGCATCGTTTATAAGATCGACAATATTAGAGTCCTTGATTTTTTTGCCTGCGATGGAGACGGTGCCTGTAGGACCCAGCAAAACTCTGTTACTAGTACAAGGCGTAAACGATGCAGCAATAGTTTTGCTTTGTTGCGATATTTTGTCGGGACACTCTCAACGATCATAGAGTCGTTTATGCGTGGAATTTCAGCGCCTTTTCCACTATTCCCCTCCTCCTCTATAGGTGTCGTGATGTAATCATAATTTTTTGCGAGTGCACGATGCTGCTGCGCTCGCCCATTATCGGCAAAATGGAGATAACGCTGCAACACCGCGAAATACGCCGACCACTTTTCCCTCTCAGCCTTGTACGAATTAGAATTCAGAATATCGTTCATCTCAGTGTCCAATCTACTCAGTGTCGTACCAAGGGTTTGCACTGTTTGCTGCTGTTGCCGTCGAACAGATTCCGTTTGTCGATTATTCTGCACGCCTATATGCTGAAGTTTCTCTTCAGGCACGAGCACCATTTTTCTCGCATGCTCCATTATCCACTGCCGCCGATCAAACGTGACAAGAGCGTACCCAGTACGGGGGCGAGCAGCAGCGGTAGGAACCCACCGTTTTGAACCACAAAACGTTTCTTGCTTTTCCAACTACCGCTTTTCGCAGCTAGTCGTCGAAGAATAGATGCGTGGCGACGCAACTTTTTTCTTTGTTCAGGCTTCAAAGGCACGTTACCACGTAGAATGTTTAACGCACACTCACAAATACAACAAATTATTCGTGGATCGGCTTTACGCAAAACGGCGTCTCGCTGCTCTTTGTTGAGATGCTGGAGTGCGTGCAATATTGCAACGTGCTTCTTGCAGAGAGAGGACCTGTTACCCGCCATCACAGCCGCAAGACTGGTACTTCTCCGGCTGTGTCGGTGCTTTTTAACTTTTTTCGCGGCACGTAAACGAAATGCTGTGGATCATGGGGGAAAATACACGTTCGAAATCTACAGTTATCGGGAGTCGATTGTTTCAAGTCTAAGAGCAGATAACCGTGTGGTTTGCTTGTCGCGTCGTAATAAACTTCCTGCAGAAATCGGGGGTTTACGGGGTAAACCTGACGCACCAGGTGCTGTATTTGAGCGCGATCTCGCGGATTTTTGAAAACTACTATATAATTAGCGTTCAGCGATATATCCCGTTGCCCGTGACCCTGATGAAATAAATTTTGCGTTATAAAAAACACGCTCAAATTCTTATGATGACTACCCTTGGTGAAGAGGTCGACGACGCTATTGTTCGATGCCTCGCGCATCAAATCGTCAATAACTATAAGTTTTGCACGCGGATCGTTTGCATAATCCGAGGCTTGTGGTAAACCTTCGCGAAACTCTATCGAAGAACCGTACTCCATATACGCTTGTTGCCACTCGGAATAATAGAAAATAATTCGTTGAAACGGTTCACTATTCAAATGCGAAATGAATTTCAAAAACTTCTTCACATAGTATGTTTTACCGCAGCCCGTGGGCCCGCAAACCATTGCCGTCCAAGGATGTTTCCACCGCAAATCCATTTTTGCGAATGAGCACAACCTTCGTATTAGCTGAAACATATATAGGGTTCGAAAAGACAAATATACATAAGAACATAAAGTTTTATTTATATACATTATTTACAAAGTAGTGCGAGGTCTATATCTATATACATTATTCTTTATAACCGTAAGGAAGAGTGCCATATTCGCCATCTCGTCTCCGTTTGACGCTCGATGGTTTGCATGATTTTGTTTCAGGACGTGTGACGACCTGATAAAATGCCGTGCGTCGTATAGCGTCATACTTTAGCACAACAGGCTCGTCTCTCTCACCGGTTATAAAGGAGCGCACTGAGTTATAATTAATTAATCCCTTGTTCGCAAAATTAAGCGTTATCCCTCTTACTTTACATACTTCTTTTTCCTCTCCATTGGGAGTGCATACGATAACAGAATAAAATTTTGGTCCGCCTGAAATGAAACTTCTAATATAACTACCTTCCCCATAAGAGCTCAGCTTGTCTGTGAGATCCCCTAAGAGCTGTCCCGTTGGAGGCTCGTACCCGTCTTTTTCTTCGTGCGATACGTAAATTACGGAATCGGTATCGCAGTACAAAGCACGAAGACCCAGCCGCTCTAGGTAACTATAAAGTTTTAGGCGGGCCTGGGCTGTGGTGTATGCTGCTACTACGGCGTTCGCTATGCTGGATGGTATAACAGCGTCACTGATTTTCGTGTAGCTTACATACAATATTTCGTTATTGACGGGTAAAATACCCGTGATCTCGTGCTCAGGGCTAGTCAATAGTTCCATAAGTTTTTTACGCGTCGAAACTATTTCTGTCTGCGGTAGATTTTCCCGCTGCCCAAACTTCCCCCAAAATGAATTAAGGCACAGCTTTGCAGCAGATCGCAGCCCCGGATTTTTAGCTATGTAGTCGCGATTTAGCTTTATTCTTTCCGATTGTTCGAAATCGGCTATATAATGATCTTGCGCGGCTTTATATTCGGAGCAATTGTCGGGCCATCCACTGGCTTCTTGTTTGATTATTAAAAACGTGTTAATATATTCGACAAAATGCCCCCCCTGTCTGTGTATCGCGATTGAACTGCGGCGTTTCATATTGCCAAATTTTAGTCACGTCTATCACTCTCTACCCACACGACACGGCTTTTCGCAACTCGTCGACAACCCATGTACCCTTGAACACGCGCTCTACAGGATCTTCGTGTGTACATACACCCTGATTCATAATCTCACAGCAGCTGCGGCATAGAGCAAATAATAATCGATTATGCATACGCACTGGTAATACGGGGTGGTAAAGATTACGAGGCGGCAATACAGTACATTTTACGAGACCCTCAACGAGAGCGAGATCGGTGTTATCAGGACCTGTCAATTCCATGCACTCGTTACCCACGTATACTTTCGGATGGCCCACGGGATATTTACTGAACTTACATATATATGGGTACAGAGAGCAAACGTCTACATATCGTATTTTTTCCGTAGCGTTAACGTCATAGAGCATAACCATGTTTTCTGTCCGTCCGCCGAAAAAAGCATCACGCGGATTGAGAGGCTCTACTGTAGCTAATGGGTTATCTTGCAGGAAAGTTCTCATCTCGGCTGTCGAATTTAACAAGCGATCGTCATCACACTCCCAAATTTCCGTGAGCAAATACCCTCCCGTTCGAATCCTCTCAGTTACAGCAGTAGTTCTCTCGAAACGCACGTGCATGGATCGCTTTGTCGGTTGTCTCTGTTTGTGGGATAGCAACGTGGGCAACCGTGCCAGTAGCAACCGTGAAACTACTATACATGCGCCACGTTAGGAGTCTCGTAGTACCCGTCTACCAAGAGATTTTAAGGTATTCTGAATTCGCGTGTTCGGCCCGCATGAATAATACGGACACCCAGTGAGTGCTATATCCACGATAGCCATGAAACCGCTTTTTTCGATTGATTTTGCGCCCATCTGTATCCCCCCGTGGGTATAATGCCTATTGAATTATCTTTCAAGAAGTTTTTTCGAAAAACTCTGAAGCAGGCTGATGCTATTGTTGTACTTTCATCAAACGGGCAGACGCGACCGCTGGTAATGAACATATTGCGAAAAGCCATACACGCACGTCGTACAATCGTGACATCTGTCTGACAATAGCTGATAAGCTCTTCCGAAAAAACGAATACGTAATTTTTGTCTTTTGTTTCGCGATACCAATCGAGAAATTTCCGGCGCTTATCAGCGAACATCGTGTCCGGAGAATAATGATCGAGAGGCGGCAATTCGCCTACGTAATTTTGATTTTCAGGCCTGTTAAACAAATGTGGAAAAGTGCCTTTAACGATAGCACCGGTAAGCCCGAAGGCTTTCGGTAAACCGCTCAGAGGCATATGGAAGTAATTTAGACTGTCGAGAAATACGAGCTTTCCGACGCGCATCGTAATAATTTTTGTACCGTTCACGATTAGTGTGGGGAGCTGAGTTTTTTTCTCTCCGATGAAATAACGCAGGATAAATTGAGCGTCGAAGCCCCCTGCATTGTGAGCGATAGAGATTGTACACGAAAAACCTTCGAGCGGTTGCATGGCTAATTCGACAAGCTGGGCTGCGGGGCTGTGACTAAACACAAATTCGTGTTCCCCGCAATGCTCGCACGGTTCGGCTATCGAGTCGTTAACACAGCAAAACGTGCAAACGCGCTGTGCCACGCAAAGATTTGGTTCGTGTACACGAGTAGTCGCATCACCCTTCACAGGTGTGCTCTGCTGTGTTTCAAAATTATAAAAAGAATAGTATTTTTTTCAAATCTGGAGTACTTCGAATCGGTTTTATGAAAGACAAATGATTATTCGGTTGATCGGATTTGCACGTTTTGCAGTACACTACTCCGCATTTATGCTTCTCTGATTTTTCCAAAGGCCTTATTGCTCGAAAGCAGTTCCGGCATCGTTTCAGAGCTTCACAAACGCTAGGCTTTCTACGCCTCATGGTCACGATCGGCACCTTATGCCTCTGAAAGCAGTCCTCTCCGAAAAAATCTCGATTGCACGCCTCATATCTGATTATATTGCGCGAGCACGTATTGCACGCCTGCAGCCCCCAGCATCGAGGACATTTTTTCTTTAAACATCTATGACCGAGTCGACGATATGCTGTGTTACACGAGGAACAAAAATCTCTACTGCCAACAGCTGCTCTGAGATTGAGAATAGGCTCGAAATGATGTGAACGCTCGTAATACAATATATGCAGGGTGTGCTAAATTGTGCCTATGCTGTTCAGAACACCCTGTCTCCCGTCAAATAGAGGCCCCTCCCCGCCACCCAAAGTTAAAAACTCGTAAACGACAATAGCAAAGCCGTCTCGTGCCAAATAATCTTGATAGCGCGTAATCTCGTATACACCACAGCCCTCTACAGGTACGCGAACATTTGCTTCTCTCGTAAGTTCGAGTGCCGCTTGTTTTTGTACAGACCCGTTGATTTGTCTAATATGCTGCCATTTATTATGTAGAGTACCCGACTGTATTTCACCTCGTTCTGCGTATGCTCGAGCCACCACTAGTGAGCGCGGTAAGCATAGATTGTCGGTGTTTCGGATCGAGACAATAGATCGTTTTGCGACAGCCTCGTGTGTGAGACCTTTCCGACGGCGCCCTGCGACCCCCTTGACAGCGCACATTCTTATCGTGCACGAATCATCGATGTTCAAAGATGATGCACTTTGTGCCACGCTGCTTATCAATTTCCAAATATCTTCGAAAACATAATCTCGGGCCGGTCGGAAAGATAACTACACGGGCCCGTGCGGCAAGCTATTCGCTGTAAACGAAACGCCTACATAATCGCCTCCCTCGCAGGAGCTCATGATGTGCGTTAAGAGGTCGCGAAATGCACCGTTGAGCCAATCTACCACGCTAATGCCGGAGTCTGGCTGACGAATTCTTAACGAAGTTTCACGCCCTCGTAGTTTAAATCGCTTAAAATATCGCGTGTAATCGCCGATGATTTCAAAATGTTTTCCGGGTGGATGTATTTCTTCGAGAGGCCCACTCCTTGGTATAGTACGTCGCCTGTCTGCTCCATTTTGCAGTCTCGTATTAGATTCTAGAATGGTTAAATGCAAAAATTATTGTGTATTATCAATATTTGTACCTCTCACGAGTCATAGCACTGCTTGAACACTTCGATATTACCAGTCAAACAAAGACGCTGACGAATACCCTGTTACAAAAGGACCCACTTACTCACATGCTTAATTAATTTTTCATGTGTAAGAAAAATTATTTACCAGAGCCGTCATCAGTCACGAGCATTTGAAGCCAATCGTCAGCTCTTTGCAATGCTATTTCCTCGTCTCTCTCGTTCTCGATCGGATATTCCCACAGCTGATTTTCGCGATGGTCAAAAACATCATCAGGGTCAGAGGCTGGGATTGTTCGTCGTCCAGAATGGCATAGACCTAACGGGCCTGGTACAGCAGCGTCTGTTACCCTCTCCCTATCTATACCCTCTGGATAAATTTATAATTTAAAATTGACGCCACACCAGTTTTTTTTATTTTTTTTTAATTTTTTTTTTTAATTTTTTATTTTTTTTGCACCTTAATTTCAACTTACGTTCGAAAATCGACGAATTTGTAAATATTTCCGAAGGATGCTCGATGCTGGAAACAGTACTCATAGGCTACTCATCATTCAGCTCGGTGCATGACAGGTGCTGACTCGTTATGCTTCTCTGCTGGCATGCTAATTCCGCAGCACAAGCCCCTTCTATAAGAGCTGCTTCTTCATCCGGCGATGCATCCAAGAGCTGTCGATATACTATATTAGGTGCACAACCATTAAAAATAATGCCCCTCTTTTAATAGAAGTACTGCTTTCAGCTCATAATTTTCTCCAGTAAACGAACCGTGTTAAAATTTCATATAAATGTTTTTCCCACCATGATAATGTAAGGAGAGAGAGCTCATATCAATTTAATAAGACAGAGAAAGAAGAGATTGGTGAATAAGAATACATTTTTTAAATATATCATATTGAAATTCGTAAAGTATTTTTTCTAACGACAACAGGCGCTCTGTACCCCTTTAATGAAAGAGAGAGAGAGACAGCGAGAGTTATAGAGCACGGAATTACGCGAAGCATAGCACAAAGAGTAGAGCTCGATAAATAACGATTATCTCTGCTTACGCAAACAGGGGCTCTGCATCGTGCTTGTGAAAAAAGAGCGAGAGAGTGAGAGAATGGCAAAGAATGCGGAACCACGCGAAGCATGGCACAAAGAGTACAGCTCGATAAATAGGGTATGACCATACTATCGTAATAACAGCCGTGAAAATATTTTTTCAATACGCTTTAAGATCCATACCGCTTTAACGAGAGAGAGAGAGAGAGAGAAAGAGGAAATTGATCAATAAGAATACTTTTTGAATATTTTGCGTTGAAATTCATAAAAATTTTCTAACGATAACAGAAGCGCTGTATTGCTTTCATGAAAGAGAGAGACAAGGAGCGGTAGAGAGCTTGGGACCACGCGAAGCGTGGCACAAAGAGAAGAGCTCGATAAATAAGGCTTGCCTGTGCTAGCGTAATAATGGCATCATGAAAAAAATTTCAATACGTGCTGGCGTAATATCGGCGTCGTGAAAAAAATTTTTCAATACAGTTTAAGTATTACAAATATACATGATTATTTTTTATGATAGAACAGAACTTACTTCTGATTTCATGGACAATACCGCGGACACATGGCGCGTTTTCCAATCCTCGAAGCTGCAGCTCTCCAAACACACACGCTAGCACTTGTTGACCATTTAGTATGCCTCTGTTGTAGGCTGCCGCTATGATTCGCAAGGGCGCCCACCATACAATATATTTTAGGCGTCTTATAAGTCTATCGCCCGATTATCGATTTAATTCGTTGCACTATTGCTTGTTACACCGACGACGAAGCTGAGAACTATGTAATACGGCCAAACGCAAAAGATTTAATATACACTCGCGAAGTGCTCGATCTGCCATGATTGATAACGATACGTGATAATTCCCTGCTGGATTGAGACTGATTAACATTGCATCTTGTTCTGGCCATATAAATACTTAGCGCTAGCGCTAGCCTTCTGAGCGAATTTACTCATTTACTTAAATTGCAGCGCCATCAAAAATCGATGCCCCTTACGGCACAAAAACATGCATGATGAGGTATCAAGATATCAAGATATCAAGATCTCACCACATATGTATATAAGCATTCCAAATGCTCTTATTGTCTCAATGTAACATTATATAGCGAGACTCCGATCAAATTTTTTAGCGCTAGCCTTCTGAGCGAGTTTACTCATTTACTTAAATTGCAGCGCCATAAAAAATCGATGCCCCTTGTGACACAAAAATATGCATGATGACGTATCAAGATATCAAGATATCAAGATTCCAAGATCTCGCCACAAATGTATATAAGCATTCCAAATGCTCTTATTGTTTCAATGTAACATGATATAGTGAGACTCTGATCAAATGTTTTAAACAGCGACTTCTTCGAAATGCGCAACAAAGTGGAGATCGCTTAGCTTTGATATGCATTTCAAAACTTAATATCATTTTTCAAAAAATATACTTTCAAAAACGAGAAATAATTAGGTGGTCCCAATAATTTTCCTAAGTCTTAATGGGTCTTGAGGCCTAAATATATTAAAATTATATTACTATAAAGAGCATGAAGTACGAAAACACATTAAATGAAGAATAAGGAGAGATTCGCAGCAATTAGCAAAGAAGGCATGCAGTCTGCTGATGCTCCGCTGATGGTGCGTTTCTCGCACCTCGAGAAAACGAGAAATCTCGTAGTGTTATACCCGAATACTCGGTGTACATCGAAAAATATAAAAAAAGCCCCGCGATTGCTGCGATAGAATGATTCGAGGCATGGAAAAAGATATGCATCAGAAAAGAGAGAGAGAAAGAGAGACAGAGTTAGCGAATATTCGCACAAAGAGGAGAGCTCGATAACTATGCTCGTGATCTCAGCCGTACCTCTTTGCTAACCCTCGACCTCATATGTCTCTCCAATATTTTTTTCTTCAAGTCCGATCAAATTTTCTTACATACCTCTAATAGGTCTTATATTATTTTTATGAATCATTGTGATATTGATACTCGGTTTTCGTCGAAACAAAGTAAACCTTGGCGTGCGCAAACTAGCTGTCATCCTCTATTCCAAAGAATATGACTTATGGATTTGGCTTGCAAATTTTTTATAAAATATTATTCTTATGCGTATGCTGCTCTTCGAAAGAAAGGGTTGTATATATATATATGCTGAACTACGGTGCTCGCGAAAGACGCGAAATAAAAAAGATGCTGTATAGGCTAAACAGACAGTCGTGTCTCCGGGGCTCAGTTTACTCTTATATTAATTACAAAGGGGCTCATTTACACGGACCACGTGCATTTTTGCGGGCCATGCATTTCTTGACGATCGCACCTTTAATACAGCCACAGAATTTTCTCTGCTGCTGTATATTATAGTACGTAGACTTCAGTCGCCATTAAGTAGGCAAAGAATTCAGATCGCGAGCGAGAAATTTTATTTCAAATTAAAAAAAAAAATGTATCCGCGATACAAAGAGGCCATTCCATCGGGCGCGTTTTGGTGTCGTGTGGTGGGGGTGCTGAGCGAACAGTTCATAGCCATACGTACCGCCGAAATGGTGGATACGTATGAGCAATTGACCGAGTTGTTGTGCGATTTTTATATCGCACAACAAAAAGGCGCTCATATGACGGCCAATGATGTTGTGGCGGGCACGTCGTGCGTTGCACGGTGCGACGCGATAATGTTACGCGGGGAGATAATTTCTTCTGATGACGCCGGATTCACGGAGGTACGCCTCATCGACGAGGGACACAGAGAATATTTCGAGGTCGCGGACCTATACCATCCTGAACCGTTGTTCGCCATGCTACCACCCCAGTGCGTGGTATGTCGATTGATGCGTCTGGTTGGCGTGGACAACGCAGGCATCATCACCCTTTTGGAGAACCTGTGTCTCGGCGAGCCCCTCATGGAGGCTCGCATGGTGTACCGTAGTCACGATACACCATGTGTACACCTGCGGGGCCCTGATCGTCGGGATATAGGGGGCATTTTGATAGATGCTCTCGGTGACAACATACCCTACGATCGGGGGTACCCCGATGAAGGGTTCGCCGAGGACAAAGAGGGTGGTGACGCGTAGCGCGTCCACTCGTGTGTGTGTGTGTGTGTGTGTGTGTGTGTGTGTGTATGTGTGTGTGTGTGCGTGCGTGCGTGCGTGCGTGCGTGCGTGCGTGTGTGTGTGTGTGTGCCCCTCAGTGCATCGGCTGTAGGCGTCATCGGAGCGGCGTAAGGATCTCCCCACAGACACGTAAGTTTTTCATATTTATTAATAAATAACAATAAAAATAATGATAATAATCGGGCCGCTCTGGCGAGGCCCTCAGAACTCTTTCCCCCTCACCACCTCTCCCGAGAGAGAGCGAGAGAGATAGAGTGAATAATTTTAAAAAAATGAATAATAATAATAATAATAATAATCGGACCACTCTGACAAACCCTCAGAACTCTTTCCCCTCACCACCTCTCCCCATCACGACCCCCACCACGCTCGGAAAGAGGCTCCGACGCGGGGGGAAAGTGGAGAGGATAGGAGTGGAGATAGGAGTGGGGGTCTCCAGAGTGGTCCATATACTACTAGTATTATCAGAGAGAGCAACGAGAAAGCATCATGAATATCGCAATCGATATACAGGGTTTGCGAGATAAAAACAATCGTTTTGTACCGAAAGAAGTTGCGATCATTTGCCTACACGGGCCGTACACCGCTCATTGGCTTGTGTCTTCACCTCACGATAATGAGGTTCTATCACCGGCGCTGAAGCGTCAGAATTCCTGGTTGACTAGAAATCATCATGGTTTACAATGGCGTGAGGGCGATACAACGTCGCAACATATGGAATCAATTTTGAAAAATATTGCGGATCAATCTGATCGAATATTCACAAGGGGTTCAATAAAATCAGAGTACCTGGCGCAACTGACAGGTTGCTTCATTATAAATTTAGAGGAGGAGGAGGAGGAGGCTCCTTTATTCCGCTATCTTCATCAGGACGACACTCGTTGCATATACCACGGATCGCTACATAACAATCTCACGTACAAATGTGCGCTGAATAATGCGAAACAAAAAAAAAGATTGGCTTTGTCATAAAGATCGCATCGACTCCTTATGGGAATATAGAACGACCACGAGCTGGAGCTTAGACGGGCCTCGCGAGGAAAAGAAAAAGAAACCATCTGCTGCAGGCTGCTATGAACAGTCTGGAAATTCTGCAGGCCTTGCGGAACATACCAGACCACACGATAGGCGTATACCCAGCCGATCGTATCCCGAAGGTGTGGACGTGGCCGACAGCTTTTGTCGTTAATACCGATGGCCACAAATTACCCGGATCCCACTGGGTCGCCATGTACACTGCTTCTCATGAATGCCTGGACCGAACAATTTTGACAGGTCCTGACCCCCGTATTTACGGTCCTGACCAAGTGACGATGTTCACAGCGGTGCTCGCAATCTCGCGGGGACAACACATTCAGCCGTTTGAGGCGCTGACGTAGGCGAAACGCTTATTGCAAGAGCCAAAAAAAGACAAATGACAGATCGTGGTCGAGTGTAATTTTGAGATTTTACGATGCGGTTATTCAGCAGAAGCGAATATATTTGACAGCTGAGATATATGCGTATTCCATAATATTTGAATTAGCAACGTCGTTCCGCATGATTAAAGTGTTAAAGAATGTAGAAATATATTTCCTTTCGTTTGAAGAGTTAATAATAAAAATGATTTGTTAATTTTCGATCAACTAATGAAAAGAATTGATATAGGAAACAATTATTTGTGATTAAAAAATATTGAATGGGTATAAAAAAAAGCTTTTTCATGAATTTCAAAAATTTTTTTTAAAAATTGCAATTTAAAAAGTTCTGAAAGAAATCCACATAATCGTAAAAATTTCACACAATTTTCATGTTCAATTTGTAAGTCGCATCTAATGCATGAGAGCAGTGTCGAAAAAAATGACGAAAAATTATTTTCGTGGAATAACGTTATTCCTCGTCGTGGGAGATTTGGCATAGTTATCGTCTCAATATTAATAATAATAAAAGATAATAATAATAAAATATAGATTAATAATAATAATAATAATAATTATTATTATTATTCCTATTATTACTATCATATTTTTAATAATAACGGTGAAAATAATAATGATTATTCTCATTGTTATTATTATCATGCATAATTTTATACTTATAATAATAACAATGAAATAATAATAATAATGATAACTCTTTACGCAACGATGATTCTTATTATTATTAGTATCGGCGTCAATAAACTAGGGCATGTCGAGATTTTTTTCAGCCCCGATTGCTGAAAAAAATCCTTACGAGTCACTCAAAACGACTGGTTTGAAAATCCGAAGGATGAAAACTATTCCCGAGAGTTGAGGAAGATAGTTTGATATAACGAACACAGATGCCTGTATTTCATTCGATTCTTCGGTAAGTAGAATCTTGAAATGTCCTATACCCATTAAAACCATCGCCAGAAGGACATGTAGCCTTATGCTAAAACAGCAGCATATTTTGCGATGAAGCCGATGAAGAAGCCTGAATTTGTAAAAGTATTGCGAAAGAGCGATTGCAAATCCTTTGTTAAGGGTATCCTTGGAATATCCTTGGAAAACGCCTATCAGATCACCTGGATTTTCTACTGTGGGAGATGAAATCCACAATTCCGCTTGCAGGATTCCGTTCTACGTGATACTTTATTATTTACGATGCCCATGTCACGTTCGACTTCATCTCTTGCGGTAGCAGGGAGCATCCATGGGCAATCACAAGAAAAAAAACGATAGGATATCGTTCATATTTCACTGGAAGAAATGAACTCCATGATCCTGATAAAGCGATTCGATTATTTCCAAAATTCGACTATTTTAAATCCCATATTCGAAATTACGGTCAGCACTCCTGTATTTTTCACTGTGGGAAACAAACTCAACATATCCGACTCAGCGATTCGGTTTTGCTCAATATTTGGTAATTTCCGATGCCCTTGTCGTGTTTGATTTCATCTCCTTGCGGTATGAGTAAGACTTCGTCGCTCATTGCGAGAAAAGAGACGACAGGACGTCCCGCAGCTTTCGCTGCGTGAGATAAATTCCGTCTCCCTCATCGAACCTTTCGATTCTATTCAACATTGCACCATTAAAGTCGAGTTCTGATTAAAGTTTAAATATTATTAATTCTATTCTCGGCACTTATTTCATCTTTAGCGAGAATTATGGATTCTCAATTACTTTGACCGCTACACGGGATGAAAATGGCTATAAAATCCCATGCATATTCTACAGTAGGAGATGAAATCAACTTTTTCGATTGCATCGTTGCGTTCTACTCGGTATATGTAAATCCACGGGGCCCTTGTCATCGTTGATTTCATCTCCTTGTGGTATTGATTAGCATCCGTGTCTCACCGCAAGAAGAGCGACGACCGGGCATTCGACGTCTTTGATTCACAGCGCGAGGGGGATTCCATCTTCCCGATCGAACCTCTTTCAGATCTTGTCAATACTTCACCATATTAGTTGAGATCTGATTAATGTTTGAACATAATCCATTCCGCTCTTGCAACTTATTTCATCTCCAGCGGAAATAACGAGAGCTTATTTTATTGTTTCGCTGCACGCGATGGAAACGGATATAAAATTCCCTGCATATCTTACTGTAGAAGATGAAATCAACTTTTCCGATCGCACAGTTGCGTTCTGCACAATATTTGTAATTTTTTCATGACCTTGTCGCGTTTGATTTCATCTCCTTGCGGTGTAAGTGAGCAATCGTCGCTCATCGCATCAAAAGAGACGTAAGGTCGTCCCGTAGCTTTCGCTGCGCGAGGTGATCTCCGTCGTCCCGAACGAATCTATTGATTATATTCAACAAGCTACCATTGGAGTCTAGTTCTAACTAGCGTTTAAATATTATCAATTCTGCTCTTGGAACTTATTTTATATTCAGCGGGAATTAAAAACGCTCGTTTAGTTGTATCGCTGCACGCGATAAAAATGGCTATAAAATCCCCTCCATATCCTGATGCAGGAGATGAAAGCAACCTTCTCGATTGCACTGTTTCGTTCTGCTAGATATTCGTAAATTCACGATGCCCTTGCCATGTTTGATTTCATCTCCTTGCGGTATTGGTGAGCATCCGTGTCACACTGCAAGAAGAGCGACGATCGGGCATTCGACGTCTTTGATTCACAGCGCGAGGGGAATTCCATCTTCCCGATCGAAACTCTTTTGTATCGTATCAATATTTCACCATATTAGTTGAGTTATGATTAATGTTTAAAAACTATCGATTCCGCTCTTGGAACTTATTTCATCTTTAGCGGAAATAACGAACGGTCATTTTATTGTATCGCTACACGCGATGAAAATGTCTACAAATCCCCTAGATATTCTACTGTAGGAGATGAAATCAACTTTTCCGATTGCACAGTTTCGTTTCACTCGATATTTATAATTCTTCGATGTCATTGTCGCGTTTGATTTCATCTCGTTGCGGTATAGGTGAACAATCGTCGCTCATCGCAAGAAAAGAGACGAAAGGACGTCCCGCAGCTTTCGCTGCGCGAGATAAGTTCTGTCGTCCCGATCGAGCATTTCGATTCTATTCACCATGTGACCATTTGAGTCAAATTATGACTCACGCTCAAATATTATCAATTTCGCTCTTGGAACTTGTTTATCTTTAGCGGGAATAACGAACGCTCATTTTATTGTATCACTACACGCGATGAAAATGGCTATAAAATCCCCTGCAAATTCTAATACTGTAGGAGATGAAATCAACATTTCCGATTGCACAGTTGCGTTCTACTCGATATTTGTAATTTTCCGATGTTTTTGTCATGTTTGATTTCACCTCCTTGCGGTATGAGTGAGCAATCGTCGCTTATCGCAGGAAAAGAGAAAAAAAACACATTCCCCGCACCTTCCGCTGCGCGAAATGAATTCCGTCGTCCCCATCGAACGTTTCGATTATATTCAACATTTGACCATTTTTGTCGAGTTCTAACTAACGTTTAAATATGATCAATTCTGCTGTTGGAACTTATTTCATCTCTAGCGGAAATAACGATTCCGCATTTTATTGTATCGCTACACGTGATGAAAATTGCTATCAAATCTCCTGCATATTTTACTGCAGGAGAAGAAATCAAATTTTCCGATTGCACAGTTGCGTTCTACTCGACATTTGTAATTTACCGATGTCCTTGTCGCGTTTGATTTCATCTTCTCGCGGTATGAGTGAGCAATCGTCGCTCATTGCAAGAAAAGAGACGGAAAGACATCCCGCAGCTTTCGCCGTGCGAAATAAGTTCTATCGTCCCGATCGAGCATTTCGATTCTATTCAACATTTGACCTCTTTAGTCGAGTTCTAACCAACGTTCAAATATTATCAATTCCGCTCTTGGAACTTATTTCATCTTTAGCGGAAATAACGAACGGTCATTTTATTGTATCGCTACACGCGATGAAAATGTCTACAAATCCCCTGGATATTCTACTGTAGGAGATGAAATCAACTTTTCCGATTGCACAGTTTCGTTTCACTCGATATTTATAATTCTTCGATGTCATTGTCGCGTTTGATTTCATCTCGTTGCGGTATAGGTGAACAATCGTCGCTCATCGCAAGAAAAGAGACGAAAGGACGTCCCGCAGCTTTCGCTGCGCGAGGTGAATTCCGTCGTCCCGAACGAATCTATTGATTATATTCAACAAGCTACCATTGAAGTCTAGTTTTAACTAGCGTTTAAATATTATAAATTCCGCTCTTGGAACTTATTATATATTCAGCGGGAATTAAAAACGCTCGTTTAGTTGTATCGCTGCACGCGATAAAAATGGCTATAAAATCCCTACCATATCCTGATGCAGGACATGAAAGCAACCTTCTCGATTGCACTGTTTCGTTCTGCTAGATATTCGTAAATTCACGATGCCCTTGCCATGTTTGATTTAATCTCCTTGCGGTATGAGTGAGAATTCGTCGCTCATTGCGAGAAAAGAGACGACAGGACGTCCGCAGCTTTCGCTGCGTGAGATAAATTCCGTCTCCCTCATCGAACCTTTCGATTCTATTCAACATTGCACCATTAAAGTCGAGTTCTGATTAAAGTTTAAATATTATTAATTCTATTCTCGGAACTTATTTCATCTTTAGCGAGAATTATGGATTCTCAATTACTTTGACCGCTACACGGGATGAAAATGGCTATAAAATCCCATGCATATTCTACAGTAGGAGATGAAATCAACTTTTTCGATTGCATCGTTGCGTTCTACTCGGTATATGTAAATCCACGGGGCCCTTGTCATCGTTGATTTCATCTCCTTGTGGTATTGATTAGCATCCGTGTCTCACCGCAAGAAGAGCGACGACCGGGCATTCGACGTCTTTGATTCACAGCGCGAGAGGGATTCCATCTTCCCAATCGAACCTCTTTCGGATCTTATCAATATTTCACCATATTAGTTGAGATCTGATTAATGTTTGAACATTATCGATTCCTCTCTTGCAACTTATTTCATCATCAGCGGAAATAACGAACGCTCATTTTATTGTTTCGCTGCACGTTATGAAAATGGCTATAAAATCCCCTGCATATCTTACTACAGATGATGGAATCAACATTTCCGATTGAACAGTAGCGTTCTACTCGATATTTGTAATTTTCCGATTACCTTGCCGTGTATGATTTCATCTCCATGCGGTATGAGTGAGCAATCGTCGCTCATCGCATCAAAAGGAACGAAAGGACGTCTCGCAGCATTCGCTGCGCGAGATAAATTCCGTCGTCCCGATCGAACCTTTCGATTCTATTCAACATGTGACCATTTGAGTCAAGTTCCGACTAACGTTTAAATATGATCAATTACGCTTTTGGAACGTATTTTATCTTTAGCGGAAATAACCAACGCTCATTTTATTGTATCGCTACACGCGATGAAAATGGCGATAAAATCCCCTGCATATCCTACTGTAAGAGATGAAATCAACTTTTCCGATTGCACAGTTGCGTTCTACTCGATATTTTTAATTTTCCGATGTTCTCGTCGCGTTTGATTTCATCGCCTTGCGGTATAAGTGAGCAATCGGCGCTCATCGCAAAAGAAACGAAGGGACATCCCGCGGCTTTGGCTGCGCAAGATGAATTCCGTCGTCCAGATCGAAACTTTTCATCGAATTAAACATGTGACCATTTGAGTCAAGTTCTGACTAACGTTTAAATAGTATCAATATCGCTCTTGGAACGTATTTTATATTTGGCGTGAATTATAGACGCTCGTTTAGTTTTATTGCTACACGCGATAAAAATGGCTATATAATCCGCAGCATATCCTGATGTAGGACATGAAATCAACTTTCCCAATTGCACGGTTTCGTTCTACTCGATGTTCGTTAATTCACGGTGCCCTTGTCATGTTTGATTTCATCTCGTTGCAGTACTGGTGAGCATCCATGCCTCACCGCAAGATGAGCGACGATCGGGCATTCGAGGTCTTTGATTCACAGCGCGAGAGGAATTCCATCTTTCCGATCGAACCTCTATCGTAACTTATCAATTTTTCACCATATAAGTTGAATTCTAATTAATGTTTAAACGTTATCAATTCTGCTCTTCCGACTTATTTCATCTCCAGCGGAAATAACGACGGCTCATTCTATTGTTTCGCTGGACGCGATGTAAACGGACATTAAATCCCCTGCATATCCTACTGCAGGAGTTGAAATAAACTTTTCCAATTGCACAGTTGCATTCCACTCGGTTTTTGCATTTTTCCGATGTCCTTAGTCACGATTGATTTTATCTCCTTTTGCGGTATAAGTGAGCAATCGTCGCTCATCGCAAGGAAAGTGACGAAAAGACAGCCCGCAGCTTTCGCGGCGCGAGTTTAATTCCGTCATCCCGATCTAACCTTTTCATTATATTCAACATTTGATCACTTTAGACGACTTGTAACTAGCGTTTGAATATTATCAATTCCGGTCTTGGAACTTATTTTATATTTAGCGGGAATCATCAACGCTCGTTTAGTTGTATCGCAACACGCGATGGAAATGGCTATAATATCCCCTTCATATCCTGATGTAGGAGATGAAATCAACCTTCCCGATTGCACTGTTTCGTTCTACTCGATATTCGTAAATTCACGGTGCCCTTGTCATGTTTGAGTTTATCTCCTTGCGGTATTGGCGAGTATCCGTGTCTCACCGCAAGAAGAGCGACGATCGGCCATTCGACGTCTTTGATTTACGGCGCGAGGGGTATTCCATCTTCCCGATCGAACCTCTTTCGTATCGTATCAATATTTCACCATTATAGTTGAGTTCTGATTAATTTTTAAACATTACCAATTCCGCTCTTGCAACTTATATAATCTCCAGCGAAAATAACGAACGCTCTGTTTATTGTTTCGCTGCACGCGATGAAAATGGCTACTATATCCCCTGCATATCTTAAAGTCAGAGATGAAATTAACTTTTGCGGGTGAACAGTTGCATCCTACTGGATATTTATAATTTTTTGATGTCCTTGTCGCGTTTGATTTCATCTCCTTGCGGTATAAGCGAGCAATCGTCGCTCATCGCATCAAAAGAGACGAAAGGACGTCCCGCAATTTTCGCCGCGCGAGATACATTCCGTCGTCCCGATCGAACCTTTCGAATCTATTCATCATTTCACCATTTAAGTCGAGTTCTGACTAATGTTTAAATATTATCAATTCCGCTCTTGGAACTTACTTTATATTTAGCGGGAATTATAAACGCTCGTTTAGTGGTATCGCTACACGCGATAAAGATGGCTATAAAATCCCCTTCATATCCTGATGTGGGAGATGAAAGCAACCTTCTCGATTGCACTGTTTCGTTCTACTCGATATTCGTAAATTCACGACGCCCTTGTCATGTTTGATTTCATCTCCTTGCGGTATTGGTGAAAAACCGCCGTGTCTCACCGCAAGAAGAGCGACGATCGGGCATTCGACGTCTTTGATTGACAGCGCGAGGGGAATTCAATCTTCCCGATCGAAACTCTTTCGTATCTAATCGATATTTCGCCATATTGGTTGAGTTTTGATTAATGTTTAAATATTATTAATTTTGCTCTCGCAACTTATTTCATCTCCAGCGGAAATAACGAACGCTCATTTTATTGTTTGGCTGCACGTTATGAAAATGGCTACAAAATCCCCTGCATATCTTACTACAGAAGATGGAATCAACATTTCCGATTGAACAGTAGCGTTCTACTCGATATTTGTAATTTTCCGATTACCTTGCCGTGTATGATTTCATCTCCATGCGATATAAGTGAGCAATCGTCGCTTATCGCATTAAACGAGACGAAAAGACGTCCCGCAGCTTTCGCTGAGCAAGATGACTTCCGTCATCCCGATTGAAGCTTCCGATTCTATTGAACATGTGACCATTTGAGTCAAATTATGACTAACGCTCAAATATTATCAATTTCGCTCTTGGAACTTGTTTATCTTTAGCGGGAATAACGAACGCTCATTTTATTGTATCACTACACGCGATGAAAATGGCTATAAAATCCCCTGCAAATTCTAATACTGTAGGAGATGAAATCAACATTTCCGATTGCACAGTTGCGTTCTACTCGATATTTGTAATTTTCCGATGTTTTTGTCATGTTTGATTTCACCTCCTTGCGGTATGAGTGAGCAATCGTCGCTTATCGCAGGAAAAGAGAAAAAAACACATTCCCCGCACCTTCCGCTGCGCGAAATGAATTCCGTCGTCCCCATCGAACGTTTCGATTATATTCAACATTTGACCATTTTTGTCGAGTTCTAACTAACGTTTAAATATGATCAATTCTGCTTTTGGAACTTATTTCATCTCTAGCGGAAATAACGATTCCGCACTTTATTGTATCGCTACACGTGATGAAAATTGCTATCAAATCTCCTGCATATTCTACTGCAGGAGAAGAAATCAAATTTTCCGATTGCACAGTTGCGTTCTACTCGACATTTGTAATTTACCGATGTCCTTGTCGCGTTTGATTTCATCTTCTCGCGGTATGAGTGAGCAATCGTCGCTCATTGCAAGAAAAGAGACGGAAAGACATCCCGCAGCTTTCGCCGTGCGAAATAAGTTCTGTCGTCCCGATCGAGCATTTCGATTCTATTCAACATTTGACCTCTTTAGTCGAGTTCTAACCAACGTTCAAATATTATCAATTCCGCTCTTGGAACTTATTTCATCTTTAGCGGAAATAACGAACGGTCATTTTATTGTATCGCTACACGCGATGAAAATGTCTACAAATCCCCTGGATATTCTACTGTAGGAGATGAAATCAACTTTTCCGATTGCACAGTTTCGTTTCACTCGATATTTATAATTCTTCGATGTCATTGTCGCGTTTGATTTCATCTCGTTGCGGTATAGGTGAACAATCGTCGCTCATCGCAAGAAAAGAGACGAAAGGACGTCCCGCAGCTTCCACTGCGCAAGATAAATTCCGTCGTCCCAATCGAACCTTTTGATTATATTCAACATGCGACCATTGAAGTCTAGTTCTAACTGGCGTTTTAATATTATCAATTCCGCTATTGGAACTTATTTTATATTCAGCGGAAATTACAAACGCCCGTTCAGTTGTATCGCTACACGCGATAAAAATAGCTATAAAATTCCCTGCATATCCTGATGTAGGAGATGAAAGCAACCTTTTCAATTGCACTGTTTCGTTCTACTCGATATTCGTAAATTTACGGTGCCCTTGTCATGTTTGATTTCATCTCCTTGCGGTATTGGTGAGCACCCGTGTCTCACCGCAAGAAGAGCGACGATCGGGCATTCGACGTAATTGATCCACAGCGCGAGGGGAATTTCATGTTCCCGATCGAACCTATTTCGTATCTTCTCAATATTTTACCATATTAATTAAGTTCTGATTAATGTTCGAATATTACCAATTTCGCTCTTGCAACTTATTTCATCTCCAGTGGAAATAACAAACGCTCATTTTATTATTTCGCTGCACGCGATGAAAGTGGCTATAAAGCCCCCTGCATATGTTACTGTAGGAGACGGAATCAACTTTTTCTATTGCACTATTTCGTTCTACTCGACATTCGTAAATTCACGATGCCCTTGTCCTGTTTGATTTCATTTCCTAGCGATAATAGTGACCGTTCGTGGCTTTTATCGCAAGAAAAAAGACGAAATAACGTCCCGCAGCTTTCGCTGAGCGAGATAAGTTCTGTCGTCCCGATCGAGCATTTCGATTCTATTCACCATGTGACCATTTGAGTCAAATTATGACTCACGCTCAAATATTATCAATTTCGCTCTTGTAACTTGTTTATCTTTAGCGGGAATAACGAACGCTCATTTTATTGTATCACTACACGCGATAAAAATGGCTACAAAATCCCCTGCACATTCTAATACTGTAGGAGATGAAATCAACATTTCCGATTGCACAGTTGCGTTCTACTCGATATTTGTAATTTTCCGATGTTTTTGTCATGTTTGATTTCACCTCCTTGCGGTATGAGTGAGCAATCGTCGCTTTCGCAGGAAAAGAGAAAAAAACACATTCCCCGCACCTTCCGCTGCGCGAAATGAATTCCGTCATCCCCATCGAAGGTTTCGATTATATTCAACATTTGACCTTTTTTGTCGAGTTCTAACTAACGTTTAAATATGATCAATTCTGCTTTTGGAAATTATTTCATCTCTAGCGGAAATAACGATTCCGCATTTTATTGTATCGCTACACGTGATGAAAATTGCTATCAAATCCCCTGCATATTCTACTGCAGGAGAAGAAATCAACTTTTCCGATTGCACAGTTGCGTTCTACTCGACATTTGTAATTTACCGATGTCCTTGTCGCGTTTGATTTCATGTCCTCGCGGTATGAGTGAGCAATCGTCGCTCATCGCAAGAAAGGAGACGAAAAGATATCCCGCAGCTTTCGCTGCGGGAAATGAATTCATTCGTCCCGATCGAACCTATCGATCGTATTGAATATTTGTCCATTATAGTTGTTTTCTGATTCATGTTTAAGTATTAATAATTCTTCTTTTGGAACTTATTTTTTTCAGCGAGAATTATGAATGCTCATTTTGTTGCACCGCTACACAAGATGCAAGTGGCCATAAAATTCGGTGCGAATTCTGATGTAGGAGATAAAAACATTTTTTTCGATTGCACTATTTCGTTCTGCTCCATATTCATAAATTCACGATGCCGTTGTCGAGTTTGATTTCATCTCCTCGCGATAATAGTGAGCATTCGTGGCTCATCGCAGGATAAGAGACGAAAGGACGCCCCGCAGCTTTCGCTGCGCGAGATTAATTCTATCGTCCCGATCGAACCTTTCTATTCTATTCGACATTATATGACCATTTTAGTCGAGTTCTGATTAACGTTCCAATATTATCAATCCTACTTTTTCAACTTATTTTTGCTCAAACGAAAATGACGAACCATCACTTATTCGTATCGCTACACGTGATAAAAATGGCTATAAAATTCCCTCCATATCCTACTGTAGGAGATGAAATGACATTTGCTGATTGCACAGTTCCGTTCTACTCGATATTTTTATATTTTTGATGTCCTTGTCGGGTTCGATTTCATCTCCTTGCGATAATAGTGAGCATTCGTGGCTCATCGCAAGAAAAGAGACGAAAGGACGTTCCGCAGCTTTCGCTGCGCGAGATTAATTCCATCGTCCCGATCGAACCTTTCTATTCTATTCGACATTTGACCATTTCACTCAAGTCCTGATTAACGTTAAAATATTATCAATCCTGTTCTTTCAACTTATTTGAACTCAAACGGAAATAACGAAGGCTTATTTACTTGTATCGCTACACGTGATGAAAATGGCTATAAAATCGATTGTATATCCTACTGTAGGAGATGAAATCACATTTTTTGATTGCACAGTTGCGTTCTACTTGATATTTGTAATTTTTCGGTGTCCTTTTTGTGTTGCATTTCATCTCCTTGCGGTATAAGTGAGCAATCGTCGCTCATCGCAAGAAAGGAGACGTAAAGACATCCTGCAGCTTTCGCTGCGCGAGATGGATTCCCTCGTCCCGATCGAACCTTTCGATCTTATTGAATATTTGTCCATTATAGTTGTGTTCCGATTAACGTTTAAATATTATGAATTCTTCTTTTGGAATTTTTTTTTAGCGGCAATTATGAATGCTTACTTAGTTTTATCGCTACTTGCGATTAAAATGGCCACAAAATCCCCCGCATATCCTGATGTAGGAGTTGAAATTAACTTTTTTGATTGCACTATTTCGTTCTGCTCGATATTCGTAAATTGACGATGCCCTTTCCGTTTTTGATTTCATCTCCTTGCGATAATAGTGAGCATTCGTGGCTCATCGCAAGACAAGAGACGAAAGGACGTCCCGCACCTTTCTCTGCGCGAGATGCATTCTGTCGTCCCGATCGAGCCTTTCGATTATATTTAATATTTGACCATTTTAGTTGAGTTCTGATTAACGTTCATACATTATCAATTTCGCTCTTGCAACTTATTTTATCTGCAGCGGAAGTATCGAACGCTCATGTAGCTGTATCACTACACGTGCTGAAAATGGCCAACAAATCCCTTGCATATCCTACTGTAGGAGATGAAATCACATTTCCTGATTGCACAGTTGCGTTATACTCGATTTTCTTAAATTTATGATGCCCTTGTTATATTTGATTTCATCTCTTTGCGGTAATTTCATCTCTTTGGTAAGCGTTCGTGGCTCACCGCAAGGAGAGAGACGATAGGGCACCCTGCGTTTTTCACAGCACCAGCGGAGTTCCATCTTCCCGATCGAACCGTTCTACTTTTTTCAATATTCTTTTATTTTAGATTTCATACTTGACACCGATTTTATCTCCGGCATTCATGGTGAATGATTTACTAGTATTGTGCAGCTTATGGAGTAGAAATAACTGTTAAAAAAATTAACAATTCCTCTGTAGGAGATGCGATTCGTGTTGATCGTTGAAGATTTCAGTTCTGTTTTATGTTTGAATATTATTAATCGCGCCCTTGCAACGGATTCTGTCTCCAGCGGGAATGAATCAGATGTTAGCACGCGTGAAGGCCGGTGCGCGGAGTCGTACTTTCGTCTACGACCGTACTCACACAGCGCTACGCTACGCTGGAAGGCATAGTTCGCGTTTTGCAGCTGTTGCCATTTAAGCACGCATTTGAAGTGAAAGTATAGAAACTTTTTTGTGGGCATCTCGACATGCTATTGAACCCGATATTCAAAGGATTTCGCAGAGACTACATTTTATAAATTGTTACAAATTAAACACTTTCAAACTTCTGCTTTTTTTACTGCGGGAGATGAAATCTACATGCGCGCTTGCACGATTTCGCTTTACATAATATTTTATTACTTACGATCCCCTTATCGTCTCTGATATCATTTCAAAAGTTACGATTTTGAAAATATAATCATCAGTAGTCCAGTGAAGACCGTGTCATTAGTTGCTTTATGAGCTTGATAATGCGTTGATGGTAAAATTTGTGGATGCCGATGGCCGCTGATCGCTATTACCCCCTTCCCCACTACAGTGAAAAAAAAACGTGTAAAAGCTGTCATGAACGAGGGAAATTGCTTGGTGATCGGGATTTTTTGTATGCTTGATGTTTGCACATATTTTATCACCTATTCCAAAATTCGTAGGACCGAACTAGATTTTTCAGTAACCGGGTAAAAAAATTGTTAAACGATCACACGAAAAGGACAATGATGCTTACAGTAGACTAGTCAATTAAAGATGATACCTGAAGCCTCGGCGCAGCAACGGACGGCGCAGCAACAATATAACATATCATTGTTATTATTATTGATATCATTATTATCATCATCATTAGGAACACATCATTAGGAAGTATAATTATTCTAATTCATTACGTTAAGTGGTAATAATCATAAGCATACTTTCAATCGTTATTATTTGATTTGTTCAGTTCCTACTGTATAGGCCGTGAGGTACCCAAATATTTCAGAATTCATTAGCAGATCGAACTGGTTTTTCTTTGGCCGTATCGGTGATTCGTTTCCTTCCGATACCTTGTCGGTGAGCTTACTCTCGGGCAGCGGATCGATGTATGCCTTCAGTAGCTGGCCATTGTACGATGGATACAATTTTTTATACATTTATCAATGTTGCATTCATGAAATTTGTTACAAGGGTTTTTCACATGGAAAAGACAGCACAGGATTCAATAAGAACAGAAATGTTACGAGATTCATCCAACGTACGCGCTTTCATGTATCTTTTACAAACCGTAATCGAGTTTTGCATAACTGCAAAGAGCATGAATACATCGCTCTGATTCGTCAAGTAATATTTTCGTTCCGGTTCTGCTATCTGAAGTCTTGCTGTGTTACATTACTCTTGTGGGAGAATACTACTGTGGCTGGTACAAAAAAAAACCGGTTCTACATCCAAAAAAAATTAAATTCTTTTCTCTTATAATACAATTGTATTTTTTTTTGTGAAATGTATACAGTCTTGTCATCACAACTACGATAAGGAAAAAAAATTAATGGTGACAAAAATGGGAATGCAATGATATTTTAGCTTTGTTGGACATCTCGACAACTGCTGCCGATAATGAAAAAGTTTTGAGGTCTAAGAAAATTAAATGCGGAATATTCTTAAACGGAACGACTGTAGCTTGAATCAAGTATAATAGATTTTCTGAATTGTAATTTTTTAACGGGTGGTTGCCGATAAAACTCAACATTTTAATATTTTACCGGAAATATAGCACTTTATTCCTTAAAAAAAAAAAAATTAGTGACCCAAAGTAAAACACCCACCGCTCAATTGAAGCCACACAACGCATACCACTTTGGCATACATTTAAGGCATACATTTTTCTAGTCTATGAATTCTCATGAAAATTAATATACGCTGGTTTTTGGGGTCGCTGAATTCGAGTCTGCTGTCAGAAAATTGAAATTCAAAATGGCGGATCAAATATGCCGGAAGAAAGTTCGAAAAAGCCTTTAAATTAGCTAATAATGGATATTCTAGGGTATCTGGGGTCGCTGACCACGAAATTGTTGTCAGATTTCCGAAAATCAAGATGGCGGATCTAATATAGTCAACAAAATTTCGAAAAAACGCCTCAGATCTAGCTAATAATGTATATATTAGGGTTTTCGAGGTCGCTGCGATCATGACATCGTCGTGAGATTTCCAAAATTCAAGATGGTGGATCCAAAATGCTGGACGAAAATTCGATGAAAGCCTTAGTATCAGCAGACAATGCATGAGCCAGGTTTTTCGAGGTTGCTGATCACAGGTTCGTCATTAGATTTTGAATTCACAATTCATTATTGTAAAAACTGTCTTAGGGATCGGTATTCTAGACAAAATTATAATTCTATAGACTTTTTCCGTTCGTGGTGTGACCCACAGCTAACGGCGAGGACGTGACGTAACGATATCTAGCTCCATTTTTAAATGATTTTTTTCTTTTATGTATATGCTTTTTTAATTTCTGTACGTTTTTTCAGTATTTTTTAGTATTGTTACTCAAAAATTTTTTTTTCAATTTCATTAACTTTTTTTTGTATAGATTTTTTTTTCAATTTTCCCAATTTTTCATCAATTTTTTGCTATCATTTATGGTTTACTTATTTCTCTATTGGTGATAAAAGTAGAGACAGTTACGAGTAGATATCTCAGGCATATACATAACATTCAGTCCAAATCCAGTTGGGTTCCAGTTTACATCTAAGAAGTATACGGTGCTTCGGTAAAATCCAAGGATTTTCAAATTTTTAACTGTCATGTTGCGTTGGACTTTTGAATTTCGAATATCTGATGCTAAAATCGTTATCAGCGATCTCGAACACCCTACAATATCCATTTTTAGCTAATTCTGAGGCTGTTTTCGAATTTTCGTCCGCTATATTGGATCCGCCGTTTTGAAATTCGAAAATCTGATTGTTAATTCGTAATCAGCGCCCTTGAAAACCCCTGCATACTCTTTTTCATAATAATTGGACGCGTAGAAAAGAAGAAATTGCGAGGATAAGGAGGTGGTAAGTATCCTTACCGCTATGTCGCAAAAAGGGTTAACTCTGGTGATCGCCAGAGCCACGAGCCAACCACGTATCCAGCGCTGTCGGTCGCGAAAGTATTTTAATACCGGTTGTTTTTTTCCAGCACAGTAGTTTTCCACCTCAAGATAACTTCAAGCATACATTTTTAACCAAACAGAAAGATTCGGTTACAAATGTGAGTGATTTACATTGCGATAAACATTTAAAAAAAAACATAATTTATATTTAAACTTTTAAAATTATTGATTTCGAATAATAATCATGCGGAAAAATTATAAAATTATTTTTAAAACGGAAAAATTGTTTACTAAATCAGGAGAAAACTTTTTTGGCTGTCATATAAAATTGGTCCCTTCACTTATCTGAATAAATTTTAATTTTTTAATAATTTTCTGTCCCTCGAAAGTCCCGTTTTGGATTATTTTGAAGGTTTTATTTATAAAACTGTTCCTTCAATGGCCCGAAAACTTATTAATTATGATTTTAAACCTCTCTACGTATAGCATATAGAAAATTCGGGAATTTTCATGAATTTTTTTAAATTTGCGTACAAAATTGATGAAAATGAACTTTTAGAAAATTCAAAAATTCTTTTCATTTGTGGAAAAAAAAACGTTTTTATGTACATTTATGCAATATATATTTTTAAAAAATCATTAATAACTTGTTGACATCGTTATATATAAATTATTAAATATGACTTCTGAGTTGGGATATACACAAGAAGCATGCATAAGAAAATTTTCGTTGTGTATATCTTAATGTATATGAATAGTTCATTGCAGAAACGGAGCTACCAAAGTCCTCGTTACAATTTGGACGATCCTCTCTTCTATCGGGGCCTCTCCAATCACGCTAAATTCTTCGATGACCGAATTTCGGAGACCATTTTGACCACTGCTGACAACAAATTTTAAAAAAAATATCACACTTCAGACGTTTCACGATTACGTGTTATTGTTATTTAGCTGTGAACCTAAAGTTTTATGAAAGACTGCACGTTTTAAAATCGTCGTCGTACCGCTATTTACTCAAACGAGCCGCCCGTCTGATCGCTTCAAAACTCTGATTGAAAACAAAAAAATGCCGTGCAAATCAGAGATATGCACTAATTTCTCATTATTATTAAAATTTTTATCCTCATTATTTTATCTTACTCGCGAATTCTCATCTAGAAGCAAGTGGGATTATCAGTTTTAGCTTCTTAATAGAGGAAACTTGGTGAGAGAGATAAAATATTGAGGAAGCAACGTGCAAGTTTATAATTTATAGAGTTTATTTTACTGAATTCGACATTAATTGTTAAATGACAGTATAGATTATAGTTTCGTGGTATTTTATCAAGCTCCTGGGAAATATACTACAGCTGAAGCAAACAAACTTTCCATACCAGTATTACCACTTTTTTTTTTAATCATTTACTTTGCAGAATCTGTGCCGCTGCACCAAACGTTTTCGACCTAAAATCTGAACATGATTGTTCCCAAGCCTGTTTGTGTAGCAATCGCATGCCAACTCGATCCTTGAAAACGAAAAAGTTGAAAAAAGTTGGAATTTGAAACCTGCACCTTGCTTTCTTTTAATTTTCGGAATTTCACAAATCTCCCTGTATAAACAAGTTTCACTTTGCAACATTTTTTTAAATTTTGTATCACGTATTCATATATTTTATTAATGGAGAAAATTGTAGCCGGATTTCTCAAAATGTGGGGAATTTACAGTTTTCGCATACATATTTCAACAAATTATAAATTGCATTAAATTTGAACCCTTTCATCGATTTTCGCTAAATTCAATATCAACCGTCCTCCAATGATAATTTATTGATGTAAAAATAAAAAAAAATAAAAATATAACACTTCCAAAAATCTCGGGTGCGTTCAATATATTCTTTTCCAATTTTGCAATATTATTTCGGATACAAGGACATTTATCCTTGCTCATTTTCGACGATGAAACATTACTCGAGGCGGGCGTATGCCAAAATTTCGAACGGTGAAAATCCTGAATGGCCGAAATCCCGAAAAACAAATAACGGATACATGGCATGGGTGCAGTCTCGATGATTTCACTTCGGACCGAAGTCATTTGTTTATCGAGATTTCGACCATTCGGGATTTGAACCGTTTGGGATTTTGACATACCCCGACTTCTAGTAATTTTTCGTTGTCGATTATGAGCGACCATAAGTATCCTTATATCCGCAATAATATTGCGAAATTCAAGAAGAATGTTCTTAGCGTACCCGAGATTCTTGGGCGATTGATCGTCGCCTTAGTTTACGTCGTCGAGGAACTGACCGAAGATCCGGATAAATGCCTTTCGCAAGAAAATGTGCGAAAAATCGGCGAATTCGTTTACGTGTGCAAGCCACACGAAAAACGGATGAATTATTTGCGAAATTTCTTCAACCGACACCGCCGATTTCTAATCGAATTTATAAGAAGGAATAAAATTGAAAAAGAAACATGCGCGAACTCGAAATTGTAAGTAAATCTTTTGACGTTCTTCGTGTGGTATGGCATAACTTTATTGCCCTGCAAAGAAAGCCTAGCTTGTTTCCATAAAAAATAATAACTTTGCATTTTTAAAGATACGTGTGAATTTGTAAGCGTGGGCTTGCGTCTTTTGCGTGTGCGTGGGTGCGTGTGGGCGTGCGTGCTTGCGTGTGTGTGCGCGCGTGCGTGTGTGCGTGTACGCGCTCGCGTGCGCGCGCGTGTGTGTGTGTCTGTGTGTGCGCGCGCGCGTGTCTGTGCGTGTAGCGTGTGTGTGTGCGGGCGCACCTTTGTGTGCGTGTATGAGCGTGTATGGGCGTGCGCATGCGCGCGCGCGTGTGAGTGTGTCTTTGTGCGTGCATGCGTGCGTGCGTGCGCGCGTGCGTGCGTGCGTGTGTGTGCGCGTGTGCGTGTGTATAACCACTATGCAAAATTCAATCGTCTGTAACTGGATAAAGGGGTGAGCCGCAGCATTGCAATTTTACCGTCCAGTAAAGCACGATGACCCATTAACATACTGTAATATGTATAAAAATTCATACGGTGGCTCAGATTGTGTCGTTTTCAATTTTTCAAATAATATGTGTACTCGCTCGAGCTTCCGCGAATTTTAGAATATCGAGTTAATTTTTATTATGTCAATATATTCTTCAATAGATCATTGAAGGGCGGTTGATATTGAATTTAGCGGAAATCGAAGGAAGGGTTCAGATTTTATGTAATTTGAAATTTGTCGAAAAATCTATGCGACAATTTGAAAATCCCCACATTTCGAGATATCCGGCAACAATTTTCTACGCAAATAAAATAGATGGACATTAGGGTGGTTCAAAATAACCCGACCCCCGAATATTTTTCGGGAAACCCTCTTAAAAGCTTCAGGATGATGGAAAAAGATATTTCCCACTGGCTGGGCGAAAATGAATAAGATTTAGCGGTCGCGCAAACGCGTTTTCTGCCTACATTGGTCATTTCTTTCGTTTTTGCGTTTTTCATTTAGAAATAAAAGGTTTCAATTGGAAACAGTTCGAATCAAGGGCTGCCGATTTTTTTCACAATCAAATACACTATAGAGACATGGGAAAAAATTCCAAAACCGTTACCGAACCCATCGATGATGAGATAAAAAATCTTTCGCGTCATTTTTTTGTTAAAATCACTTTATTTTCGAAAAATTCCAGCCGGCATGATTTCCACGAGATTCAACTTGTGCCAGTCTAGATTTTTTCATCAAGTGCTATAGTTTCATACAAAAAATCAGGAAACAATAGGATACTTGATTCGCGAATTCATACGACCTCAAACTCATCCACCTTTTTATTTCGGAAAATCATAAAAATCCGCATTCAAAGTTAATTTTTCTTGGTCATTCATTTAACAACACTCTTTACAGTCACCATAGTTTGATTGCCAAACGCAGAGTCCATGTACCGATAAATTACAATCCAGAGACAGGGATAAAAGAGGCAAGATGTATGTAGGTGTAGGTAAATGTAACTGTCAATTCAAGGATGAAACAAACTGAACGTGATTATTCAGAAAGTATAGTATTTTATAGTTAAGAAGAATATGAATATATTACACAATATATTATATCATAAATGCTTCATGCTTCCAGTGAGGAATTTATTGCCTTCTTTGTCGAAGTGGTAATCGATTTGCGATGACGATGTATGACCTGAAGCAAATATTGCTTTTGTTCCTCATTGCCCGTATGCAAGGAATTGTATTCTTCCATCAGTGCAGCTCCTCGTTCAGCAACATCGTTGACAATACTCAATCCCTGACAAACTCTTTTTGCATCCAAAAAAGTCGAATTTAACCCCCCATAGTAATTGATCCATTACTATGGGGAGTTGATTCTACTTTTTTGGATGCAAAAAGAATTTGCCACGGATTGAGAGTTGTCAACGATGTTGCTGAAAAAGGCGTTGCACTGATGCAAGAATACAATTCCTTACATACGGACGACGAGGAACAAAAGCAATATTTGCTTCAGGTCATACATCGTCATCGCAAACTGATTACCACGTTGACAAAGAAGGCAACAAATTCCTCACTGGGAACATACAATGAAACATGAAGTATTTATGATATATATTGTGTAATATATTCATATTCTTCTTAACTACAAAATACTATACTTTCTGAATAATCACGTTCAGTTTGTTTCATCCTTGAATTGACAGTTACATTTACCTACACCTACATACATCTTGCCTCTTTTATCCCTGTCTCTGGATTGTACTTTTTCGGTACATGGACTCTGCATTTGGCAATCAAGCTATGGTGACTGTAAAGAATGTTGTTAAATGAATGACCAAGAAAAATTAACTTTAAATGCGGATTTTTATGGTTTTCGAAGATAAAAAGGTGGATGAGTTTGAGGTCGTATGAATTCGCGAATCAAGTATCCTATTGTTTCCTGATTTTTTGTATGAAACTATAGCACTTTATGAAAAAGTCTAGACTGGCACGAGTTGAATCTCGTGAAAATCATGCCGGCTGATTGTCTATCAGGTGTAATATTAAAACGGTACGGTTATGGATAAGAAAATATGAGGAAGGTGGTGATGCCGCGTTGGCGGACCACCGGGTCCATAACAAGGGTCCGAGAAAAACAACCCCGGAGGAAGATGAGGCTGTACGGGATGTTGTTGCGAGAAGCCCGTTCACCACTACGCGTGAAGTGCTGGTGGAAACGGGTCTCCAGATATCCCAGCAAACCGTTCTCCGTCGACTGAAGGAGTCCAACATCACGGCACACCGACCGCATAAAAAAACACCGCTGACCAATGAGCACCGTGCAAAGAGGGTCGCGTTTGCTCAACAGCATCTTCACTGGGACGCCGAATGGGCCAACGTAATATGGTCCGACGAAAAGGTAACATGATTTATTATTATTAATTAATGAGAGATTTTGAGAAAGAAGGCAAAAAAATCACAACTTTCGTTGAAACTCTTGATATTTATTATTTAAATGCCTTAGAAAGAAAACTGATTTTTTCAATTTTCACTCATTTAAGACCAGTGGTCCTAAAATTATCGTTTGAGATCAGTTAATTTGCCGAATTGAAAATAAAATTGCTTTTTTGAAATGATTTGAATGGTGCATAATAAAGTATTTGGAAGAAAATTGAAAAGTTATTTTTTAAACATTTTTATCGCTGGTTCATGAGAAATATCTTTCAAAAACAGTTATGATTGTTTATTTATTAGATTTTGAAAAAACAGGCAAAAATGAAAAAAAAAGTTCATAACTTCCGTTGAAATTATTGACATTTATTATTTACGTTCCTTTGAAAAAAAAAAAAAACTAGAAAAAACGGGGAGTTCCACTCCCGTTTTAGTCTTCAAATCATCGTTCGAGAACAGTGAATTCGGCCAATTAAAAAAAAATACATAAAATAGCTTTTTTGAAATAATGTGAATGTTGCGTAAGAAAAAACTATTTGAATTAAAAAATTTATAGTAATTTTTGTGTTTAAAAAATATTTTTTTCCTTCTTTATAAGAAATAGCTTTCAAAAATAGTAATAACGTATTATTATTTGCTTATGAGAGATTTAGAGAAAAGAGGCAATAAGAAAAAAAATGTACAACTTGCGTTGAAATTATTCACATTTCATTATACATTTCCTTGAAAGAAATAGAAAAAACGGTAGTTCAACTCGTGTCCTGATATTCAAATCATCGTTTGAGATCAGTGACGTAACTGAATTTAAAAAAAAAATCGGATTTTCGAAATAATTTAAATGGCGTATAAACAAAAATATTCGATACACAAATGTTGAGAAATTTTTTTTCAAAACTTTTTTTCCTAGTTCAACACAAATATTTTTCGGAAAAAGTTATGACGTATTATTATTTATTTATGGGAGATTTTGAGGAAAGAGGCAAAAAGTAAAAACGATTAGAACCTGATTTGAAAATTCGATTATTTACAATGCCGTGAAAGATATAGAAAAAACAGGAGTTACACTCCCGTTCTAGTCTGAAAATCATCGTTCGAGATCAATGAATTCACTCAAATTTTTTCAAATAAAAAGTTTCGTTTTTTAAAATAATTTGGATGGTGTGTGAAAAAAAATTGGAAAAAAACTTTGAGTTTTTTTTTCATAATTTTTTTTTGCTGGTTCACGAAAAATAGCTTTAAAAAACAGTTATGGCATATTATTATTTACTTATGAGATTTTGAAAAAAGAGGCAAAAAGGAAAAAAAAGTTCATAACTTTCGTTGAAATTATTAACATTTATTATTTACGTTCCTTTGAAAAAAAAATAGAAAATACAGGAGTTCCACTCCCGTTCTGATATTCAAATCATCGTTTGAGATCAGTGAAGTAACTAAATTAAAAAAAAAAAAAAAGGCATTTTCGAAATAATTTAAATGGTGTATAAACAAAAATATTTGATACACAAATGTTGAGAAATTTTTTTTTTCTACTTTTTTTCCTAGTTCATCAGAAGTAATTTTCAGAAAGACTGATGACGTATTATTATTTCTTTATGAGAGATTTAGAGAAAAGAGGCAAAAAGTATAAACGATTAGAACTTGCGTTGAAAATATTGACATTCGATTATCTTCATTCCTGTGAAAGAAATAGAAAAAACAGCAGTCCCACCCCCGTTTTGGTCTTAAAATTATCGTTTCAGATCAATGGATCACTGAATTTTCTTCGAATAAAAAATTTTGTTTTTTCAAATAATTTGAATGACGCGTAGAAAAAAATTGAAAAAAAAGTTAGAGATTTTTTTTTCAACGTTTTTTTTTCGCTGGTTCATGAGAAATAGCTTTCAAAAAGCAGTTATGACGTATCATTATTTATTTATCAGAGATTTCGTGAAAAAAGGCAAAAACAAAAAAAATCACAACTTGCGTTGAAATTGTTGACATTTATTATTTACATTCCTTTGGAAAAAATAGAAAAAAACAGGAGTTCCACTCCCGTTCTGGTCTTTCAATCATCGTTTGAAATCAGTGATTTCACTCAATGAAAATGCCGTTTTTGAGTTCATTTTAATGGTGCGTAAAAAAAAATTTTTTTAAAGTTTTCTCTAAATTTTCTTGTGCTTTTGAGGTTGAGGGCATTGAGAAAAGAAGCAGAAGAAACTAAAATGGTCAGGGTGATGGCCTAGGTGAATGTGCTTGGATTGCCCCCCACACACACGCATCCACGCACGCATGAGCACCCCCCCCCCCCCCCCACACACACACACGCACGCACGCGCTCGCACACAAACACAAACAAAAACGCAAACACACACACACACACGCGCACGCACGCACGCACACGCGCACGCACGCACGCACGCACGCACACACACACACACACACACACACACACACACACACAGACACACACACACACACACACACACACAGTTGTATTTCGTCAAACATTTTTTGAATGGATGACCAGGCGACAAAAATTCTTATTCCGCATTCTGCTATAACTGTAAACGTTAACGAAACGGAACAAAGTATTAATGTATGTATTATGAATAAACAATATTAATGGGGCATTCAATGCCAACCGGTACAGACTGCGACCGTCGCTCTCTTTGATTTTTTCAAATTATTTTTCCTTGTTTAGTAGACTCAAAGAAATACTTGTGATTTTTTTTTGGATTTTTTTCTCAAGTGGTTTTGACTCCGGGAATGTTTGAAAATCCTGCATTTGAAGTGACCGGATAAGGTTCACGCCCCTGTATCTCCGGTTCCGCTGGCTGGTTGGTTTGAAAAAATCAAACATATGATATTAATTTGAAATCAGACGTAGTTTTTGGAAAAAAATATATTGAGGATGATAATTTTTTTTTTTTAACGATAATCTCGTCGCCTAAACATCAAAAACCGTATTTCCATCGGGTGTGATACGATTGATTTTTCTGAAATAATTCTCAAAACTTCTTCGTATAAAAACGAACGTTTTATGCGTTGCTGATCGTGGCATTCTGATTCCTATGATTTTTTTATCAAATTTCAAAAAAAAAAATTTGAAACACAAAATGTCTTAGATTTTTTCAAATTTTTTTTTCCGTTTTAAGTGCGCTCGAAGAAACACTTGTAATTTTTTTTGGAATTTATTCTCAAGTAGTTTTGGCTCCGCGAATTTTTGAAATCTCTATCCTAAATGTAGGATTCTCCTATCCTGAATGTGGGATTTTCAAAAATTCATGGAGCCAAAACCACTTGAGAATAAAACCCCAAAAAAATCACAAGTGTTTCTTCGAGCCTATTAAAAAACGAAAAACAATTTTAAAAAAATCGAAAACATTTTGCGGCTCAATTTTTTTTTTAATCCGAAAAAATCGAAGGAATCCGAATGCCACGATCAGTCACGCATGAAAATGTTTGTTTTTTTACAAAGAATTTTTGAGAAATTTTTCAGAAAAATCAACCATGTCACACCCGACGGAAATCAGGTTTTTGATGTTTAGGCGACAAGACGACCGTTGAAAAAAAAAAAATTATCATCCTCAATATATTTATTCCAAACACTACGTCTGATTTCAAATTAATTTCATATTTTTGATTTTTTCAATCCAACCAGCGGAACCGGAGATACCGGGGGGGAATGAACCTTTTCCGTTCACTTCAAATGCAGGATTTTCAAAAATTCCTGGAGTCAAAACCACCTGAGAATAAGATAAAAAAAAAAAAAATAACAAGTATTTCTTTGAGTCTACTGAACAAGGGAAAATAATTTGAAAAAAATCAAAGAGGATGAGGGTCGCAGCAGCCTGTCTCTTAACCTGTCTATTATGTCTTATGTCTATTATGTCTATTATGTCTTAGCCTGTCTATTAACAATTCAAAAGGATGCCTTTGATTTTCAGCGTGCTATATTCTGCTGTCGCATTAGCTATACGATAATATTTTCTACACGGTGAGAAAAGTACCAAACTCTTGGTATTATTTTCAAGCTATATTCTCAGGGAAAATAAAAAATTTCAAATAATAATTTAAATTTAAAAAAAATTTGTTACATGTCAATTTCAGACGTAACAAATAATTTTTAAACGCATTAGAAAATATAAAACACTGAAAATTGGTGAAAGAAAGTAAGTGTGCGATTAAAGAATAAATTATTTTTAAATAATGGTAGGTCTTCAAGTCATCGGACGATTCACGGCGGCACGTGTATCGGCCACGAGGCAGACAACACGCGTTAAATCCGCGATACGTCGTGGAGAACCAATGGAGCGGACGGATCACTTGTGGCTTCTGGGGATGTATGTCCTCCGCCGGCGTAATGGCGCTGACTGAAATAACCCCGAGGATGAATTCTCGAGAATACGTTCGGCTATTGCAGAGAGTAATGCTCCCGTGTGCACGCGTCCGATTTCCTGCCGAGGAACACCCGAACATAGTGTTCATGCAGGATAATTCGGCCGTGCATACCTCTCGGGAAACCATGATCTGGTTCAACGAACATCCGGAGGTGCAGCTAATGAACTGGCCTAGCAAATCTCCGGACTTGAACCCGATCGAGAACGTCTGGAGTAGGTTTTTATTGTAGCGTTAAACTAGAAAAAAATCGGTTTTCCTCGAAAGTCTACAGATTGTTATTAATTTATACACGATTTAATACATTTATAAATACTATGTTTTCCTAGGCATGATGGTCAGGGATTGGCGTTCGGGCGAGGATCGCACCCGCGATGCCTTGTGTGAGCACGTCCATGAAAAATGGAACGAACTACGAAACAGGAACGATGCCATTGCCAACATGGTAAATTCTATGCCCAGAAGATTACAGTTAGTAATAGACAATGATGGATATTGGATCGATTATTAGTCTATTCTCAAGGGGCAATTAAAATCACAAGCTGCCCCGATGTATCTTGGTCTCCTCCTCACTGTCCTCGATATCATCGATCTTTTTTGGAAAAGAATAAAAAAATTTTACTTTTTTCCGAGTCCGGTCCATATCATTTTTGGAAAAGAAAAAAAAATGGATTTTTTTTTCCGAAATCGACAAATGTTTGCGTTTTTTTTTTCAAAGCGTTAAAAAGAACACCGGTTACGACCTTATTGCTTGACGTTCGATATCGTTTTTTTTTTAATAACAAAGAAATGTTATCCCTTCCCGAACTCGATAAATCTATCCGTTTAGAAGGTCTTGAAAGCGCTGAAGAAAATGGCGGTTACCATCTTATTCTTTGACGTTCGATATCATTTTTGGAAAAGAACAAAAAAATTTTATCCTTCCCTGAAATCGATAAATCTGTGCGTTTCAAAGGGTTTCAAAGCGTTTGAAAAAAAAAAATCAGTTTTAAACTTATTCTTTTACGTTCGATATCATATCTTTGTGCTACAAAGATTTTTAAAGCGTTTGAAAAAAGAAAAAATGTCGGGTACGACCTTACTCCTTTGCGTTCGATATCATTTTTGGAAAAGCAATAAAAAAAATGTAATTTCTTCCCGAAATCGATAAATCTTTGAGTTTCAAAAGTTTTTAAATCATTTGCAAAAAAAAATTGTGCGTATGACCCTATTCTTTTACGTTCGATATCATTTTCGAAAAAGAACAAAAAAATGTTGTCCCTCCCCGAAATCGATCAATCTTTGCGTTTCGAGGTCTTGAAAGCGTTTGCAAAAAAAAGGCGGTTACGACTTTATTATTTAACGTTCCATAATAACGTTCCATTTTGAAAAAGAAAAAAAAATGTAATTTCTCTTTCCGAAATCAACAAATCTTTGCGTTCCGAAGGTTTTCAAAGCGTAAAAAAAAACGCCGGTTACGACCTTATTCCTTGACGTTCAAAATCACTTTTTAAAAAGAAATAAAAATTTGTTGTTCCTTCCCGAAATCGATAAACCTGTGCATTTCAAAGCGTTTGCAAAAATAAAATTGCGGTTACGAACTTATTCTTTTACCTTCGATATGATTTTTGGAAAAGAAAAAAAAATGTAACTTTTTTCCGAAATCGAAAAATCCTTGCGTTACAAAAGTTGTCAAAGCGGTTAAAAGAAATGGCGGTTACGACCTTATTCATTGACGTTCGATATCATTTTTGGGAAAGAAGAAATCAAAATTTCATTTCTTTCCCAAATAGATAAATCTCGGCGATTCAAAGGTTTTTAAAGCATTTGAAAAAATATGTGTTGGGTAAGACCTTACTCCTTTACGTTCGATGTCATTTTTAGAAAACAAATTGAAGAATGTAATTTCTTCCCGAAATCGATAAATCTTTGCGTTTCAAAGGTCTTGAAAGCGTTTGCAAAAAAAAAAGCGGTTGCGACCTTGATCTTTAACGATCCATGTCATTTTTGGAAAAGAAAAAAAAATGTAATTTTTTTTCCGAAAGCGACAAATCTTTGCGTTCCGAAGGTTTCCAAAGCGTTAAAAAAAAAAAAAAGAAAAAAAAAACGCCGCTTACGACCATATTCCTTGATGTTCGATATCGTTTTTGAAAAAGAACAAAAAATTGTTATTTCTTCCAGAAATTCATAAATCTTTGCGTTTCAAAAGTCTTTAAAGCATTTGCAAAAAAAAAAAAATAATTTGCGCATACGACCCTATTACTTTACGTTCGATATCGTTTTTTTTAAAAAGAAATAAGAATATGTTGTTCCTTCCCGAAATCGATAAATCTATCCGTTTTGAAGGTTTTCAAAGCGTTTGCAAAAAAAAAATTGTAGTAACAAACTTATTCTTTAACGTTCGATATGATTTTTGGAAAAGAAAAAAGAATGTAATTTTTTTCTGAAATCGACAAATCTTTGCGTTATAAAAGTTTGCAAAGCGGTAAAAAAAATGGCGGTTCCGACCTTATTCTTTGACGTTCGATATATTTTTTGGAAAAGAAGAAAAAAAATTTGATTTATTTCCCAAATGGATAAATCTGTGCGTTTCAAAGGTTTTTAAAGCATTCGCAAAAAAGAATAGTGCGTATGACCCTATTATTTTACGTAAGATATCATTTTTGAAAAAAAAAAATAAAAAAATGTTATTCCTTCCCGAAATCGATAAATCTTTGCGTCTCAAAGGTTTTAAATGCGTTTGCAAAATTACAAAAAAAAAAGAAAATTGCGGTTACGCACTTATTTTTTACGTTCGGTATCATTTTTGGAAAAAAAAATGTTATTTCTTTTCCAAATCGATAAATCTCGACGTTCCGACGGTTCTTAAAGCGTTATCGTCTATAAGCCTTATCGTACCTCTATTTTGAATACGTGAAGTGAACAAAAAATAAGTTGCTGAGAAGAAATATATTTTTTTTATACCTTTATAGTTTAAATTATGTACTTGTTTGATGATTCCTGAGAATAAATGAAAAAATTTATTATTCGTATAAAAGATTTTGTGAATTAATTGTTTTGGGAAACGTCACGTGTATGGTGCTGAAAATTTTCAAACGGAAACAATTATAACAATAATAAAAAAAAAAAAATTTGTGGCGCATACGACCTTATATGATTTTTTGTTACCTCAATAAATTAGAAGCATAAAGTCAAATCTGCAAATGACTCATTTTGGAGGTTCTTTCTAACGGTTCTACGTTTTTACTTCTACTAATGCCAGAAAGTCGTATAATGTCGCTCAGGACCATCTGGAATTAGTTTACGTGATTATTCCTCCTTCAGTTAGGTCCCAAAGGTCGTATACTCCAGGACTTATGACGTTCTAGTTTTAAGTGGCTAAATTTCAATTTTGACGTTTCTGAACATATTTTTACGTGATTCGCGTAATTACATTTAAAAAAATACTAACTTTTGATTGTAGCAATGGAAAAAAGTCGCATAATGGCATTTACGACTTTATTCCCTTAGACAAGCGACTTATTCATGGTTCGCTTATTGCCTGATATCGTACTCTCTTTGCTCGTAATTTTTTTTACTCCTGACAGCTCTCCATCGATCACTTCATTACAATGGACTATCAAAATTATAAATTCTCGGAAATTATCGACTTCACTGGCACAAAAGAATGGTCGAGGAGATCCCGAAAATTATTATGGTAAAATAATCAAAGTTCTCATTCTGTGAGAGCTATCATTATTATTAATGTTATTTATAATTTAAATAAATATGGCCACCGGCTTGAAATGATTGGGCTAGGGCATGGTAAATTTTTTTTCAACTCTGATTGCATAAAATAATCCTACGAGTCGTTAAGACCGACAAGATTGATATTCACATAAAACGAAAAGTATTTCCAATCAGAGTGTACAATATTTTTTCATGCTTTAAGAAAACTTCAATGACTATCATTTTTCGGAATGCATGGACATAATTGATAATGAGGAATGGTCGAACAGATCCCAGAAGTGATTATAGTAAAATAACGATAGTCCCCTTTGCACGAGAATTACTATTGCTATAATTATTAATGAAATTTATAATCATGCACGTATTTTAGAATAAGATTATCCGAGATGAATAGCCAATTTCGGGAACAAGAGTGAAAAATAATTTTCATATACTCCGGTAAAATTTTTATTTCTTCTCATCGTCTTCAACTGAAAGCTTTTATAGGAAAAGCATTGATAAGAAATATAGAACAATGATTCGAAATTCGAAATGCCTGGTCCGTGAGGTGATAGAAATTCTTTAAAATAATTTTTTCCATGACATGCATGCGCGGAGGGGTTCAAAAAAATTGGACCAAGTTGTAAACGTTTCTTTGTGAGTATCTGGCTAGCGAAAAGTATCCCACGAGATGAACAGGTCATTTTAAAAAGAAATGTCTGAGGTAAGCGGACAATCTTCAAAATCGGAGTAAACAATGAGTTTCCCATACTTGTATAAAATTATTATTTCTCGACATCATATTCACCTATAATATTTCATACGGCAAGCATTAATAAGAAAAGTGGATTTTTGATTGAAAATTCGGAAATGCCGGTGAATGACTTTTGATTGTAAGAATTGAACAAAAACAGAAAATGTCGTGAAATAATAATTTAACCCAAGTATGGAGATATTTTTAACTCCAATTTTGGTAATACTTCCCTATTCGCAGATATTTCTTTTCAAACTGATAAAATCGACAATAGTTTTGATTTTTGTAAAGAATAAACGGTGCATCGGATTCTTTATTCTCGTTCTTTTTTATTATGTTTTGAGGCCACATATTACATTCTGCACATAGGCTTACAACACATGAAATGATAAGCGGTCGAAATTTAATCTAAGATCGCGATTGAGTATAATTTTGAGGTTTCGCGATGCGTTAATTCAGCAGAAGCGAATATATTTGACAGCTGAGATATATGCGTAATCAATAATATTTGAATCACAACTGTCGTTTCGTATGATTAAAGTGTTGAAAAATGCAGGAATATATTTCATTTCGTTTAAAGAGTTAATAATAAAAATGATTTGTTAATTTTCGATTAACTAATAAAAACAACTATTATAGAAAACAATTATTTATGACTGAAAAATATTTAATTGATATCGAAGAAAAGCTTTTTCATGAATGAATAATTTTTTTAATGAATTGTAATTTTATGTTAACTGAAAAGTTAACATAAAATAATTGTAATAATTGTTATTTTTATTCTTAATAATTTTTATTATAATAAACAATATTAACAGAATAAAAATAAAATTTATTATACTTAATAAATGTTATTTTTATTCGTAATAATTTTTATTTTTATTCTTATTCTTATCAGTATGATTCAATCGGCATCAATGCACCAGGGCATGTCGTGATTTTTTCCATCTCTGGTTGCTTGAAATAATTCTACGAGTGATTAATGCCGTCTGAGTCGATATTCCCACAGATAGACAATTATGTTGGGGATTGGAGTGTCAAGTTGATTTTCATAATTGATAAAAACTATAAAAAATTAGCATTTCTCGAAATATGTCGACACAACTGAAACAAAGGAATCGGTCGAGGAGAACCCAAAAACGTCAAGTAAAAAAACCGAAGTCCTCGTTGTGCGAGAACTATAATTATTATTAATCTTATAATCGGAATAAATCCGGCAACAGGTTTGAAATGATTAGACTAGGGCACAGTGTATTTTTTTTCAGCTCCGATTGCTAAAAATAATCCTACGAGTCATTCAGACCGACTGATTTAATATTCCCATAGAATGAAAATTACTCTCGAGAATTGGAGAATATTGTTTGATATGGCGAATACAGAAGCCTGTATCTCTGAATCCATTGGAGATAGCGCTTTCGAATCCTGATTCGGTCAGCAGATCCTTGGAATGGTCCTGTATCCATTACAACCATCGACCGAAGCACAGCTATCCTTATTCTAAAATGGCTGAATATTTTTTGATAAGACCGATAAAGAAGGTACGTATTTCTGAAAGTATTGGAGACAGCGGTTTCGAATACTGTATTAAGGGTATCCTCGGAAAATAACGATCAGATCTCCTGAATTTCCCACTGTGGGAGATAAAATCTACATTTCCGATTGTACGATTCCGTTCTACTCAATATTTTATTATTTACGATGCCGTTATCATGTTTGATTTCATCTCTTGCGTTATTAGTGAGCATCCATGGCTAACCGCGAGAATAAAGACCAAAGGATATCCTACATATTTCACTGCAAGAGATGAATCCCGTGTTCCCGATCTAACCTTTCGATTTTTTTCAATATTCGACTATTTCAAATTCCATATTTGAGACTGATTTCATCTCCGACGTTCATGGTGAACGATAGACTAGTAATATAGCTTGAAGCGAAGAAAAGAACGTTCAAAAAATCTAAAAGTCCCCCTGCAGGAGATGTGATTCGGGTTGTTCATTAAATAGTTTGATTCTGTTTAATGTTCAAATATTTTTGTTCCCGCTCTTGTGACTGATTTCATCTCTATAGCGGGAATTATAAATGACCATGTAGTTATATTCCTACACGCGATGAAAATAACGATCAGATTTCCCGCATTTCCCACTGTAGGAGATGAAATCCACATTTCCAATTGCACGATTCCGTTGTGCTGCATTTTTTATTATTTAGGATGCCTTTGTCGTGTTTTATTTCATCTCGCAGGTCGGGATTTTGAAAATTAATCACCAGATGTTCAGTGAAGAATGTGACATAAGTTGCTTTGTGAGCTCGGTTATACGTTAATGGTGAAATTAGTAATCGTCGATGCCCGCTGATTGCTATTACGTTATTACCCCCTTCCCCACTACACTGAAAAAATGCTTGAAAGCGGTCATGTATGAGGTACATATTTTGTAGATTGGGATTTTTATTTGGCATGATATTATCTTTTATTATGTATTCTAAAACTCGTAGGACTGACCTAGATTTTTGAGTAACAGGAAACAAAAATATTAAAGCATCGCACGAGAAGGACAATGGTCCTTGCAGTTCGCTAGTCAATTTTATATGATGCCCGAAGCCCCGGCGCAGCAACGGACGATTAATATATTGCTTATCATTATTTTTATTATCATTGTGAAATTTTATTGTTACTGTTTAGGACGCTAACTAATAATAATAATAAACAATCTTTCAAACGTTAATGATTTTCTTTATTCACTTGTTACTTGAAGGCCGTGAGATTTGCAAATTTTTGAGACTCAATCAACAAATCAAACTGATTTCTTCTCTTTCTTTTTTCTTTTCTTGGCGGTATCGGCAATTCATTTTCTTCCGATACATTATCGGTGAGCTTAGTCTCAGGCAATGGGTCGACCCCTCCGGAAGCTGAGTATTCTACGACAGATACAATTTTGTATACATCCATGAATGGTGAATCCATGAAATTCGTTACAAGGGTATTTTCACATGGAAGAAATTGCACAGTATTCAATAAGAACAAAAATGTTACTGGACTAATCGAACGTATGTACGCGTTTACGTGTACCGTTTTGAAACTGCAAAGGGCGTCAATACGTGGCTCTGATTTGTCAAGTAATATTTTTGTTCCGGTTCTGCCCTCTGAAATCTTGCTGTGTTAGATTAATCTTAAGGAGAATACCACTGTGAGTGGTATAAAAAAAACGTAACTCCATCCGAAGAAAATCAAATATTTTTCTCTTATGTTATACGATTGTATTTTTTTTGTGAACTGTACAGTCTTGTCATCTACAACAAAAATAAGGAAAAAAATTGCTGATGAGAAAAGTAGAAACGCATCGATATTTTAGCTTTGGCGGACATGCCCACAACTGCTGCCGATGATGAAAAAGTTTCCGTGGTTTCAAAGAATTAGATGAAGAATGTTCTTGAACGGAACGAGTGTACCCCCTCAATCAAGCGTAGGGGATTTTCAGAATTGTAATTTTTTAACGAGTGGTTGCCGATAAACCCAACATTTTAATATTTTACCGTAAGTATAGCACTTTATTCCTAACGAATAAATTATTCGCGAAAAATGAAACACCCACAGCTCAACTGAAGTCACACGACTTATTCTACTTAAGGGGAGAGATACATGTGAATGGTAGAGAATGCGGCTGAAATTTCACGATTTATTTTCAACGCAACTACTGGACCAATACTTTTTAAATTTATAGGGTACTTTAATGCATATTTTAAGATGTTAAAAAAAAATTTTTATGAAAAACATTTTTCTACGGCACAGGCATTGAAAAGCCACTTTTCGACGACTATTATCGACCCGTAAAGTAGCACTTTTCGTGGCTACCTTCGCAACTGACACAAAAAAATTTTTTTATGGAAGTTCTGAAAGTCTTGCACCGTACACTGCGTATATGACAAGTGCCGTAAAAAGTTTTTTTTCGTGGCACTGGTCATGCGCAGTACACGGAGAGAAAAGTCCTAGAAAAATTACCGTGCTTGCCACTGTAAAGTGGGGGCAAACGACATGTTTGGGACATTTTCGACGAAAAATGAAAAAAATTGACCGGCAGCACATGAATTTTTACCATGCTGTTTAAGAAAAATTTCTGTGCTGCCGGTCAGTTTTTTTCATTTTTCGTCGAAAATGTCCCAAACGTGTCTTTTTCCCCCACTTTACAGTGGCAAGCACGGTAATTTTTCTATGACTTTTCTCTCCGTGTACGGGCACGAGTCTCAGACCTGCCCTGAAAAAATTTTCGTGTCAGCTATGAAGTTAGCCACGACAAGTCCTACTTCACGGATCGATAACAGGCGTCGAAACGTAGCTTTTCAATACTGTGCCGAAATAATATGGTATGCGGCGTGCACGTAAAGTGACTGTTCAAGCGAGGTGATGTTTTTAGAACTCTCCGTTGGCTCGTTCTAAAAACATAACCTCGCTCGAAAACAGTCACTTTACGCGCTTGCCGCATAATATACTATTTTGTAACGCATGCACGATTTCTGCGTTTTTTGTACCTATTAAGCGGGCGTAAAGTGACCCTTTTTTGACCGGCTCGAAAAAGCGGGCAATAATGAATTCATTATTGCCCGGTTTTTGAATAAGCGGGCTATAATGAAAATAAGCGGGCTATAATGAAAAAAGCGGGCTATAATGAAAATAAGCGGGCTATAATGAAAATAAGCGGGCTATAATGAATCCATTATAGCCCGCTTATTTTTATTATAGCCCGCTTATTTTCATTATAGCCCGCTTATTTTCATTATAGCCCGCTTTTATAAAAATAAGAGGGCTATAATGGATTTATTATAGCCCGCTTATTTTCATTATAGCCCGCTTATTTTCATTATAGCCCGCTTATTTTCATTATAGCCCGCTTTTTTCATTATAGCCCGCTTTCTGAAATTCGTAAAAACGACCGTGTGCGTACATATACAATATATGATATTGTATTTCGCCCACTTATAGGCACAAAAACACAGAAATCTATACATGCATTACAAAAAATATGGTGTGCACCAAGGGCTCAGTGGACTTTTTTACCTCGTGTGTTTGCAGTACTCGTCTTCGGCTCGCACACGCACTCGTCTTCGGCTCGCAGACGCACTCGTCTTCGGCTCGCTCCTGCACTCGCCTTCGGCTCGTGCGAGCTCACCCTCGACTCGTGCTAGCTCACCTTCGACTCGTGCTAGCTCGCCTTCGACTTGTACTGCAAATTCCACACTCGGTCTAAAAAAGCCCACTTTACGCCCTAGGTGCACAATATACTATAAAAGTCCTATAGTATTCACTAATTCTCCACGAGTTTCAGCGTTAGCGGAAAATTATGAGACAAAACGGGATGTATTTAAGGTCGGAAGAAAAAAATGTTGACACAAATGTTTTTTTTTTATCAATTCTAATTTTATGTATGTTTCATATAAGTGTATAAAAACATTATGAACATTTTTTACGTTGTGAATTTTTTTTTGTTCAATATCGTTTTTGGCGCACAAAGTTACCAAGATTTCATGACAACTTTTTTCAAAATACTTGTTTATGGGACAAAAAAAAATATGAAACAATTATTTGTGATGAAACTCATTTGCTCCTGTGGCTAACTTTTTTCAGCGGTAACATTAAGAGCCAAATAAAGCCAATTAAGTGCCAAGTAAAGAGAAAAATTTATAACCAAAAATGATGAATAAAACAAAAAAATGACTTCTGATGAAGCAAAAGAGACTTCATTAAGTTTGAGCAACATTTTTGTTTACAATAAGTATAATGAGGAAAGATCATAATTTTTCTAAAAATATGAATATCGAAGCCTCTTTTTTATTTGTTTCCAGCTAAATTATACGAAAAAAGTCAACGAAAAACCAAAAACCCTGAACGAAAATTATGCATAAAAAATCGAAAATTGGCTCGGACCACATTCAGATTAGGCTCAAAAGTTGCGTAATTATTTGAGAAATCATTACATATTTGAGTTTTCAGTATCATAAATGGCGTATTATTAGTCGGCAAAATTATAGTAGTTATTTTTTTCCCACGTGATTCTGTGATATTGCCGGTTTTTTTTTTTTTTTTTTTTTTCTTTTTGAAAGTATAAACATTTTTTACTAAATCATGAGAAAACTTTTTTGGCTGTGAAATAAAATTGGTCTCTTCTCTTTTTTAAATAAATGTGAATTTTTTGATAATTTTCTCTCTCTGGAAAGTTGCGTCTTGGATTATTTTCAAGGTCCTATTCATAAAAATGTTTTTTCAATGATCAGAAAACTTCTCAATTATGATCTAAAACCTCTCTACGTAAAGCATATAGTAAATTCTGAAATTTTCATGCATTTCTTTAAATTTCAGTACAAATTGGTATAAATGAATTTCTACAAAATTCACAGATATTTTGAAAAATCAACGAATTATCTTCATTTGTGAAAAAAAACCTATTTATGTGCATTTGTTGAATATATTTGAAATAAATGTTTAATAACTTGTTGACATCGTTATCTATAAGTTATTGAATACAACTCCTGAGTTGGGCTGTATACATGATGAGAAAATTTTCGTTGTGTATGTCTTACCGTATCTGAATAGTTTATTGCAGAACCGGAGGTACCAACTCCTTCAACCCTGCTAAACGCTTCGATGACCAAATTTTGAAGATCATTTCCACCACTGCTGACATCGAATAGAAAAAGAAACATCACATTTCAGACGTTCTAAGCTTGCATGATATTGTTATTTATCCGTGAACCAATAGCTTTATAAAAGACTGCACCTTTTAAAAGCGTCGTCGTACTCTTCTTTACTCAAACGAGCCGCCCGTCCGATCGCTTCAAAACTTTGACTGAAAACAAATGCCGTGCAAATCAGAAACATAGACTAATTTCTTATTATTATTTAAATATTCATCCTCATCATTTTATCTCGGTCACGAATTTTCATTTTCAAGCAAGTGGGATTATCAATGTTAGCCTGCTAATAGAGGAAACTTCGTGAGGGAGATAAAATAATGAGGAAGCAATGCGCGAGCTCCTAATTTATAGAGTTTATTTTACTGAATTCAACCTTACTTGTTAATTAATACTATAGATTACAGTTTCATGATATCTTATCATGCTCCTGGGTAATATACTACAGCTGAAGCAAACGCAAACTTTCCATGCAAATATAACCATTATTTTTTTTTAATCAATTACTTCGCACAATCTGGACACTGTTCAAAAATTCTATTTGAAATTCAAGGAGGTTCTTAACATCAGTTGGGTGCGGCAAGGGGAACGTGACGGCGCGGCACGGGCGACGTGCGGGGCAGGTTGCGTTCGGCATTTGTTTCACCAAATACGTTTTTATTTTATTAATTTGCCATTACTCACGCTCAATTCTGTTTACAATGCATATTTCACAATCGGCACGGTGAAAAACTTTCTTTATGGGCAAATTATATCTATGAAGGTCTAATCTGTCGTTTAAGCGGTTCTTCGGGGAAATGTTACCGGTTTTTCACTCCTAAAATAATCTCCAATCATAGCTTCGAATACTTCTCCCATAAAAGCCCATACGAATAAGCGACATGTTTAATGTTTTTTTTTCTCCTTAACTACGTGATCAAAAAATCTGAAATATTTACGGTGTATTCCTAGTACCAGCACTAACCTCCCCCCAAATTTTAGAATCATTCTTACCATTTTTTTCTGGGTTAAGAACCTCCTTAATAAGAAAGTGTGTGAAGCAATTAACAAATACTTTTTGTATATTAAAAAGTTCAACGATTCGAATGATTGAATATTAATACACGTAGTTTTGAAAATTCAAAACCATTTTTAAATTTAATGTACTTTTTGAATATTAAATTTAATATCACGCTATAAACTGCTCATGAACTTTTGTAATTCATATCATGTATTTGACAGGCCAGATAACACTTGATCAGTTGTACGTTGGGAGCTACCCAAGGGATAGTGGTGATCCGTCTTTCACCCTTTATTTAGTATAACCATGTCGGTAATTCATTTACCTAATTTGTAAACTTCAAACAAATATTTTAAATTTCAGAACTGCTATGGAAATAATTTTTAATAGTATGAAATTTCGGGAGATAAGTATATTAACTTTCAACTAAGTTTCACTAAAATTGCACAAAAGTTTATTTTCACTTACGGAGATATTAATTTTCAAAATTTAGTACATTATTATTAAATTTCAAACCACGTATAAAATTTCAAGATTTTATATATTAATTTCGATTTCATTGCCAGGGATTGTAAATTTCATCTTTTTTTGTATCTTAAATTTCAGGATATTTTTTACAGGGCACAAATTCTATTCGACCTAAATTCTGAACATGGTTGTCCCTTAGCCTATTTGTTTAACAATTGTATGCCAACTCGTTCTTTGTAAACGAAGAACTTTTAGAAAAGTTGGAAATTAAAACTTGCCCATTGCTTTCTTGTAATTTTCAAAATTTCACAAATCTCCCTCTATGAGCAAATGCTTTTCTTAATTTTGGCTTCCTCATAGCGGAACTTTTGTAAAATTGCGAAAATTAAGAGGAAAAAATGCGCAAGTTACAATTTGCAGCATGTTTTTCAATCATGTATATTACATGTCCATTAGGGTGGTTCAAAATAACCCGACCCCCGAATTTTTTTTCGGGAAACCCCCTGAAAAGCTTCAGGCTGATGAAAAAAGATATTTCTCACTGGCTGGGCGAAAATGAATAAGATTTAGAGGTCGCGCAAACGCGTTTTCTGCCTAAATTAGTCATTTTTTTCGTTTTTGCGTTTTTATTTAGAAAAAAAAGGTTTTAATTGGAAACAGTTTGAACCAAAGGCTGCCGATTTTTTTCACAATCAAATACACTATAGAGACATGGGAAAAAATTCCAAAACCGTTACCGAACCCATCGATGATGAGATAAAAAATCTTTCGCGTCATTTTTTTGTTAAAATCACTTTATTTTCGAAAAATTCCAGCCGGCATGATTTTCACGAGATTCAACTCGTGCCAGTCTAGACTTTTTCATAAAGTGCTATAGTTTCATACAAAAAATCAGGAAACAATAGGATACTTGATTCGCGAATTCATACGACCTCAAACTCATCCACCTTTTTATCTTCGAAAACCATAAAAATCCGCATTTAAAGTTAATTTTTCTTGGTCATTCATTTAACAACATTCTTTACAGTCACCATAGCTTGATTGCCAAATGCAGAGTCCATGTACCGAAAAAGTACAATCCAGAGACAGGGATAAAAGAGGCAAGATGTATGTAGGTGTAGGTAAATGTAACTGTCAATTCAAGGATGAAACAAACTGAACGTGATTATTCAGAAAGTATAGTATTTTGTAGTTAAGAAGAATATGAATATATTACACAATATATATCATAAATACTTCATGTTTCATTGTATGTTCCCAGTGAGGAATTTGTTGCCTTCTTTGTCAACGTGGTAATCAGTTTGCGATGACGATGTATGACCTGAAGCAAATATTGCTTTTGTTCCTCGTCGTCCGTATGTAAGGAATTGTATTCTTGCATCAGTGCAACGCCTTTTTCAGCAACATCGTTGACAACTCTCAATCCGTGGCAAATTCTTTTTGCATCCAAAAAAGTAGAATCAACTCCCCATAGTAATGGATCAATTACTATGGGGGGTTAAATTCGACTTTTTTGGATGCAAAAAGAGTTTGTCAGGGATTGAGTATTGTCAACGATGTTGCTGAACGAGGAGCTGCACTGATGGAAGAATACAATTCCTTGCATACGGGCAATGAGGAACAAAAGCAATATTTGCTTCAGGTCATACATCGTCATCGCAAATCGATTACCACTTCGACAAAGAAGGCAATAAATTCCTCACTGGAAGCATGAAGCATTTATGATATAATATATTGTGTAATATATTCATATTCTTCTTAACTATAAAATACTATACTTTCTGAATAATCACGTTCAGTTTGTTTCATCCTTGAATTGACAGTTACATTTACCTACACCTACATACATCTTGCCTCTTTTATCCCTGTCTCTGGATTGTAATTTATCGGTACATGGACTCTGCGTTTGGCAATCAAACTATGGTGACTGTAAAGAGTGTTGTTAAATGAATGACCAAGAAAAATTAACTTTGAATGCGGATTTTTATGATTTTCCGAAATAAAAAGGTGGATGAGTTTGAGGTCGTATGAATTCGCGAATCAAGTATCCTATTGTTTCCTGATTTTTTGTATGAAACTATAGCACTTGATGAAAAAATCTAGACTGGCACAAGTTGAATCTCGTGGAAATCATGCCGGCTGGAATTTTTCGAAAATAAAGTGATTTTAACAAAAAAATGACGCGAAAGATTTTTTATCTCATCATCGATGGGTTCGGTAACGGTTTTGGAATTTTTTCCCATGTCTCTATAGTGTATTTGATTGTGAAAAAAATCGGCAGCCCTTGATTCGAACTGTTTCCAATTGAAACCTTTTATTTCTAAATGAAAAACGCAAAAACGAAAGAAATGACCAATGTAGGCAGAAAACGCGTTTGCGCGACCGCTAAATCTTATTCATTTTCGCCCAGCCAGTGGGAAATATCTTTTTCCATCATCCTGAAGCTTTTAAGAGGGTTTCCCGAAAAATATTCGGGGGTCGGGTTATTTTGAACCACCCTAATGTCCATCTATTTTATTTGCGTAGAAAATTGTTGCCGGATATCTCGAAATGTGGGGATTTTCAAATTGTCGCATAGATTTTTCGACAAATTTCAAATTACATAAAATCTGAACCCTTCCTTCGATTTCCGCTAAATTCAATATCAACCGCCCTTCAATGATCTATTGAAGAATATATTGACATAATAAAAATTAACTCGATATTCTAAAATTCGCGGAAGCTCGAGCGAGTACACATATTATTTGAAAAATTGAAAACGACACAATCTGAGCCACCGTATGAATTTTTATACATATTACAGTATGTTAATGGGTCATCGTGCTTTACTGGACGGTAAAATTGCAATGCTGCGGCTCACCCCTTTATCCAGTTACAGACGATTGAATTTTGCATAGTGGTTATACACACGCACACGCGCACACACACGCACGCACGCACGCGCGCACGCACGCACGCATGCACGCACAAAGACACACTCACACGCGCGCGCGCATGCGCACGCCCATACACGCTCATACACGCACACAAAGGTGCGCCCGCACACACACACGCTACACGCACAGACACGCGCGCGCGCACACACAGACACACACACACGCGCGCGCACGCGAGCGCGTACACGCACACACGCACGCGCGCACACACACGCAAGCACGCACGCCCACACGCACCCACGCACACGCAAAAGACGCAAGCCCACGCTTACAAATTCACACGTATCTTTAAAAATGCAAAGTTATTATTTTTTATGGAAACAAGCTAGGCTTTCTTTGCAGGGCAATAAAGTTATGCCATACCACACGAAGAACGTCAAAAGATTTACTTACAATTTCGAGTTCGCGCATGTTTCTTTTTCAATTTTATTCCTTCTTATAAATTCGATTAGAAATCGGCGGTGTCGGTTGAAGAAATTTCGCAAATAATTCATCCGTTTTTCGTGTGGCTTGCACACGTAAACGAATTCGCCGATTTTTCGCACATTTTCTTGCGAAAGGCATTTATCCGGATCTTCGGTCAGTTCCTCGACGACGTAAACTAAGGCGACGATCAATCGCCCAAGAATCTCGGGTACGCTAAGAACATTCTTCTTGAATTTCGCAATATTATTGCGGATATAAGGATACTTATGGTCGCTCATAATCGACAACGAAAAATTACTAGAAGTCGGGGTATGTCAAAATCCCAAACGGTTCAAATCCCGAATGGTCGAAATCTCGATAAACAAATGACTTCGGTCCGAAGTGAAATCATCGAGACTGCACCCATGCCATGTATCCGTTATTTGTTTTTCGGGATTTCGGCCATTCAGGATTTTCACCGTTCGAAATTTTGGCATACGCCCGCCTCGAGTAATGTTTCATCGTCGAAAATGAGCAAGGATAAATGTCCTTGTATCCGAAATAATATTGCAAAATTGGAAAAGAATATATTGAACGCACCCGAGATTTTTGGAAGTGTTATATTTTTATTTTTTTTTATTTTTACATCAATAAATTATCATTGGAGGACGGTTGATATTGAATTTAGCGAAAATCGATGAAAGGGTTCAAATTTAATGCAATTTATAATTTGTTGAAATATGTATGCGAAAACTGTAAATTCCCCACATTTTGAGAAATCCGGCTACAATTTTCTCCATTAATAAAATATATGAATACGTGATACAAAATTTAAAAAAATGTTGCAAAGTGAAACTTGTTTATACAGGGAGATTTGTGAAATTCCGAAAATTAAAAGAAAGCAAGGTGCAGGTTTCAAATTCCAACTTTTTTCAACTTTTTCGTTTTCAAGGATCGAGTTGGCATGCGATTGCTACACAAACAGGCTTGGGAACAATCATGTTCAGATTTTAGGTCGAAAACGTTTGGTGCAGCGGCACAGATTCTGCAAAGTAAATGATTAAAAAAAAAAGTGGTAATACTGGTATGGAAAGTTTGTTTGCTTCAGCTGTAGTATATTTCCCAGGAGCTTGATAAAATACCACGAAACTATAATCTATACTGTCATTTAACAATTAATGTCGAATTCAGTAAAATAAACTCTATAAATTATAAACTTGCACGTTGCTTCCTCAATATTTTATCTCTCTCACCAAGTTTCCTCTATTAAGAAGCTAAAACTGATAATCCCACTTGCTTCTAGATGAGAATTCGCGAGTAAGATAAAATAATGAGGATAAAAATTTTAATAATAATGAGAAATTAGTGCATATCTCTGATTTGCACGGCATTTTTTTGTTTTCAATCAGAGTTTTGAAGCGATCAGACGGGCGGCTCGTTTGAGTAAATAGCGGTACGACGACGATTTTAAAACGTGCAGTCTTTCATAAAACTTTAGGTTCACAGCTAAATAACAATAACACGTAATCGTGAAACGTCTGAAGTGTGATATTTTTTTTAAAATTTGTTGTCAGCAGTGGTCAAAATGGTCTCCGAAATTCGGTCATCGAAGAATTTAGCGTGATTGGAGAGGCCCCGATAGAAGAGAGGATCGTCCAAATTGTAACGAGGACTTTGGTAGCTCCGTTTCTGCAATGAACTATTCATATACATTAAGATATACACAACGAAAATTTTCTTATGCATGCTTCTTGTGTATATCCCAACTCAGAAGTCATATTTAATAATTTATATATAACGATGTCAACAAGTTATTAATGATTTTTTAAAAATATATATTGCATAAATGTACATAAAAACGTTTTTTTTTCCACAAATGAAAAGAATTTTTGAATTTTCTAAAAGTTCATTTTCATCAATTTTGTACGCAAATTTAAAAAAATTCATGAAAATTCCCGAATTTTCTATATGCTATACGTAGAGAGGTTTAAAATCATAATTAATAAGTTTTCGGGCCATTGAAGGAACAGTTTTATAAATAAAACCTTCAAAATAATCCAAAACGGGACTTTCGAGGGACAGAAAATTATTAAAAAATTAAAATTTATTCAGATAAGTGAAGGGACCAATTTTATATGACAGCCAAAAAAGTTTTCTCCTGATTTAGTAAACAATTTTTCCGTTTTAAAAATAATTTTATAATTTTTCCGCATGATTATTATTCGAAATCAATAATTTTAAAAGTTTAAATATAAATTATGTTTTTTTTTAAATGTTTATCGCAATGTAAATCACTCACATTTGTAACCGAATCTTTCTGTTTGGTTAAAAATGTATGCTTGAAGTTATCTTGAGGTGGAAAACTACTGTGCTGGAAAAAAACAACCGGTATTAAAATACTTTCGCGACCGACAGCGCTGGATACGTGGTTGGCTCGTGGCTCTGGCGATCACCAGAGTTAACCCTTTTTGCGACATAGCGGTAAGGATACTTACCACCTCCTTATCCTCGCAATTTCTTCTTTTCTACGCGTCCAATTATTATGAAAAAGAGTATGCAGGGGTTTTCAAGGGCGCTGATTACGAATTAACAATCAGATTTTCGAATTTCAAAACGGCGGATCCAATATAGCGGACGAAAATTCGAAAACAGCCTCAGAATTAGCTAAAAATGGATATTGTAGGGTGTTCGAGATCGCTGATAACGATTTTAGCATCAGATATTCGAAATTCAAAAGTCCAACGCAACATGACAGTTAAAAATTTGAAAATCCTTGGATTTTACCGAAGCACCGTATACTTCTTAGATGTAAACTGGAACCCAACTGGATTTGGACTGAATGTTATGTATATGCCTGAGATATCTACTCGTAACTGTCTCTACTTTTATCACCAATAGAGAAATAAGTAAACCATAAATGATAGCAAAAAATTGATGAAAAATTGGGAAAATTGAAAAAAAAATCTATACAAAAAAAAGTTAATGAAATTGAAAAAAAAATTTTTGAGTAACAATACTAAAAAATACTGAAAAAACGTACAGAAATTAAAAAAGCATATACATAAAAGAAAAAAATCATTTAAAAATGGAGCTAGATATCGTTACGTCACGTCCTCGCCGTTAGCTGTGGGTCACACCACGAACGGAAAAAGTCTATAGAATTATAATTTTGTCTAGAATACCGATCCCTAAGACAGTTTTTACAATAATGAATTGTGAATTCAAAATCTAATGACGAACCTGTGATCAGCAACCTCGAAAAACCTGGCTCATGCATTGTCTGCTGATACTAAGGCTTTCATCGAATTTTCGTCCAGCATTTTGGATCCACCATCTTGAATTTTGGAAATCTCACGACGATGTCATGATCGCAGCGACCTCGAAAACCCTAATATATACATTATTAGCTAGATCTGAGGCGTTTTTTCGAAATTTTGTTGACTATATTAGATCCGCCATCTTGATTTTCGGAAATCTGACAACAATTTCGTGGTCAGCGACCCCAGATACCCTAGAATATCCATTATTAGCTAATTTAAAGGCTTTTTCGAACTTTCTTCCGGCATATTTGATCCGCCATTTTGAATTTCAATTTTCTGACAGCAGACTCGAATTCAGCGACCCCAAAAACCAGCGTATATTAATTTTCATGAGAATTCATAGACTAGAAAAATGTATGCCTTAAATGTATGCCAAAGTGGTATGCGTTGTGTGGCTTCAATTGAGCGGTGGGTGTTTTACTTTGGGTCACTAATTTTTTTTTTTTTAAGGAATAAAGTGCTATATTTCCGGTAAAATATTAAAATGTTGAGTTTTATCGGCAACCACCCGTTAAAAAATTACAATTCAGAAAATCTATTATACTTGATTCAAGCTACAGTCGTTCCGTTTAAGAATATTCCGCATTTAATTTTCTTAGACCTCAAAACTTTTTCATTATCGGCAGCAGTTGTCGAGATGTCCAACAAAGCTAAAATATCATTGCATTCCCATTTTTGTCACCATTAATTTTTTTTCCTTATCGTAGTTGTGATGACAAGACTGTATACATTTCACAAAAAAAAATACAATTGTATTATAAGAGAAAAGAATTTAATTTTTTTTGGATGTAGAACCGGTTTTTTTTTGTACCAGCCACAGTAGTATTCTCCCACAAGAGTAATGTAACACAGCAAGACTTCAGATAGCAGAACCGGAACGAAAATATTACTTGACGAATCAGAGCGATGTATTCATGCTCTTTGCAGTTATGCAAAACTCGATTACGGTTTGTAAAAGATACATGAAAGCGCGTACGTTGGATGAATCTCGTAACATTTCTGTTCTTATTGAATCCTGTGCTGTCTTTTCCATGTGAAAAACCCTTGTAACAAATTTCATGAATGCAACATTGATAAATGTATAAAAAATTGTATCCATCGTACAATGGCCAGCTACTGAAGGCATACATCGATCCGCTGCCCGAGAGTAAGCTCACCGACAAGGTATCGGAAGGAAACGAATCACCGATACGGCCAAAGAAAAACCAGTTCGATCTGCTAATGAATTCTGAAATATTTGGGTACCTCACGGCCTATACAGTAGGAACTGAACAAATCAAATAATAACGATTGAAAGTATGCTTATGATTATTACCACTTAACGTAATGAATTAGAATAATTATACTTCCTAATGATGTGTTCCTAATGATGATGATAATAATGATATCAATAATAATAACAATGATATGTTATATTGTTGCTGCGCCGTCCGTTGCTGCGCCGAGGCTTCAGGTATCATCTTTAATTGACTAGTCTACTGTAAGCATCATTGTCCTTTTCGTGTGATCGTTTAACAATTTTTTTACCCGGTTACTGAAAAATCTAGTTCGGTCCTACGAATTTTGGAATAGGTGATAAAATATGTGCAAACATCAAGCATACAAAAAATCCCGATCACCAAGCAATTTCCCTCGTTCATGACAGCTTTTACACGTTTTTTTTTCACTGTAGTGGGGAAGGGGGTAATAGCGATCAGCGGCCATCGGCATCCACAAATTTTACCATCAACGCATTATCAAGCTCATAAAGCAACTAATGACACGGTCTTCACTGGACTACTGATGATTATATTTTCAAAATCGTAACTTTTGAAATGATATCAGAGACGATAAGGGGATCGTAAGTAATAAAATATTATGTAAAGCGAAATCGTGCAAGCGCGCATGTAGATTTCATCTCCCGCAGTAAAAAAAGCAGAAGTTTGAAAGTGTTTAATTTGTAACAATTTATAAAATGTAGTCTCTGCGAAATCCTTTGAATATCGGGTTCAATAGCATGTCGAGATGCCCACAAAAAAGTTTCTATACTTTCACTTCAAATGCGTGCTTAAATGGCAACAGCTGCAAAACGCGAACTATGCCTTCCAGCGTAGCGTAGCGCTGTGTGAGTACGGTCGTAGACGAAAGTACGACTCCGCGCACCGGCCTTCACGCGTGCTAACATCTGATTCATTCCCGCTGGAGACAGAATCCGTTGCAAGGGCGCGATTAATAATATTCAAACATAAAACAGAACTGAAATCTTCAACGATCAACACGAATCGCATCTCCTACAGAGGAATTGTTAATTTTTTTAACAGTTATTTCTACTCCATAAGCTGCACAATACTAGTAAATCATTCACCATGAATGCCGGAGATAAAATCGGTGTCAAGTATGAAATCTAAAATAAAAGAATATTGAAAAAAGTAGAACGGTTCGATCGGGAAGATGGAACTCCGCTGGTGCTGTGAAAAACGCAGGGTGCCCTATCGTCTCTCTCCTTGCGGTGAGCCACGAACGCTTACCAAAGAGATGAAATTACCGCAAAGAGATGAAATCAAATATAACAAGGGCATCATAAATTTAAGAAAATCGAGTATAACGCAACTGTGCAATCAGGAAATGTGATTTCATCTCCTACAGTAGGATATGCAAGGGATTTGTTGGCCATTTTCAGCACGTGTAGTGATACAGCTACATGAGCGTTCGATACTTCCGCTGCAGATAAAATAAGTTGCAAGAGCGAAATTGATAATGTATGAACGTTAATCAGAACTCAACTAAAATGGTCAAATATTAAATATAATCGAAAGGCTCGATCGGGACGACGTAATGCATCTCGCGCAGAGAAAGGTGCGGGACGTCCTTTCGTCTCTTGTCTTGCGATGAGCCACGAATGCTCACTATTATCGCAAGGAGATAAAATCAAAAACGGAAAGGGCATCGTCAATTTACGAATATCGAGCAGAACGAAATAGTGCAATCAAAAAAGTTAATTTCAACTCCTACATCAGGATATGCGGGGGATTTTGTGGCCATTTTAATCGCAAGTAGCGATAAAACTAAGTAAGCATTCATAATTGCCGCTAAAAAAAAATTCCAAAAGAAGAATTCATAATATTTAAACGTTAATCGGAACACAACTATAATGGACAAATATTCAATAAGATCGAAAGGTTCGATCGGGACGAGGGAATCCATCTCGCGCAGCGAAAGCTGCAGGATGTCTTTACGTCTCCTTTCTTGCGATGAGCGACGATTGCTCACTTATACCGCAAGAAGATGAAATGCAACACAAAAAGGACACCGAAAAATTACAAATATCAAGTAGAACGCAACTGTGCAATCAAAAAATGTGATTTCATCTCCTACAGTAGGATATACAATCGATTTTATAGCCATTTTCATCACGTGTAGCGATACAAGTAAATAAGCCTTCGTTATTTCCGTTTGAGTTCAAATAAGTTGAAAGAACAGGATTGATAATATTTTAACGTTAATCAGGACTTGAGTGAAATGGTCAAATGTCGAATAGAATAGAAAGGTTCGATCGGGACGATGGAATTAATCTCGCGCAGCGAAAGCTGCGGAACGTCCTTTCGTCTCTTTTCTTGCGATGAGCCACGAATGCTCACTATTATCGCAAGGAAATGAAATCGAACCCGACAAGGACATCAAAAATATAAAAATATCGAGTAGAACGGAACTGTGCAATCAGCAAATGTCATTTCATCTCCTACAGTAGGATATGGAGGGAATTTTATAGCCATTTTTATCACGTGTAGCGATACGAATAAGTGATGGTTCGTCATTTTCGTTTGAGCAAAAATAAGTTGAAAAAGTAGGATTGATAATATTGGAACGTTAATCAGAACTCGACTAAAATGGTCATATAATGTCGAATAGAATAGAAAGGTTCGATCGGGACGATAGAATTAATCTCGCGCAGCGAAAGCTGCGGGGCGTCCTTTCGTCTCTTATCCTGCGATGAGCCACGAATGCTCACTATTATCGCGAGGAGATGAAATCAAACTCGACAACGGCATCGTGAATTTATGAATATGGAGCAGAACGAAATAGTGCAATCGAAAAAAATGTTTTTATCTCCTACATCAGAATTCGCACCGAATTTTATGGCCACTTGCATCTTGTGTAGCGGTGCAACAAAATGAGCATTCATAATTCTCGCTGAAAAAAATAAGTTCCAAAAGAAGAATTATTAATACTTAAACATGAATCAGAAAACAACTATAATGGACAAATATTCAATACGATCGATAGGTTCGATCGGGACGAATGAATTCATTTCCCGCAGCGAAAGCTGCGGGATATCTTTTCGTCTCTTTTCTTGCGATGAGCGACGATTGCTCACTCATACCGCGAGGACATGAAATCAAACGCGACAAGGACATCGGTAAATTACAAATGTCGAGTAGAACGCAACTGTGCAATCGGAAAAGTTGATTTCTTCTCCTGCAGTAGAATATGCAGGGGATTTGATAGCAATTTTCATCACGTGTAGCGATACAATAAAGTGCGGAATCGTTATTTCCGCTAGAGATGAAATAATTTCCAAAAGCAGAATTGATCATATTTAAACGTTAGTTAGAACTCGACAAAAAAGGTCAAATGTTGAATATAATCGAAACGTTCGATGGGGATGACGGAATTCATTTCGCGCAGCGGAAGGTGCGGGGAATGTGTTTTTTTCTCTTTTCCTGCGAAAGCGACGATTGCTCACTCATACCGCAAGGAGGTGAAATCAAACATGACAAAAACATCGGAAAATTACAAATATCGAGTAGAACGCAACTGTGCAATCGGAAATGTTGATTTCATCTCCTACAGTATTAGAATGTGCAGGGGATTTTGTAGCCATTTTTATCGCGTGTAGTGATACAATAAAATGAGCGTTCGTTATTCCCGCTAAAGATAAACAAGTTACAAGAGCGAAATTGATAATATTTGAGCGTGAGTCATAATTTGACTCAAATGGTCACATGGTGAATAGAATCGAAATGCTCGATCGGGACGACAGAACTTATCTCGCGCAGCGAAAGCTGCAGGACGTTATTTCGTCTTTTTTCTTGCGATAAAAGCCACGAACGGTCACTATTATCGCTAGGAAATGAAATCAAACAGGACAAGGGCATCGTGAATTTACGAATGTCGAGTAGAACGAAATAGTGCAATAGAAAAAGTTGATTCCGTCTCCTACAGTAACATATGCAGGGGGCTTTATAGCCACTTTCATCGCGTGCAGCGAAATAATAAAATGAGCGTTTGTTATTTCCACTGGAGATGAAATAAGTTGCAAGAGCGAAATTGGTAATATTCGAACATTAATCAGAACTTAACTAATATGGTAAAATATTGAGAAGATACGAAATAGGTTCGATCGGGAACATGAAATTCCCCTCGCGCTGTGGATCAATTACGTCGAATGCCCGATCGTCGCTCTTCTTGCGGTGAGACACGGGTGCTCACCAATACCGCAAGGAGATGAAATCAAACATGACAAGGGCACCGTAAATTTACGAATATCGAGTAGAACGAAACAGTGCAATTGAAAAGGTTGCTTTCATCTCCTACATCAGGATATGCAGGGAATTTTATAGCTATTTTTATCGCGTGTAGCGATACAACTGAACGGGCGTTTGTAATTTCCGCTGAATATAAAATAAGTTCCAATAGCGGAATTGATAATATTAAAACGCCAGTTAGAACTAGACTTCAATGGTCGCATGTTGAATATAATCAAAAGGTTCGATTGGGACGACGAAATTTATCTTGCGCAGTGGAAGCTGCGGGACGTCCTTTCGTCTCTTTTCTTGCGATGAGCGACGATTGTTCACTATTATCGCGAGGAGATGAAATCGAACCCGACAAGGACATCAAAAATATAAAAATATCGAGTAGAACGGAACTGTGCAATCAGCAAATGTCATTTCATCTCCTACAGTAGGATATGGAGGGAATTTTATAGCCATTTTTATCACGTGTAGCGATACGAATAAGTGATGGTTCGTCATTTTCGTTTGAGCAAAAATAAGTTGAAAAAGTAGGATTGATAATATTGGAACGTTAATCAGAACTCGACTAAAATGGTCATATAATGTCGAATAGAATAGAAAGGTTCGATCGGGACGATAGAATTAATCTCGCGCAGCGAAAGCTGCGGGGCGTCCTTTCGTCTCTTATCCTGCGATGAGCCACGAATGCTCACTATTATCGCGAGGAGATGAAATCAAACTCGACAACGGCATCGTGAATTTATGAATATGGAGCAGAACGAAATAGTGCAATCGAAAAAAATGTTTTTATCTCCTACATCAGAATTCGCACCGAATTTTATGGCCACTTGCATCTTGTGTAGCGGTGCAACAAAATGAGCATTCATAATTCTCGCTGAAAAAAATAAGTTCCAAAAGAAGAATTATTAATACTTAAACATGAATCAGAAAACAACTATAATGGACAAATATTCAATACGATCGATAGGTTCGATCGGGACGAATGAATTCATTTCCCGCAGCGAAAGCTGCGGGATATCTTTTCGTCTCCTTTCTTGCGATGAGCGACGATTGCTCACTCATACCGCGAGGACATGAAATCAAACGCGACAAGGACATCGGTAAATTACAAATGTCGAGTAGAACGCAACTGTGCAATCGGAAAAGTTGATTTCTTCTCCTGCAGTAGAATATGCAGGGGATTTGATAGCAATTTTCATCACGTGTAGCGATACAATAAAATGCGGAATCGTTATTTCCGCTAGAGATGAAATAATTTCCAAAAGCAGAATTGATCATATTTAAACGTTAGTTAGAACTCGACAAAAAAGGTCAAATGTTGAATATAATCGAAACCTTCGATGGGGATGACGGAATTCATTTCGCGCAGCGGAAGGTGCGGGGAATGTGTTTTTTTCTCTTTTCCTGCGAAAGCGACGATTGCTCACTCATACCGCAAGGAGGTGAAATCAAACATGACAAAAACATCGGAAAATTACAAATATCGAGTAGAACGCAACTGTGCAATCGGAAATGTTGATTTCATCTCCTACAGTATTAGAATGTGCAGGGGATTTTGTAGCCATTTTTATCGCGTGTAGTGATACAATAAAATGAGCGTTCGTTATTCCCGCTAAAGATAAACAAGTTACAAGAGCGAAATTGATAATATTTGAGCGTGAGTCATAATTTGACTCAAATGGTCACATGGTGAATAGAATCGAAATGCTCGATCGGGACGACAGAACTTATCTCGCTCAGCGAAAGCTGCGGGACGTTATTTCGTCTTTTTTCTTGCGATAAAAGCCACGAACGGTCACTATTATCGCTAGGAAATGAAATCAAACAGGACAAGGGCATCGTGAATTTACGAATGTCGAGTAGAACGAAATAGTGCAATAGAAAAAGTTGATTCCGTCTCCTACAGTAACATATGCAGGGGGCTTTATAGCCACTTTCATCGCGTGCAGCGAAATAATAAAATGAGCGTTTGTTATTTCCACTGGAGATGAAATAAGTTGCAAGAGCGAAATTGGTAATATTCGAACATTAATCAGAACTTAATTAATATGGTAAAATATTGAGAAGATACGAAATAGGTTCGATCGGGAACATGAAATTCCCCTCGCGCTGTGGATCAATTACGTCGAATGCCCGATCGTCGCTCTTCTTGCGGTGAGACACGGGTGCTCACCAATACCGCAAGGAGATGAAATCAAACATGACAAGGGCACCGTAAATTTACGAATATCGAGTAGAACGAAACAGTGCAATTGAAAAGGTTGCTTTCATCTCCTACATCAGGATATGCAGGGAATTTTATAGCTATTTTTATCGCGTGTAGCGATACAACTGAACGGGCGTTTGTAATTTCCGCTGAATATAAAATAAGTTCCAATAGCGGAATTGATAATATTAAAACGCCAGTTAGAACTAGACTTCAATGGTCGCATGTTGAATATAATCAAAAGGTTCGATTGGGACGACGGAATTTATCTTGCGCAGTGGAAGCTGCGGGACGTCCTTTCGTCTCTTTTCTTGCGATGAGCGACGATTGTTCACCTATACCGCAACGAGATGAAATCAAACGCGACAATGACATCGAAGAATTATAAATATCGAGTGAAACGAAACTGTGCAATCGGAAAAGTTGATTTCATCTCCTACAGTAGAATATCCAGGGGATTTGTAGACATTTTCATCGCGTGTAGCGATACAATAAAATGACCGTTCGTTATTTCCGCTAAAGATGAAATAAGTTCCAAGAGCGGAATTGATAATATTTGAACGTTGGTTAGAACTCGACTAAAGAGGTCAAATGTTGAATAGAATCGAAATGCTCGATCGGGACGACAGAACTTATTTCGCACGGCGAAAGCTGCGGGATGTCTTTCCGTCTCTTTTCTTGCAATGAGCGACGATTGCTCACTCATACCGCGAGAAGATGAAATCAAACGCGACAAGGACATCGGTAAATTACAAATGTCGAGTAGAACGCAACTGTGCAATCGGAAAATTTGATTTCTTCTCCTGCAGTAGAATATGCAGGAGATTTGATAGCAATTTTCATCACGTGTAGCGATACAATAAAGTGCGGAATCGTTATTTCCGCTAGAGATGAAATAAGTTCCAAAAGCAGAATTGATCATATTTAAACGTTAGTTAGAACTCGACAAAAATGGTCAAATGTTGAATATAATCGAAACGTTCGATGGGGACGACGGAATTCATTTCGCGCAGCGGAAGGTGCGGGGAATGTGTTTTTTTCTCTTTTCCTGCGATAAGCGACGATTGCTCACTCATACCGCAAGGAGGTGAAATCAAACATGACAAAAACATCGGAAAATTACAAATATCGAGTAGAACGCAACTGTGCAATCGGAAATGTTGATTTCATCTCCTACAGTATTAGAATTTGCAGGGGATTTTATAGCCATTTTCATCGCGTGTAGTGATACAATAAAATGAGCGTTCGTTATTCCCGCTAAAGATAAACAAGTTCCAAGAGCGAAATTGATAATATTTGAGCGTTAGTCATAATTTGACTCAAATGGTCACATGTTCAATAGAATCGGAAGCTTCAATCGGGATGACGGAAGTCATCTTGCTCAGCGAAAGCTGCGGGACGTCTTTTCGTCTCGTTTAATGCGATAAGCGACGATTGCTCACTTATATCGCATGGAGATGAAATCATACACGGCAAGGTAATCGGAAAATTACAAATATCGAGTAGAACGCTACTGTTCAATCGGAAATGTTGATTCCATCTTCTGTAGTAAGATATGCAGGGGATTTTGTAGCCATTTTCATAACGTGCAGCCAAACAATAAAATGAGCGTTCGTTATTTCCGCTGGAGATGAAATAAGTTGCGAGAGCAAAATTAATAATATTTAAACATTAATCAAAACTCAACCAATATGGCGAAATATCGATTAGATACGAAAGAGTTTCGATCGGGAAGATTGAATTCCCCTCGCGCTGTCAATCAAAGACGTCGAATGCCCGATCGTCGCTCTTCTTGCGGTGAGACACGGCGGTTTTTCACCAATACCGCAAGGAGATGAAATCAAACATGACAAGGGCGTCGTGAATTTACGAATATCGAGTAGAACGAAACAGTGCAATCGAGAAGGTTGCTTTCATCTCCCACATCAGGATATGAAGGGGATTTTATAGCCATCTTTATCGCGTGTAGCGATACCACTAAACGAGCGTTTATAATTCCCGCTAAATATAAAGTAAGTTCCAAGAGCGGAATTGATAATATTTAAACATTAGTCAGAACTCGACTTAAATGGTGAAATGATGAATAGATTCGAAAGGTTCGATCGGGACGACGGAATGTATCTCGCGCGGCGAAAATTGCGGGACGTCCTTTCGTCTCTTTTGATGCGATGAGCGACGATTGCTCGCTTATACCGCAAGGAGATGAAATCAAACGCGACAAGGACATCAAAAAATTATAAATATCCAGTAGGATGCAACTGTTCACCCGCAAAAGTTAATTTCATCTCTGACTTTAAGATATGCAGGGGATATAGTAGCCATTTTCATCGCGTGCAGCGAAACAATAAACAGAGCGTTCGTTATTTTCGCTGGAGATTATATAAGTTGCAAGAGCGGAATTGGTAATGTTTAAAAATTAATCAGAACTCAACTATAATGGTGAAATATTGATACGATACGAAAGAGGTTCGATCGGGAAGATGGAATACCCCTCGCGCCGTAAATCAAAGACGTCGAATGGCCGATCGTCGCTCTTCTTGCGGTGAGACACGGATACTCGCCAATACCGCAAGGAGATAAACTCAAACATGACAAGGGCACCGTGAATTTACGAATATCGAGTAGAACGAAACAGTGCAATCGGGAAGGTTGATTTCATCTCCTACATCAGGATATGAAGGGGATATTATAGCCATTTCCATCGCGTGTTGCGATACAACTAAACGAGCGTTGATGATTCCCGCTAAATATAAAACAAGTTCCAAGACCGGAATTGATAATATTCAAACGCTAGTTACAAGTCGTCTAAAGTGATCAAATGTTGAATATAATGAAAAGGTTAGATCGGGATGACGGAATTAAACTCGCGCCGCGAAAGCTGCGGGCTGTCTTTTCGTCACTTTCCTTGCGATGAGCGACGATTGCTCACTTATACCGCAAAAGGAGATAAAATCAATCGCGACTAAGGACATCGGAAAAATGCAAAAACCGAGTGGAATGCAACTGTGCAATTGGAAAAGTTTATTTCAATTCCTGCAGTAGGATATGCAGGGGATTTAATGTCCGTTTACATCGCGTGCAGCGAAACAATAGAATGAGCCGTCGTTATTTCCGCTGGAGATGAAATAAGTCGGAAGAGCAGAATTGATAACGATTAAACATTAATTAGAATTCAACTTATATGGTGAAAAATTGATAAGTTACGATAGAGGTTCGATCGGAAAGATGGAATTCCTCTCGCGCTGTGAATCAAAGACCTCGAATGCCCGATCGTCGCTCATCTTGCGGTGAGGCATGGATGCTCACCAGTACTGCAACGAGATGAAATCAAACATGCCAAGGGCACCGTGAATTAACGAACATCGAGTAGAACGAAACCGTGCAATTGGGAAAGTTGATTTCATGTCCTACATCAGGATATGCTGCGGATTATATAGCCATTTTTATCGCGTGTAGCAATAAAACTAAACGAGCGTCTATAATTCACGCCAAATATAAAATACGTTCCAAGAGCGATATTGATACTATTTAAACGTTAGTCAGAACTTGACTCAAATGGTCACATGTTTAATTCGATGAAAAGTTTCGATCTGGACGACGGAATTCATCTTGCGCAGCCAAAGCCGCGGGACGTCCCTTCGTTTCTTTTGCGATGAGCGCCGATTGCTCACTTATACCGCAAGGCGATGAAATCAAACGCGACGAGAACATCGGAAAATTAAAAATATCGAGTAGAACGCAACTGTGCAATCGGAAAAGTTGATTTCATCTCTTACAGTAGGATATGCAGGGGATTTTATCGCCAATTTCATCGCGTGTAGCGATACAATAAAATGAGCGTTGGTTATTTCCGCTAAAGATAAAATACGTTCCAAAAGCGTAATTGATCATATTTAAACGTTAGTCGGAACTTGACTCAAATGGTCACATGTTGAATAGAATCGAAAGGTTCGATCGGGACGACGGAATTTATCTCGCGCAGCGAATGCTGCGAGACGTCCTTTCGTTCCTTTTGATGCGATGAGCGACGATTGCTCACTCATACCGCATGGAGATGAAATCATACACGGCAAGGTAATCGGAAAATTACAAATATCGAGTAGAACGCTACTGTTCAATCGGAAATGTTGATTCCATCATCTGTAGTAAGATATGCAGGGGATTTTATAGCCATTTTCATAACGTGCAGCGAAACAATAAAATGAGCGTTCGTTATTTCCGCTGGAGATGAAATAAGTTGCAAGAGAGGAATCGATAATGTTCAAACATTAATCAGATCTCAACTAATATGGTGAAATATTGATAAGATCCGAAAGAGGTTCGATTGGGAAGATGGAATCCCTCTCGCGCTGTGAATCAAAGACGTCGAATGCCCGGTCGTCGCTCTTCTTGCGGTGAGACACGGATGCTAATCAATACCACAAGGAGATGAAATCAACGATGACAAGGGCCCCGTGGATTTACATATACCGAGTAGAACGCAACGATGCAATCGAAAAAGTTGATTTCATCTCCTACTGTAGAATATGCATGGGATTTTATAGCCATTTTCATCCCGTGTAGCGGTCAAAGTAATTGAGAATCCATAATTCTCGCTAAAGATGAAATAAGTGCCGAGAATAGAATTAATAATATTTAAACTTTAATCAGAACTCGACTTTAATGGTGCAATGTTGAATAGAATCGAAAGGTTCGATGAGGGAGACGGAATTTATCTCACGCAGCGAAAGCTGCGGACGTCCTGTCGTCTCTTTTCTCGCAATGAGCGACGAATTCTCACTCATACCGCACGGAGATGAAATCAAACATGGCAAGGGCATCGTGAATTTACGAATATCTAGCAGAACGAAACAGTGCAATCGAGAAGGTTGCTTTCATGTCCTGCATCAGTATATGGTAGGGATTTTATAGCCATTTTTATCGCGTGCAGCGATACAACTAAACGAGCGTTTTTAATTCCCGCTGAATATATAATAAGTTCCAAGAGCGGAATTTATAATATTTAAACGCTAGTTAAAACTAGACTTCAATGGTAGCTTGTTGAATATAATCAATAGATTCGTTCGGGACGACGGAATTCACCTCGCGCAGCGAAAGCTGCGGGACGTCCTTTCGTCTCTTTTCTTGCGATGAGCGACGATTGTTCACCTATACCGCAACGAGATGAAATCAAACGCGACAATGACATCGAAGAATTATAAATATCGAGTGAAACGATACTGTGCAATCGGAAAAGTTGATTTCATCTCCTACAGTAGAATATCCAGGGGATTTGTAGACATTTTCATCGCGTGTAGCGATACAATAAAATGACCGTTCGTTATTTCCGCTAAAGATGAAATAAGTTCCAAGAGCGGAATTGATAATATTTGAACGTTGGTTAGAACTCGACTAAAGAGGTCAAATGTTGAATAGAATCGAAATGCTCGATCGGGACGACAGAACTTATTTCGCACGGCGAAAGCTGCGGGATGTCTTTCCGTCTCTTTTCTTGCAATGAGCGACGATTGCTCACTCATACCGCGAGAAGATGAAATCAAACGCGACAAGGACATCGGTAAATTACAAATGTCGAGTAGAACGCAACTGTGCAATCGGAAAATTTGATTTCTTCTCCTGCAGTAGAATATGCAGGAGATTTGATAGCAATTTTCATCACGTGTAGCGATACAATAAAATGCGGAATCGTTATTTCCGCTAGAGATGAAATAAGTTCCAACAGCAGAATTGATCATATTTAAACGTTAGTTAGAACTCGACAAAAATGGTCAAATGTTGAATATAATCGAAACGTTCGATGGGGACGACGGAATTCATTTCGCGCAGCGGAAGGTGCGGGGAATGTGTTTTTTTCTCTTTTCCTGCGATAAGCGACGATTGCTCACTCATACCGCAAGGAGGTGAAATCAAACATGACAAAAACATCGGAAAATTACAAATATCGAGTAGAACGCAACTGTGCAATCGGAAATGTTGATTTCATCTCCTACAGTATTAGAATTTGCAGGGGATTTTATAGCCATTTTCATCGCGTGTAGTGATACAATAAAATGAGCGTTCGTTATTCCCGCTAAAGATAAACAAGTTCCAAGAGCGAAATTGATAATATTTGAGCGTGAGTCATAATTTGACTCAAATGGTCACATGGTGAATAGAATCGAAATGCTCGATCGGGACGACAGAACTTATCTCGCGCAGCGAAAGCTGCGGGACGTCCTTTCGTCTCTTTTCTTGCGATGAGCGACGATTGTTCACCTATACCGCAACGAGATGAAATCAAACGCGACAATGACATCGAAGAATTATAAATATCGAGTGAAACGAAACTGTGCAATCGGAAAAGTTGATTTCATCTCCTACAGTAGAATATCTAGGGGATTTGTAGACATTTTCATCGCGTGTAGCGATACAATAAAATGACCGTTCGTTATTTCCGCTAAAGATGAAATAAGTTCCAAGAGCGGAATCGATAGTTTTTAAACATTAATCATAACTCAACTAATATGGTGAAATATTGATACGATACAAAAGAGTTTCGATCGGGAAGATGGAATTCCCCTCGCGCTGTGAATCAAAGACGTCGAATGCCCGATCGTCGCTCTTCTTGCAGTGTGACACGGATGCTCACCAATACCGCAAGGAGATGAAATCAAACATGGCAAGGGCATCGTGAATTTACGAATATCTAGCAGAACGAAACAGTGCAATCGAGAAGGTTGCTTTCATCTCCTGCATCAGGATATGGAGGGGATTTTATAGCCATTTTTATCGCGTGCAGCGATACAACTAAACGAGCGTTTTTAATTCCCGCTGAATATAAAATAAGTTCCAAGAGCAGAATTGATAATATTTAAACGCTAGTTAGAACTAGACTCCAATGGTAGCTTGTTGAATATAATCAATAGATTCGTTCGGGACGACGGAGATCACCTCGCGCAGCGAAAGCTACGGGACGACCTTACGTCTCTTTTGATGCGATGAGCGACGATTGCTCACTTACACCGCAAGGAGATGAAATCAAACGCGACAAGGTCATGAAAAAATTACAAATATTGTGCAGAACGCAACTGTGCGATCGGAAAAGTTGATTTCATCTTCTACAGTAAGATATGCAGGGAATTTTATATCCGTTTCCATCGCGTGCAGCGAAACAATAAAATAAGCTCTCGTTATTTCCGCTGGAGATGAAATAAGTTGCAAGAGCGGAATGGATTATGTTCAAACATTAATCAGATCTCAACTAATATGGTGAAGTATTGACAAGATCTGAAAGAGGTTCGATCGGGAAGATGGAATCCCCCTCGCGCTGTGAATCAAAGACGTCGAATGCCCGGTCGTCGCTCTTCTTGCGGTGAGACACGGATGCTAATCAATACCACAAGGAGATGAAATCAACGATGACAAGGGCCCCGTGGATTTACATATACCGAGTAGAACGCAACGATGCAATCGAAAAAGTTGATTTCATCTCCTACTGTAGAATATGCATGGGATTTTATAGCCATTTTCATCCCGTGTAGCGGTCAAAGTAATTGAGAATCCATAATTCTCGCTAAAGATGAAATAAGTGCCGAGAATAGAATTAATAATATTTAAACTTTAATCAGAACTCGACTTTAATGGTGCAATGTTGAATAGAATCGAAAGGTTCGATGAGGGAGACGGAATTTATCTCACGCAGCGAAAGCTGCGGGACGTCCTGTCGTCTCTTTTCTCGCAATGAGCGACGAAGTCTTACTCATACCGCAAGGAGATGAAATCAAACACGACAAGGGCATCGGAAATTACCAAATATTGAGCAAAACCGAATCGCTGAGTCGGATATGTTGAGTTTGTTTCCCACAGTGAAAAATACAGGAGTGCTGACCGTAATTTCGAATATGGGATTTAAAATAGTCGAATTTTGGAAATAATCGAATCGCTTTATCAGGATCATGGAGTTCATTTCTTCCAGTGAAATATGAACGATATCCTATCGTTTTTTTTCTTGTGATTGCCCATGGATGCTCCCTGCTACCGCAAGAGATGAAGTCGAACGTGACATGGGCATCGTAAATAATAAAGTATCACGTAGAACGGAATCCTGCAAGCGGAATTGTGGATTTCATCTCCCACAGTAGAAAATCCAGGTGATCTGATAGGCGTTTTCCAAGGATATTCCAAGGATACCCTTAACAAAGGATTTGCAATCGCTCTTTCGCAATACTTTTACAAATTCAGGCTTCTTCATCGGCTTCATCGCAAAATATGCTGCTGTTTTAGCATAAGGCTACATGTCCTTCTGGCGATGGTTTTAATGGGTATAGGACATTTCAAGATTCTACTTACCGAAGAATCGAATGAAATACAGGCATCTGTGTTCGTTATATCAAACTATCTTCCTCAACTCTCGGGAATAGTTTTCATCCTTCGGATTTTCAAACCAGTCGTTTTGAGTGACTCGTAAGGATTTTTTTCAGCAATCGGGGCTGAAAAAAATCTCGACATGCCCTAGTTTATTGACGCCGATACTAATAATAATAAGAATCATCGTTGCGTAAAGAGTTATCATTATTATTATTATTTCATTGTTATTATTATAAGTATAAAATTATGCATGATAATAATAACAATGAGAATAATCATTATTATTTTCACCGTTATTATTAAAAATATGATAGTTATAATAGGAATAATAATAATAATTATTATTATTATTATTATTAATCTATATTTTATTATTATTATCTTTTATTATTATTAATATTGAGACGATAACTATGCCAAATCTCCCACGACGAGGAATAACGTTATTCCACGAAAATAATTTTTCGTCATTTTTTTTCGACACTGCTCTCATGCATTAGATGCGACTTACAAATTGAACATGAAAATTGTGTGAAATTTTTACGATTATGTGGATTTCTTTCAGAACTTTTTAAATTGCAATTTTTAAAAAAAATTTTTGAAATTCATGAAAAAGCTTTTTTTTATACCCATTCAATATTTTTTAATCACAAATAATTGTTTCCTATATCAATTCTTTTCATTAGTTGATCGAAAATTAACAAATCATTTTTATTATTAACTCTTCAAACGAAAGGAAATATATTTCTACATTCTTTAACACTTTAATCATGCGGAACGACGTTGCTAATTCAAATATTATGGAATACGCATATATCTCAGCTGTCAAATATATTCGCTTCTGCTGAATAACCGCATCGTAAAATCTCAAAATTACACTCGACCACGATCTGTCATTTGTCTTTTTTTGGCTCTTGCAATAAGCGTTTCGCCTACGTCAGCGCCTCAAACGGCTGAATGTGTTGTCCCCGCGAGATTGCGAGCACCGCTGTGAACATCGTCACTTGGTCAGGACCGTAAATACGGGGGTCAGGACCTGTCAAAATTGTTCGGTCCAGGCATTCATGAGAAGCAGTGTACGTCGATCGAACTGGAGAAGGACGATACTTCGACAGCTACGGGATCCCTCCAATCGTTCCGCAGCATCTCATCCGGCTCCGAAGAAACTGCAAGCTTTTCCGATGCAACGCTACTCAGCTTCAGGGTCCAGATTCGCAGTGTTGCGGACAGTATTGCATTATGGTTCTTCATTATATGTCTACTGGCTTTGGTATTAATAAGTTTCGAAGCGTATTTTCGGATGATTTATCCCGAAACGATAAAACAGTGAACGATTATTATAATGCGCATATAAAAAAACGCGAAAAGTCTAAGCCTCGGGACAAAGTTTTCAATATGGACTCTGCGGTTGGTGGTGGCTGTGGTACAAATAATTTTGATCATAAAAACTTACACTGTATACAGAACTGTTGCTCCCATGTACGGCAATAATGAATCTTATTTTAATATAAGAAATAAAATCGACATTGAAATTTTTCACGTTTTATTTTTTCTACCTATCCTTGAACTGCGATCACGCGCCTTGGAGTCAGTATTCTTTGGGTACAAAAGTCACTTTTAGCGACTATCATATTTCAAGCGGAATGTGCATCAAACCATCGATTCTTCGAATCAGTAGGAAAAAAATTATTTTTGCCTTTGTTATGTCTAAGGAAATGGGTCATCATTATAGGGTATCATATGTAGACGATCAGATTTTTTTTATCTTTGGTATTTCTAATAAAATGAGTAATCTTTAAAGTGGGGGGAGGTCTAGTGGAGGGGCTACTGCAGAGTATAAGTTAGACCCTGGAGAACGACCATCATTCGCGATCAAACCGTGGTCAGATATCGAAGTAAACTTCAAAACTCTTAAAGACTTTTATTTGCTGTCATTTGAGGTGTATGCTGAGAAAACGACGCGAATTAAAGCGGCGAATAGAAGCACTTTTACACGACATTGCGAGTATCAAAGCAGTAATACAAGCGAGATCGCAATTTCTCTCTTTAACACGAAAATTTGACGAACTCGATATTTACGATGGATTTCGCACGAATCAACAAAGTGGGACAAACGCCCGCGTTTCTACCTGTGAAAAAGTTATCGGAGCTAGAGCTCAAAACAGACTACAGCATCAGCGACATAAGAACCGTTCAAACTAAATGGGGCACGCGTATCGTCATCGACGTGGAAAACACATTTGCGTGCTCCCTACCAGCCAGATTCGTCCAACTGTTCGAAAAAGACGATCAGCTATTTCAGCAGATGATAGCCGCAGCCGGTGAAAATAATTTGGCCATGGAATATCGTGGAACAAAATTTAATAATTTGGAATTCAAACCGTCAACAAATCATTAAGTCCTGCGATGTATGCGAAACGTGCTAAGAATCTACGTGCGCTACTGCTACCGTTCGCCTATAAGCTAAATAATTTGGGGACGAAATCTGTGTGGGTGGGCCTTGATATTTGTCGGAACGGTACGTTACGGCCTGTGATTAGCTTTAAATGTTATATCCATGGTTGTTCAACTATGGACGGTCGTTCTTGGCACGATTTTCAAAATCATTTCAACATAGAGGATGAAGAAGACGCTGCACATCGCTCGTTACCGATATTCTGTTTTAGAAAAGAGCAATTCATTATACTGTCATTATTACATGCCAGTATAAACAGAAATATCTCGTGGCTTCGCCGTGTTTGCAACGAGGTAACAAAGTGCAGAGACTCTCTTGTAGATGCAATAACATCAGAAACATCCATTATTACAACGATCTGCATACGCCGTAATATTCGCATGAAGCGTGCGAAAATACGAGAGAGAGCTACCCAAAAACGAACATCGCCGAATAATTCATATAACGAATTACCTACTTGTACAAAAACAACGATAATTGACAATCTACTGACGCATCATTTGGATCACATAGTTGAAACTGTTATAGCCCGTAAAAGATAAATCCTTTTCTCATTGTATAAAAGCATTACGTATAATTAAGTGAAAATGTATATAAAACTAAATAAAGAGAAAAAAAGTATGGATTATTATTATTATTTGAATAATTATAATAATCGGACCACTATGGCGAACCCTCAGAACTCTTTCCCACCACTACCTCTCCCCACCACGACCCCACCACGCTCGGAAAGAGGCTCCAACGTGGGGGAAAGTGGAGGGGATAGAAGTGGGGATAGGAGTGGGGGTTGCCATAGTGGTCCACATACTACTCTCGTCTACGCTTTAGCTACCGTCTTCGCAAAAGAGATTCCTTTTATAATTTAGTCCCTTTCATTATCGTGTTTGCATTTTCGTTATCGGATAGGCTCTTTGAGTTATTATTTGATTTATTCTATTCCCGAGTCTACTTATTTTTCGTTTTTGTATCTCTTCGAATTTGCCGGTCTACTCTTGAAAAATGCTGTGGATTGATTTGCATGCTATCGAAAGAATATGAATAAATTAGCCTGAACCAATGTCCCCTATATTATAATTTTTGCGTTGAGTTTCATTATTTCTGTTTGAGTTTCGAAGGCACTCGAAGGTTAGCCAGCCGTCCACGCCCTCTCACCACAACCTACACACCGAGCGAATCGGGTGTACCGTCACCGATCTCGCCATCAGACACGCCGGCGTCCCTTTTTGTTTCGTTGCGTTTCCGTTAACTTTAGTTCAGATTACGTTTAGCGGGTTTGATAATTCCCGCCGTTGAATAAAAAGATTACCTGGCGCTCAACGGCTCTCCCGGCCTCGAAGATGGTGAGATGGGCCGAAGGTAACGCGAATTGCGAAATTCCCGTTACAATAATAATATAATTTTAAGGATGGCATTAACATTGTATGCAGCCACTCGTGCCTGTAAGCGTTGGGTGAAGTGGAGGAGCGCTCGTCGCGCTTAGTCCTGCTTCTTTATATAGTGTAATCAACCAAGCTCGAAAAACAGGCTAACCATATATTATTCCCCTGCGGATGAAAAATATATGAATCGACGCAGAAAATTGCCCCGAATAACGCATCAAAATATATCATTACAGAATTTCCATAAACCTAATTAAATTAATTAAAAACTATCAATTAATTGCGAGTTCGCGCAAAGAACACTCACGCGGTCGACTGGCCTCATTTAAAAAAAAAATGACTCTGAAGATATCTGCATATCTGCACATTTGAAGTTCGGCAATCCTCTCTTAAAAAGTTGGTGTGTCAAGATATATATCGAAAATCTCGAAAGTACTGTTGTCGGTCATATCGATGAATTGTTGTCGTTTTATTCGTCTCGTGATTGGTCGGTTTTTGCGCGAATCGGTCGATTTGCCGAAAACATCTCATCGATAGAAAATTTCCTCGTCTGCTAAACGAACTGACAGCTGACAGCAGTCGTCGAGTTTGAACGGCCGTGAATTTGATCGGGTTATACCCACTCGTTGTTTTTGTCGATTGAACTCGATAATTAGTGTATTTTTTACGTATATCACGGGATGGTGTGTAATAAAAAATCCTGCCCAGTGTAAATAAACAATGATGTATATACTCGCGATGTCAGATGCGATAGTTTTCTCCACGTTTATAACCCCGCGTGTGCGCGATGTGTATTTCATCGTTTCTCGCTCCGTGTGTCATCGAATTGATATGTATCGACGATTTTTTCATTCAACATGTTACAGTTGTGTTATGAATGTAAGAAAAAAATATGTCCTCGACGTCAAATGCATTTTTACTCCGAAACAGCTTTCTCGTGGAGCTTTGTAATCCCGTGCGCGTCGTCGTCGCGTCTCTTGCGCTCCGTGTGTGAAATCCATTTACATTTGGAGACGATAGTTTTCTTGCTGTAATTCCAATTGAAAAATAAAGTCAAAGCGTGCGTGATTAACGATATGAGATTACCGAGTAAATTAGTCATTTCTTCAATCTTTATAACCCCTCCCTCGGAGCACATCGCTCATATCACCGACTGTGACGATGCTCAGGATAAAAACGAAGTCGGTCGGATATATACGTGAATTATGTGTTCAGAGTCTAGCAGCTGTCAGTTTGGTTCCGAGTCCCGCCGTCAGTTTGACATTTTCTTACGTACAAGAATCATTCGTGCTGGTCGGACATATACGTGAATTCTGTGTTTAATGACGAGAATTCCGTAAAAACGAAGGTATTTTAAACATAATACGAAAAGAATCTATCATTAATACGAAACAAATATTATAACAGTGAAATAATTTTTATATATAATTCAACAGTTTGTTTGTAATTTTGTTCGTAATTTTTGACGAAAAAAAATACATTTTCAACCATTGATCTAGAAATATTTTTAATTTGACTAGATGATTTTTTGCGTACATCTTTAAAAAATAATCACGATTCGTAAATTTTTTATGAGAAAATAAACATTTATAAACAGCGATCAAAACATTGTGATTTTGTTCACATGAAACATAAATTGTCAATTTTTGAAGTGGAACTCACAGTTTTAAAACGTTGATATCTTCCATATCTTTGACTTTTTCACATTTTCATCTTATCCAAAAAATTTAATAACTTTTTGGCATTATTGTTTCTGGGAATCAACGTTTGATGGGTTTGTTCAATCAGTAATTATTGGATATTTTAAAATGTGTAGATTTATTTTAGAACAAACATAAATTTTAAATAATGTTTTCATACGTTTTTTCATTGGGCATCTTTTTGAAAATAAAAATTAAGTTGCTATTGGTACATTTACTACTGCACGAAATCGAAATATTATTGCGACAGTTGAATATTGAGAAAATTATATGTTTTTTTCTTGTTTCAGGTCAACAGAGATTCAAGGTCTGCAATAATTTTTTTTTTGCGAGGTGGGGGAAGAAACCTTCCAAAGGTACCCGGGTGACTGCGGGTAGTGTCGGATTCTCACCGACTAAAAAAAACTAACCCCTTCCCTCTTTCTTGGTACTCCCGCACCGGAAAGCATTTGCGCATTACTTCGGTGTGAGTACTGTCTACTTTATGTTTATGTTTATGTTTATGTGTGTTATGATGGTAATACTATTTGTTATACTTTACGTTCCAGTATGTCTGCTTTTTTGTTTTAATCAAAGGTCACCTTTAATCTAAGGTCTGCAATAATGATGATGATGATGATGATGATGATGATGGTGATAATGAACTGAATTGAATGGAAAAGAATTGAATTGAACAGAATTGAGTTGAAACAAATTGATTGAACCGAATTAATAATATATGATGATGATGATGATGATGATAATGATAATGTTGATGAAGGATTAAATATTAAGCCAAAATAATTTGTATTCAACTTTACTGATTACAGGTGAATAGGTTCAAACTAAACTGTAGTTTTGTTAATTTATTATATCAATATAATTCAATATACTAGAGACTGCTTGATGATTTAGATGTTTCGAATAGTATCGTGGAAAATTTAGTTTTTCTTAATGCGTGCTCGACCATGGGACGAAAGAGGGTTGTTCGAACACCTGAAGAAGAAGCAGAGTTTCAGCGCATCCGTGGAGAACGAAATGCTGAAAATCAGCGTAATCGTCATCGCAATGCGAATTGTGCTGCTCATACGACAAGAGATAAATCATCCACGGAGGTTTCAGAAAAACAGCAGCCAGCGGTAGGCCTTTTCGGTTCGTGTGTAGAAATTCAAGGTGAAGTCGTTGTACAATGTGGTCCTATCAATAGAACAGCCGATCAAGAAGAAGAAATTGAACGCGTCAGGAGAGAAACCAATGCTGAAAATCAGGATCACCGTCGCAACTATAATCGAAACTTCGCTACACAGAATGAACACTCGATAGAGGTTTTAGAACTGCAGGAACCAGCAATTATGACAGTACAACGTGAATACGAATTGAAAACTGAAATGGCAATAACACATAGTTACGATGCCCAAGAAGCTAACAACAGATTAGCCAATGCACAACGTCAGAATTTGTGCCGTGCACGGCGCGGAATTCAGAGGGAAGGAAATAGATACCCTATACGGAAAATTAATGATGTTCAGGAACACTATGGAGGTGGTTTAACTGAACTCTGCACGCACTGCAATGCTGCACATTTCCTATCCGAAAAAGTGTCGAACATGCAAAATTCGTTTCAAGATTGTTGCAGTCATGGAAAAGTCCACCTTAAACAATTACCAGAAATACCAGACGATTTGCAGTCATTGTTCAGCGGCATTCATGAAAAATCGAACGCATTTTTTGAACGTATTCGAAACTACAACGTATCGTTTTCATTCGCGTCCTTTAACGCCAACTTGATGAATTTTAAAGGAAGACGCCCTGGGCCGTACTGCTTTAAGATACAGGGCCAAATTTACTATCAAGTGAATACGGCATTGTATCCAGCTCCAAATGAACTACCAAGCTACGGTCAACTTTTTATAGTTGATTCAAATGAAGCAGTGGATTCTGTACAGCGCCGAAACACAGCTCTCGATCGAGGTCTATTGGGTACAATTGATCGCATCATGCGTGATAATAATGTTTTTTCTCAATCGTATCAGATGATGGGTGAAGAGCTGGAAGCTCAGCGACAACAAGGAAACCAGTCACGCAATACACAGTTAGATGGTGAGTTACGGTTACTTTTTACTTTGAAGCCAGGGATGGATCGCCGCTGATTTAACTTTCAACGAAGTAACGAAGTCGCTGCTGTGTTCTCCACTACTGCTGACGGTGAAATTCCTGAATCATATGTCACTATTCGTAACAAAAATACAAAGAAACTACAGTTCATCAGTACCATGGATCCCAATGTGGAGCCTTGGGTCTACCCACTGTTTTATTCATTTGGGACTCAAGGTTGGCATCGGGATTTGAAACAAACGGGTGAAATCCAAAACGAGTTTCCAGAGAAGCCTATGTAAGACATCGAATAGCAATCCGCGAAAACGACAACAGAAATGCCATTCTCTTAGGGCGGCGATTATTTCAACAATGGATTGTAGATCACTATATAAAAGTTGAAAAGGATCGCATAGAATTTATAAGGATCAATCAAGCAAAGATACGTGCAGAAACCTACACTGGATTGGTAGATTATTTGAACACCGCTGCGCATGACGCGAATGCACGAGTTGGAAGAATCGTCATCTTACCATCGACCTTCACTGGCTCACCGCGAAATATGATGCAGCACTATCAAGACGCAATGGGAATAGTTCGAAAGTTTGGTAAGCCAGATCTATTTATTACAATGACATGCAATCCGAACTGGGGTGAGATCAGAGAAAATCTACTTCCCGGTCAAGAGCCATCGGACCGACCAGATCTCACTGCGCGTGTCTTCAATGTGAAAAAAAAAGTTACTTGATTTGATCACAAAACAAAGGTTTTTCGGTGAAACACAAGCTTACGTCTACACAATTGAGTCACAAAAACGTGGTTTATTGCATATTCACCTGCTGGTGACGCTAAAACATAAACTGACTACACCGCAAATGGTCGATGAATTTATTTCTGCAGAGATCCCTGATCCTCAATTGTATCCTGAATTGCACCAAATCGTTATGCGCAACATGATTCACGGACCCTGCGGGGCATGGTGCGAAGTGAATGGAAAATGCTCAAAATACTTTCCGAAGTCTTTTCACGAGGAAACGACAATGGATGCAGATGCTTATCCGCAATATCGCAGAAGAGATACTGGCGCTCTGTATGAACGTCGCGAAGGACACGTCGTTGATAACCGATGGGTTGTTCCATACTGCCCAACGTTGACGATTATATTCAATTCCCATATTAATGTGGAAGTTGTAACAAGTATAACTGCTCCAAAGTACTTGTAGAAATACGTTTACAAAGGACATGATGCAGCAGCCGTTCAGATAACAAACGGTGAGAATGGAGAACAAGAAAAGCGAGTTATTAATCACGATGAAGTCAAAGACCATATAGAAGCTCGTTATGTTGGACCAAGCTAAGCGGTTTGGCGTATTCTCGACAAAAAGATGCAAGAAAAGAGTCATCCCGTCGTACGTCTTCCAGTACATTTGCCAAACGAGCACAGTGTTACTATTCCAGCCGACATGAATGAAGATGGGATAAGGAATGCCATAAACCGGATAACCATGCTCATGGATTATTTTGCGTTGAATGTTCGGGACGAATCTGCAAGACAGTTTGTATATCCTGATATCCCGTCTCACTATGTATTCAAAAAAATAAACGTTGATGGAAGAACTGTTTCCAGATGGAAAAAACGACAGCGTGGGCATCATGCGATCGGTCGAATGTACTCGGTAAGTCCTGCACAAACCGAATTGTTTCATCTTCGATTACTTTTACTTAAGGTTAAAAGAGCTAAAAGCTTCGAAGGTTTGAGAACCGTGGATGGTCAAGTGTGTGAAAGTTTTATAGCAACGTGCTTAGCTCTAGGTTTAATCGAAGATGATGACGAATGGCGTAAAGCGATGGACGAAGCAGCCGTTTGGATGATGCCCAGTCTACTTCGACGATTATTTGTTAGAATCTTAGTTCATTGTCAACCGATTCACCCAGAAGAACTGTGGGACGAATTCAAAGTGAAGCTATCGGAAGATTACGCGAGACGTATAGGCATGCAAGAAGCGCAAAACAAAGCGTACATCAAAATATCTTGCTTGCTCAACAGGGAAGGTTCAAGTTTATCACGATTCCCAACCATGGAGCAGGTAACGATCTTGGATCAGGATGAGCCTGAGACATTGCCTGCTGAATTTATTGAAATTGGCATACAACAATATAGACAGCTCAACGGTATTCAAAAAACCTTCGTTGATGCCGTCCTAAACGCACTTGACAACGACAATACCGAGCAAACGTGCTTTTATATCGACGGCCCAGGAGGATCAGGTAAGACTTTTAAATATAATACACTTTCGAATCTTGTCCGAGGCAGAAGCAAATGTGTTAGTGCTATGGCATTCACCGGAATTGCAGCGATATTGCTTCCTGAAGGTAAGACTGTACATAAAACGTTCGGACTCCCAGTACCTTTGTACTCAGATTCCACATCGAGCATCAAGATGCAATCGAAACATGGTGAGTATTTAAAAAATGTAGATCTTTTCATCTGGGATGAAGCACCAATGGCTCCACGTTATGCACTGGAAGTGGTGGATCGAACTTTACGAGATATCATGGATAATAGCCTTTAGGTGGGAAAATTATAGTTCTCGGAGGAGACTTTCGTCAACTTCTTTCAGTTAAGATAAGAGGCACTCGTAGTGAAACAGTGAACCTGTCAATCAAATACAGTGCACTATGGCGACACTTTTCCAAGTACGCGTTGATTCATAACATAAGGGTTTTACCCAATGAAGTTGAATTCGCTCAATTTCTTCTCAATGTTGGTGATGGGATTCTTAACAATTCAGACGATAATCTACAAGTTCCAGTACGTTGCCTAGCCTCCAATGATCACGATATAGTTGAAGATACATACGGACAACTGGTGAGAGCAAGAAAATTTAAACAAGTTGCGAAATGTGCCATACTGTCTGCTCGAAACGTTGATGTTGAAGAAATCAACTCCAGAGTCATGAACTTATTCGACAATGATACTGAACGCGTCTACACCAGCGTTGACAGTACAGAGAATTGTGGTGACAACAACCAGATCAACGAGACGATCTTGCCCGAGTACTTGAATACTTTATCACCCCCGAGTTTACCACCTCACGAACTGCGTCTCCGTAAATATAGTGTTACGTCCCGCGACTTTCGGGACTTTTGCATCGATTTCAGATTACTTATATCTTGTAATTCTCAAATGAAATTCAATACGAGGAAAGGGACCCGGTCATACGAGAGAAACGTTTTTTTTTCTCTGGAGAACTCGGATAGTTCGGGCTGTCTTTAAATCAAGCCGTTGACACGAATATGGTCTCAAGTGAGCATAAATTATCGAGAGGTGACGCCATGGCGGCGTCGATATCGCAGCTCTTTATAACAAAACGTCCATCGTCGGGCGTGAAGAAAAACATCCGTCGATGCTGAAGAAATCTTTGGCCATGGCATTATGTTACTCAGAAGTGGTGGGATTTTGTGCACAACGAAAAGCAATGTGCATGGGACACTAATACAGGCTGAGTGCAAAGTCTTTGCCTTCGTGAGAACCACAGGCGGTCTCTTTGGGTGTGTGTGAGAAGGAAAGCAGAAGAGACATAGCGTGTATGGCTCATCTAAAGCTAAGTGACCGGTGATCCTCTTTTTCCTTATCCCCGAATGAAGACTTTATGAACTGAATTCCCGAAAGTACGTGAGTGAACGGATGTAAAAATGTAAAATCAAGAATGAGCATGGGTACCTGGGTCAGGTAATCGGTGATGATAAATGTGGCGTTAGATTATAGATTATTGCATTTAAATGTTCAATTTTATTTTAAGCTAGGTCGGGATTTCCATGAAAAGAAATTGGTCAGAGAAAAGAATTTTCTTCTTTGCATTTTTTTTTTGTTCCTTGTCGTCTCGTTTTTCTCCCTAAATTATGAGGGGTTCGAGCCTTGCTATGATTTTTTTTTGGAAACAACGTCTTGAGGAAATCAATGGATGGCCAGTATGGAGTGCTGCACGTGGCCAGTAAATTACCAATGGCCGAGACAAGGGATTCCGACGGAAGAAAGACTTCGGAGGACCACCCAACCGTCAACGAAAAAAATTAAATAAACATTTAAGAACATGCCCGGTCCGCTATCGGCCGGATGTGTATATCGTCTCCAATTCAGAGAACTGAATGTTTATGTAACTCAAAAATACGCCGAGTCTATAGCCAAAGAAAGAGAGTAAGCAGCGCTTTGTCCCAAGTCTTGGGATTCAGAAGGCGTATGTCCCATCGACATACGAATCCAAGCTCTCGCCTACGAAGGAGGGGCGACACCAAAATTCGGCATCGAATCCAGCAAAGACCCCAAAAGCGTAGCAAGCGCATTATTTAATTAAGGTTTTTCTTTTAATTAAAAATGACCAAATTCAAAGATTTCAGGAGATTTCGTAGTGCATGGATAAATGTTTATGTGGAAATGAAAATTGTGAACAAATCCTTTTCCTATAATAATTACGAGTTTGATGAATAAATGTATGTGTGATTGTTGCGTGAGCATGAAGATAGATCTTTCCTGTAATGACAAGTAAGAGAAATGATAAAGCCGGAATCATAAAATTGCACAAGATCCGGAGTACATAGATAGAATTTTCAATTGTTATAACAAATGTAGAATCTGAATAACTGGTTAATAATTATGAGAATTTTGAGTAGTTTGGATACGCTAAAATAATTTCCTTTCGTATAATTATTGGAAAGAATTAATTATAATCCAAAAGAAATTACATGTCATACACCATTGCATCAGAACCTCCGCATGGTGAATAATCAAAAAAAAAGAAATAGGAATGAATGGAATGAGAGAAAAGATCGAACGAAATCCAGAGCTAGAAAGATACAGAGAAACAGAGGAGAAGTTGTCACCGAACGAGAGTACGAATGGGAAAAGACGAATGGATGTGTATGTATGTGTGTGTGACATCGAGAGCATATGACGGGTCAACGCGTGGCCCGTAGGAGAACTCAAATGCAAGCATGGAGGGATGAGAAGGAGAGAGTGACCAGAATGAAGAAGAGGGGGTTACTCCTCCGCTGTGTGGAACCTCTAAAACGAGGGATAGAGTGAGTGAGAAGGTAAATACGAAATATGTAAGTATGAGAGAGACAGAATGAGCGTCTTCATGAAAAAAACAGCGTATGTATGAGAAAATTCGTTTTCTGATTATTAGGTAATAATGAAATAATTATTATAAAGGAATGCAGGAGTGAATATTATATTATAAGGATGAATTCGTGTTAATCATAAGTATAAATTTTCGATTATATAGATTCCAGGGGATCATCGGGGATGCGAGGTGGAGGCGGCGGAGGAGCCTGGAGCGTCTAAGGCGTCTAAGGGCGTACCTCCCCACCGCCGAAACTAAGCCATCCTAGAGGACCCTATATAAGACCGGGTAATGAGCCCGCGGGTTGTTCGTTAGAATCGGGAGAAATCTTAAGTAGGCGGAATGTTCGTCAGAGTCGGAAGAAAATTTTAAGTAACGAATCGCTGGCAGTCGGAGGCCAGAGTAGATCTTAGTTTGAAGTCGCGGTATGTCAGAACGTTCAGAAAAATCCGGAGAAATTCTTACGCAAAATCGCTGTCCGTCGGGTCAGATTATTATTTCGTTTAGCCTCATTTTCATTTTTAGAATTTTCCTGTTGTCTCCGGAATATCGTTTGTAGAGTATTAAGACCATAGACTTGTTTTATCTTTTGTTTTCCTTTCAAATAAAATTATTGAATCAGTGGAGATTTATAGTATTGAACTATTTCTTTTTCACCGGTTATTTTTCGTTCCATTCTTCCACGGTTTTCTTTCATTTTTGTCGCTAAATACCGCTATCAGCTACGTCGGATCATTCCAATTTGCATCCATCTGTTTGTCATCATATTCGCCTCTCGTTGTCATCGGTGCATCATTTCGTCTGCTATTACCATTGTCTGTGTCAATCATCACCGTCGATTTACCTTTGCTCTGTTTCCATAATCATCGAAGTAGTAAGTATCTCAAAATGTTTTCTCGCATGTGTCAGTATATCTTCGTTCGTGTTGCGTGGTGTCTCCGACCCCGGTCGACACCCCATGACGGCTCGAGTCCCGTAACCGAAACTACCGGGTTACTCACCGTTGAGGTCTATGAAATATTTTCGTTGTTGTTTTCCCTTTTCGCGTTATCCGTTTTGTATTAGATTCCGATTTTTGTGTTAAATTCAGTTTTATGGAGATTCAGATTTTTGGTGTTAAATTCAGTTTTATGGAGATTCAGAGTTTTGGTGTTAAATTCAGTTTATGGAGATTCAGATTTTTGTGTTAAATTCAGTTTTATGGAGATTCAGATTTTTGTGTTAAATTCAGTTTTATGGAGATTCAGATTGTTGTGTTAAATTCAGTTTTGTGAAAAGTCATGTCAATTTAACTTCAGTTTTGCGAAAAGTGTCTGATTAAAATTGATTTCCCAATTTTATCTTCCTCATGTTTAAGTTCAATTCTTTGTCGAATTTATTTTGCGTCCTTTAAAATTATTTTTATTTTTGGTTTTGTGCAATTAGATTATTTCAATGTTCCGAGTAAATCATTCCGAAAAACCTGTTCGTGTTTCAATCAATTGTAGGATTATTTTTCGTGTGAATTTATTTTCTCCTAGGAAGTGCTCATGTTTTTAAATTCAGTGAAATATGTGCGAGTTAAATTCATTTGAGTCATTCACGTTTTGTTCCGGAAAATAATGGATCAATAGTGTTTTTTGTGTTTATCATTTGATATTCATTTCTAATATAAATTTTATGCATTATCCGTGGTTAAATTCATTTTTAGAGATTTTTGAATTTCTTTGAGTGATTAAAATTCAATCGAGTCGTGGTTGAGTAAATTCTGTGTTGATTTTTGTTTTTGTGAGGGTTGTCAATCGACCATGGACCTTTTCCAATTAAAGATAGCTGGCGTTGTAATAGGGGTCATTTGAGTGCTCGCGATAATTTCGTTTTTCCTTGCAGTTTGCGCGGATAAACCCCAGGAGGCTTATCTTGAGGATGGCCCTGTAGTTTATTTTCTTCCGCGTCAGTAACAGTTTAGTTCCCGTTTTATTCAGAATTTATTTAATGTGATCATACCATTTTTGTCCCTTTATATTACGAGTTTATTTGTCCGATTTTGCCGAATCACAATTTATTAGTCTTTTCCGATGTATCTCGCGAAAATTAAAGAGTTTTGTTCGTGAGATTTTATTTTAATTTGCCATTGTTACCAAATTATGCACTCTCCGCCCATCCTGAGCAATTTTCCGCAAGGTTAGGCTCAAAACAGGGCAATAACCTGGCCAATGCCGATTTTATCTCGAATAACGTGTTAAAGGGAAAGCCGCGCTTTTCTTGGCCGAGATGAGAAAAATCGAGGGTCAGGACGTAACAATAGTATCGTCGTGCTAATTCGAAATTTAAGCATCAACGAAGGTTTGTGCAACGGTACGAGATTGCTGGTTTTAGATTTAGGTAACACTGTTTTGCGACGTGAAATTCTTTCTGGTGATAAGACCGGAGAGATAGTTTTCTTACATCGCATCACTCTTTACTGTGAGAATGAATATCCCTTCACCTTTAAACGACGTCAGTTTCCAACTAAGGTAGCTTTTGCTATGACCATTAACAAGTCACAAGGACGAACTTTTGAAAAAATTAGTGTTGATCTTCGCAGGGATGTTTTTAATCACGGCCAATTGTACGTAGCCTTTTCCCGTGTGCGTTCTTGGGATTCGCTAAAAGTTTATCTCGGTGCGCAACAGGACGGAATCGTCAAGAATTATGTATACAAAGAATTGTATTAATGAATAAGAAATATATTTCAATGACGTAACAGATATTGAACCCGATTGAATAACTGCTAAACTTTAGTGTTACTCCGGTAAGTGTTATTCAAAAAAAGAAAAACGATTTTTTTTTGAAATATGAAAAATAAATGATTTTATCTATCCGTGATTATATGTATCTTTGGTACTTTTTTAATATTTAAAAACAGGCGTTTCTCTATTTTTGAATTTTATGAATTTTTTCGACGTTAAAAGCGTGAAAATCACAGAGAAAGAAAAATCGAAAAAATTTGAAGTACCCTTTAGATTCGATGTAATAATATAAAAAATAATAAGACAAATCTGAGAGGGTCAGGGTCACGGGATCATACACTTGGGATGGAATGCCCCATATACATTGCGAATAAAAGAGTTCTAAAAAAAAATATAAATCGAACTTAACAAAAACTACAATTACAATCCATAAAAATTGTGAATAAGATGATAAAATTGGATTTGCAATCATTTTTATTTATTTATTTGCTTTATTATAGTTTATTTTTATTTTATTTGAAATTGAATTTTTACTAATAATTATTTCATTTACACACATGGAGCTCACTTCGCTTTCCATGCCTGAATTTCATAGATATTGCGCCGCATGCCGCTTTATCACTTTCAATTATTTTTTCGCTGCTATGGTTATATATAAATATGAAGAAAAAAAAATAGAAAAAAACACAATCACATCATCAAAAGACGTTGAATAGAGAAGACGCTCGCTATATAATATTTCATTTAGTTTCTACTAGTCGCGTATACGCGATTATAATTTTTTTAAATTATGGCACCAATAAATGATATTCCAAATATAAAACACATCGAAAAGGAGACGTCCACCTCAGCGACCGTCGCTTCTGTGAGATTCACGAGCAACGAAACGATCGACGCAATCGAGAAAAAGGACAATACGATGTAAGTGTTTTAATATTTTAAAAATTTTATTAAATTTATGCTAATTAGGATGATTCCAAAGATATAATGGATTCTCTGTCAACTCGGCCACTTTTATTATTTTCTTTCGGATCTATTCCATAATTAATTGGTGATATAGTAGTACTACTTGAAAGTACTCTCTGCAAATTTCTTCAGATGTATTAATTCAATCGTTTCGAAAATGGGGTTTTTTTTTAACACTTATATCATAAAAAATTGAAGTCAGACAAAAAAAAAATGTTGACATAAAAAAATTATGTTTTTCAATTAACTGGTTAATGCAAAATATGTTATATTTTTTATGTTATCAAAAAGGCTATTTTTAGCGAAAAAAAAGGAAATTTTTTTAAATTCTAATGCGATACCTTTGATTTCGCTGTAAATTTTAGAGTATTTGGCAGTGTCTGAAGAACGTATAAAAAAATTGGCATCGTGGAACTCGAAATTCTTGCCGGATAGAAACAATATTTTATCGAGAAAAGTGCATAAACATATATCTGCGAGTTCCTCTTTCCCATGAATGTTATATTTTTTATGGCATCAACAGAACGAATGTCTATAACATATATATTATTACATTAAATAGTTCACGGAAAAGAGGAACTCAGATATACGTTAATGCACCTTTCTCGGTAAAATATTTTTTCTACCCGGCAAGAATTTCGAGTTCCACTATGCCAATTTTTTTTACGATCTTAAGACACTGCCAAATACCTTGTAAAATTTACAACGAAATCGAAGGTATCGCATTTAAAGAAAAAAAAAAAAATTTTGAAGGTAAAAATAGGCTTTTTGATAACATCAAAAATATAACATATTTTGCATTCAATAGTTCATGGAAAAACATGACTTTTTTATGTTGACATTTTTTTTTGCACGATTTTAATTATTCCATGATATACAGGTTTAAAAAAACCCATTTTCGAAACGAGTGAATTGAAATATCTGAAAAAATCCACAGAGAGTACCTTTAAGTAGTACTATATATCACCAATTATGGAACAGATCCGAGAGAAGATAAAAAAAGTGGCAAAGTTAACAGAGAATCCACCATTTGTATATTGAATTAACTATTTCAATATACAAAACTATTGGATTTTCATCATTTTTCAAAGATGACGTGCACAGTACATTTTTTATATATAGTAAAAAACGTGCTGGGTTCAAGAAAAAATTATTTTAGAAAAAAATTCAGTTTATCGTGGACGTAAAACGATTTCATTGTGTTTTATGCATGCTCCGTCAACAGTTAATTTTTTTGTATTACTGTCTTATCTTTTAGAGAAATTTCAGGATACGTTGATGCCTTTGAGCTCCCGAAAATTGTTGGAAAACAACGAAAATTTAATATAATAAAATTTGTTTTAAACAATGGTTCGGGAAAAAGGATTCAATGCCTGGCGTGGCAGGACCAAGTTGAACGAGTGTCAAAATTAATTGAAATGAATAAGGTATGTATTTTGAAAAAAAAAATAACAATAACAATATAACAAATATATATGAAATAAATAATAATAATAATAAAATTAACTTTTAGATTATTCGGTTAAATGGAGCTGTATCGAAAGAAATAACCAATCCAGCCTATAACAGTGGCAATATCCCTTTCGAGTTGACCATTCAACAACACACGGAGATAGATGCAAGTCGAGGTTACTTTGGGAGAGATACCATCGAAAACACCAAGCCCGAAGTCATAAACTGGAAGAATCTGATTGACAAGGAAGGGGAATTGATTCGTAAGTCTGATTTAAAAAATATGTAAAAAAACTTGTATGCATACAGAGATCTCGCGGATTTTTGAAAACTACTATATAATTAGCGTTCAGCGATATATCCCGTTTCCCGTGACCCTGATGAAATAAATTTTGCGTTATAAAAAACACGCTCAAGTTCTTATGATGACTACCCTTGGTGAAGAGGTCGACAACGCTATTGTTCGATGCCTCGCGCATCAAATCGTCAATAATTATAAGTTTTGCACACGGATCGTTTGCATAATCCGAGGCTTGTGGTAAACCCTCGTGAAACTCTATCGAAGAACCATACTCCGTATACGCCCGTTGCCACTCGGAATAATAGAAAATAATACGGTGAAATGGTTCACTATTCATATGCGGAATGAATTTCAAAAACTTTTTCACGAAGTATGTCTTACCGCAGCCCGTGGGCCCACAAACCATCGCTGTCCAAAGATGTTTCCACAGCACATCCATTTTTGCGAATGAGTACAATTTTCGTATTAGCTGAAACATATAAAGGGTTTGAAAAGGCGAATATACGTTAGAACATGAACTTTTATTTATATACATTATTTACAAAGTAGCGCAAGGTCTATATCTATATACATTATTCTCTATAACTGTAAGGAAGAGTGCCATATTCGCCATTTCGTCTCCGTTTGACGCTCGATGGTTTGCATGATTTGGTTTCAGGACGTGTGACGACCTGATGAAACGCTGGGCGCCGTATAGCGTCATACCTTAGCACAACAGGCTCATCTCTCTTGCCAGTTATAAAGGAGCGCACTGAGTTGTAATTCATTAATCCCTTGTTCGCAAAATTAAGCGTTATCCCTCCAACTTTACAAACTTCTTTTTCCTCTCCATTGGGGGCGCATACGATGAAATAATAAAATTTGGGTTCGCCTGAAATGAAGCTTCTAATATAACTACCTTCCCCATAAGAGCTCAGCTCGTCTGTGAGATCCCCTAAGAGCTGTACTCGTCTTTTTCTTCGCGCGATACGTAAATTACGGAATCGGTATCGCCGTACAAAGCACGACGACCCAACCACTCTAAGTAACTATAAAGTTTCAGGCGGGCCTGGGCTGCGGTGTATGCTGCTACTACGGCGTTTGCTATGCTGGATGGTATAACAGCGTCACTGATTTTCGTGTAGCTTACATACAATATTTCGTTATATACGGGTAAAATCCCCGTGATCTCGTACTCAGGGCTAATCAATAGCTCCGTAAGCTTTTTACGCGTCGAAACTATCTCTGTCTGCGGTAGATTTTCCCGCTGCCCAAACTTTCCCCAAAATGAGATGAGAAACAGCTTTACGACAGATCGCAGCCCCGGATTTTTAGCTATGGAGTCGCGCTTTAGCTTGATTCCTTCCGATCGTTCGAAATCGGCTATATAGAGGTCTTGCGCCGCTTTATCTTCGGAGCAATTGTCGGGCCATCCACTGGCTTCTTGTTTGATTTTTAAAAACGTGTTAATGTATTCGACAAAATGCCCCCCTGTCTGTGTATCGCGATTGAACTGCGTCGTTTCATATTGCCAGATTTCAGTCACGTCTATCACTCTATACCCGCACGACACGGCTTTTCGCAACTCGTCGACAACCCATGTACCCTTGAACATGCGCTCCACAGGGTCTTCATGTGTGCATAAATTCTAATTCATAATCTCACAGCAGCTTCGGCATAGAGCAAATAATGAGCGGTTATGCATACGCACTAGTAGTGTTACACGGAGAGTTCTAACTCAAGATCCCTACCCCGACATTTACCGAAATTTTTTAGCTCAGACATGAACCACTTAGCCGAAACACAAACCCGGGGGGGGGGGGGGGGGGGCTATCTCGAAGAGCCGGAATGCACTTAGGCCATCTTGGGGGTGGGGATATCTCTAACAACCGGAGTGCGCCTAATATTTTGCGGGTCAAGAGGGGGGGGGGGGCTTCTTTGAGGGTGGCATTGGAATGCTGCTTTCACTAACAGGTAAATAGCAGACTGGAGCGTTAGATTTTTCAACCGCCCACGACGCTACCCCTGCAGGGCTACCCTTGTAAATTTAAGAGAGGGGATATGCTTGTCGAGACACGTTAATCTCAGTGTATCATTTTCGCCGTACCTTTTAAGATAGCATTGGAATGTTGCCATTCTATCAACACAGTGCACTTTACGTAATCTTTACAAAGGCATTGGAATGCTACTTAACTGGCACGTCTGTCTGTCGCCTCCTCAGTTCCTGTCATAAATCACTGCTGGTCACGTGCTAGGTGTCCGACTGCAGCCTGGAAAAGACCGAATCGTGATGCCATAAAAGCTCGCCGCGACGCTACCCCCTGCAGTGCTACCCTTGTAAGCGTAAAAGAGGGATATATGCTTGTCGAGACACGTTAATCTCAGTGCATCATTTTCGCCTTACCTTTTAAGATAGCATTGGAATGTTGTGAATTCTATCGGCAGAGTGCACTTTGCGTAATCTTACGATGGCATTGGAATGTCGTCTAGCAGTTAGACTGTTGCGTCAAATCTTGTGGCCACGCAACGCTACCCCTGGAACCCTATGTTTAATCTATGACGTCCCGAACGAAGATGTACTCGTGCAACTGATATATCTGCTGATGCTGTTGGTCCATAGAATGTTGAGGGGGAGTGGGAGTATATATTGCTGGCTCAAATTATTTAACCCTCCATTAACATTTGTGCAGTCTTTCTTTCTTCTCGGGTTATTTTTTCTCCTAATATGGATACTCACAAGTGTAAGAAGCTCATTTCCATTATGAAACAGGCTTGTTTAATTTCACAAAAAAGATCATCACCAGCTATAGCACTAAGGTGGATTAGGGAGGGGGAAAAAGACGTGAAACCATTGACGAAAATTTCTCGGCGCGAATGTCCCTCAGTGCATGAGAAAATGCGCATTCAAGCGACACATGCGTCAGTATTATCCGTGATGGAAAAATTAAAGAAAAGAGGAGCTGGTTCTGGAGCAGCTGATACAGTTCGATGGAAGAATATGGAGACGGCGTTTAAAAAAAGAATCCAAACGGGCGTAGTCATCAACCTTCAACACAAAGATCTCGATGCTTTTCTCGATGATTCTAAGCCCTTGATCCTCGCCAAATTGGAAGCTGCATCCCGGCGTTATGGCAATTTGAAGCTTAAGGGGGGACAGTACTGAAAAATTCGAGCAGAATGACTAAAACATCGATTTGTCGTTTTTGTCGGAAAAATGTCCTTGAAACCTTCTTCCATATATAAAAAATATCATGGCAGTGAAAAAAATTTTTTTTAGGTGATTTTGAGCCCCACAAACCAAAAAAAGCGTTATTCGCGTGATATTTGCTATACTAACGCCTCCATCGGTCGTCAGCGTCGTGGATAATTTGTGCAATGATCAATTTGTGATATACTTTTCCCATCTGTAATTTTTTTTAAATATTGCTTTTATTCAAAGAGTGTACCAAGGATATATTATATATACAATACATGGCGCTTTTACCGCCTTTTCTGTATGGTTCATGAGTTCGACTTCACAGATGGCGCTGAAATTCGTATATCCTCATTGTGGCCATATGATACCTTCCACTCTATCCTATCCTATACTCATTGCTTTTATCGAAAGATACACGCTTCATACACGACTTCTGTCAAATGTCTACGTGTTGTCAAGCTAGCTTGATAAATACGTTATTGTTACACACGGGTTATTTATCCCGTGGTAACTTATTATTATTATTATTTTATTCGCTGAAGTCAGAGGCTCCGGCGAATGGATTATCTGTCCTATTTGAGCTGGGTAGCACCTCACCTTGTATATGCTTGTAGTTCGTGATGATCGGTTGAGCTGTGATGCAATGAAGGAGTACAGCTAGTTTCACACGAATGTATTTATTCAAGAACACACATCGATCAGTCACTTTTACAATAATAGTTTAAGTTGTTACAAATGTTATACTCTATGATACACTGACGCGCAATGCCGCTAAGGTAATTGGCACGAACAATTATATCACAGAGGTAGTGAAGCGCCGCTAAGGTGTTCCTTCACTTAATGAGTTCTTATACACTTGTCTACAACAAGGGTTTGAGAAGATCACGTCAATCACACCCGCGAGAACCTAAGTACGCGAACGGACTTGCCGCTAAGGAACGGGATCTCTCGACCGATTGCTAAGAGCGTCGTATTAAGACTAATTTGATAATATCTCGAGAGAACCCTCGTTAGCTTTGGGCGTCCGGCTACAAGGGTCTCGTGGGGGTGGATTGAGAAATCATCGATCGATGTAGGTCTCGATGATTTCGAAACCCATGAGTTGAGAAATCATCGATGGATGGAAATTTCGATGATTTACGAAATCTGGTGATGCAAGGGGTTTACGAAATCTGATGCAAGGGATCCAATAATCCAGGTTATAAGTGATGCAAGGGGTCGAATAATCTAGGTCATTTGGTAAGGTAGCAAGAGTCCGAGGACGAAAAGAGGAATCTGCTGACGCGCGGTTTGCTCGAGTTTCCAGAGAGTGACTGTCGCAAGAGTCGGCGTACTCTCTGGAATCTGATGACTCTGTTGTGTTGCAATGACCGCAGTTAGCGATACCTCGGTTCGTCACAGCCCTCCCTTCTCAGATTGAACATGATCCGGTGGTCCATGCTTCATCTAGACGTAGCTACCTTATGTGCTGATGATGTTACTTCCAGGTGTCATCGAATTCGACCGTCAATGGTGTATTGATTATTTCCTAGTGCATCCCCGGAGCCTTTGTTTTATTATATTAAGTGTGGATTTTTGGGGGGCCTGCCTCTTTTCTTCTTAGGTTCTGGTTCGGGTGGAGTGTCACCGGTTACATGGGCATGTTTAAGTTTATTCATGTGTGTAAGGCTTAGTTGGCCATTCCTTTTATCAACCAAGACGGTGTTTTGGTCAAGTATCTTGGCAATTCTGTAGGGCCCTCTATAATAAGGATCGAATTTGTGCAATTTCGGTTCTCTTAGGACATAGACCAGTTGGTTTGGTTCATATTGCACGGCGTTGATTTTCTTGTCATGTCATTGTTTTGCTCGGTGCTTGCTGTCGTTTAGGTTATTGCCTCCAATTTCTGCCAGCTCATCAAGTCTGTGCACTATATCGCTCATGTACCGAGTCGTCGTTGGCAGGTGTTCTTTTAACGGGAGCGTGTTTGGCGTTTTCATTAATTTCCCGTAAGCCATCTCGTATGGTGTAAATTTTGTTGACTCGTGTACTGTGGCGTTGTGTGACTGGATAGCGTAAGGCAAAATTTCGTCCCATTCATTTTCCTTTTCAATATAATGTTTCAGGTAGTCGGCTATTTCCTGGTGGCTTCTTTCTAATGCTCCGTTGCTTTGTGGGTGGTAGGTTGTGGCCTTGACGTGGTGGATTTTTCTCTCCTTGAGAAAATCTTCAATTCGTTGGCTAACGAAGCATTTCCCGTTATCGCTGAGCAAAACTAGTGGAGTGCCGTGTATTGCGAAATATTCGCGGTCGAGGATTCGAATTATTGTTTTTGATTTCATGTCCGGTAATTCGAAAGCTCGTGCAAATTTTGTAAGCAAGTCGATGGTGGTTAAGACGAAACGATTACCTCGTTTTGTGAGGGGTAATGGTCCGAGTATATCCACGGCAACTTTTTCCCATGCAGCCACTGGTGTGTCCGTTATTACCATTGGTTCTCTTGTTTTTATTCGAACCAATTTTTGTTGTTGACAACTATGGCAGCATCGCACGGCGTTTTGAACATCGTTCTTCATGCCTTTCCATTGGTACCGTTGTCTCAGACGTTCGTAAGTCTTTTTCACACCTTTATGCCCTCCAATGTGTTCGCTGTGCCATTTCTGGATAATTTCTTGGCGCTCTATGGTGGGTGGCGTCTCTATTTTGCCTGTGCACAGCGTCAATTTGCAGGTATTTGCAGCGTCATTTGCAGCGTGCGAGTGGACTAGTAGCAAGAGTGAAGTTGATGAGCTGGCGTGGGAAAGGAAAAGAGTTTTTTAGGCTATAGGGTGGGGCCGTTACAACTGTATACTGAATGTTTTGTTCGATAATACAGCTCATTTTTCTCCGATTGGCCATCATTCGAAGAAAATTTTGGCTTATGCTGTACGAAGTAAAGCATGTGCTATGTGCGCTTATGGACATGATTCGGGCGATCACGACTGCCGCAAGAATTTCGATGGGAGCGCAAAATCTATGGAGCCACACATGGCTGTAGAAACGATCGCGAATAATGAAATGTTGAAAGCCGAAAACGTCAGGGTCATGGTACTCATAGGAGACGACGACTCATCAACGATCGCGGCTGTACGACGAGAATCGACGACGAAAATCGAGAAATGGTTAGATCTTAATCACGCGTCGAAAGCTCTAAATAATGCCCTTTACAGCTTACATTTGCCGGTCAAAGTAATCGGATATCTTTCGCGCTGCTTCAGTTCTGCGCTAAATCAAAATAAAGGCGATTCCAAGGCCGTAGCATCGGCAATAAACAATATTCTCTGTCACGCTTATGGTGAACACGATAACTGCGGGGATTGGTGCGGTTATAAAACTTTGGGACAAAAATACGAGCACAAAGGGCTTCCAAAACGTCAATCTCTTACCAGCCCCGGGTTCCGTGATTCGCTAACTGCAATATTTGCGCGTTTTGCTCAGAACTCAGAAAAATTAGCACCTTGCGCTTCGAGCCAGGCCAATGAGTCTTTTAATCACACCGTAGCGAGTAAAGCTCCTAAATCTAAATTCTACGCTGCTTCTGAATCGTTGAATTTTCGAGTCGCGGCATCGTTTTGTCAAAAAAACAAGGGAGTTACTTACATCGATGAGGTGTACAAGATATTAGAGCTGCCATTGAGTAGCGTAACGAGTCAATTTCGCGAGAAAAAAGAGCAAACACGAAGATCAAAGATCTTCAAATCGAGGACGGTTGAGATGAAAAAACGACGCATGTTTCATAAAAATGAACGATCGATGAAAGGAGCTTCAGCTCAGCGGTGCGAGGGAATCACCTACGAAACCGAGAGCGGGTTAACTTGCGTCTCCGAACTCATAGATGAAACCTTCAGTTCGTGTACGTATTACATTACGTATATCGAATAAAACGAAACGTGTTTTCAAAAATTTACATGAAAAATCAAGTGGAAAAATATTTCTCTTTTTCAGGTGATGATTCGCAACGTGAGACTGATTTCGAAGAGAACGCTCTGGTAATATTCGATCTGGAGACCACTGGACTTTCGAAGATGGCAGAAATATGCCAGATCGCGGCTATTCATAAGAATAACGCTTTCAATACGTACATAGTACCGTCAAGAGGCATATCGAGTAATGCAGCGGCAGTTACAGGTCTCCAAGTGTGCAGGGGTGAGCTGTACTTTCACGATGCTCGAGTGGATACAACGCCGCCTCAAATAGCGCTACAAAATTTTATCGAGTATCTACGCAACATGGGAAATGGTGTAATTTTAGTTGCTCACAATGGTTTTAGGTAATGCTTGACGTTCATGAGGAATTGTACTAAATATTGAACCTTGAATAATTTTTCATATTGACTATTTAACAGGATTTCTAGGTCGAGCAAAAATCTACTGTCTTATCCCTTGGTTTCACACATTCGCTTTTATATCCTAATTTTCATCTAGTCTTATGATCTGCAATAGGTTTGATGCGCCGATGATTCTACGTTGCATGGAAGAGTACGGGCTACTAGAAGAATTCCGATCGATCGTGAAAGGGTTTGTTGATACCCTGATTCTCTTTCGTGATCATCTTCCGGATCGCAAGAAAGAGAAGAAAGGTTATAGTCAAACCGCTCTTGCTGAAGATCTGTTAGGCTTTAATACCGCAGAGAGTGCCCATAACGCCGTTACCGATGTGTATATCTTGAGTAAACTAGTATCGAGTAGTGGATTAAGCGATGATGTAATAAGGAGTAAGGCGAAAACGACAAAAGAAATATTTAATGAAGCGAAAAAGGCCGTTGTACACGCTCGAAACAAGGCATCGCTACTTGCAATGAAAGACTCTATATCAGCTGGCATGCGAAGTAAATAAGCAAAGGCTGGGATCGCAATCCAGCTTCTAAAAACTGCTTTTGCCAATTCAGGAGCTGAAGGAATTCGAATTCTCCTCGGCGAAGATGTTAGAGGGAGACCAAGAGTGAGAAAAAATAATCGAATCCTCAAAGTGATCGTAGCTCATGTCGAAAAAACGCACATCACAGAAAAAAAATTGTAACAATTTTAAGAAAGTCTATAGATGTAATTTTAAGCCTAATTATAATACATGCTGCAATATAAATGTTCAACGATGACTTATTATTTCTAAAAACCTTTTTCCCTTTTTTCCCTATTCAAATTTTGCAGAAAATCGAAGAAAAAAAAATAGACGTGATACAATGTACAATTGCAATATGGAGTATAAAAAAAGCCTCGTAAAGAAAAAAAATCTGATCATAACTTCATTATATAATATCCAACCTATAATTATTCATCATTAATGAGCAAATTTCTCGCGTGAAAAACCTAAAACTTTTGTCCTTCTATTATTTGAATTGACCCGCTCGATTCGAGTCTCTGTTCCAAGGATCCGAGCACAGCTGACGGCATGCGACGTTGCCAAATATAAGCCGTGTCCCTCATCATGGTTGACGCGGCCAGCGAATGCAAAAATTAGTATATTTAATCAATAATATCTGCTCGAAACGTCCCGCGACCTATATTTTTTATGAAACATACATGACAACGACAGTTTTCTCGTTATTTAACGCTTTTCGTATAACTTGTGTCTAATCACGAACTATTATTATTTCTGTTTCAAAGTTCGATCCGCACGGATTCCCTATATGGTGTGGGTTAAATGTATTAATTTCGTGAATTAATTACTACTGTATTTAGCCGGTAAGGCATGCCGAAATTTTGCAGACGTCATTCTGTATACCTATGCTACAGCATAAAAAAAATATATATTTTTTTCTAATGAGGAGGTTCGTGCGTATACTACCTTAACGTATGTCCTCGAACATATGATGATAAACGGTGTCCGCAGACGATCAAAATAGAATAACGAGAGACGACACACAAAAAAAAATATATCAAAAATATAGAACGATGGGATCGAGCGTGGTTAACGCGTAAGTGAGAGAAGGGCATACGACGTTGTTCCTACAAAAAAAAATATATATATATATATTACGCACAATGAATTTATACGCATATAATACGAAGTCGATCGTGATATGAACGAAAATGCTCGGGGAATGAAAGTCCCGGAAAACGGTTATTTGACTGCGCGAACGTAATGACGTAATCGGAGGACTTAGCTGTCTTGGACGCTGGGCCTCGATGTGCACGAAGAATCGTCGCTCAAGATGACGGCAACTGTGCTCGAACCGTCACGTGCCCGTGTCGTTCGATCTCGCTCGCTCTCGTGACGTATCTCTCGATTCTCGCTTCTCACGGCGTGGCTTAATGCCCGGAATGAAATCGGGTATGACTTCGTATGACGCCTCGGCGTAATATATCGTTCGGCATATTCTCCCGCAGGAGGGAATGTGACGAAAGCCACGAGTCTCTGCTTAGGTATTTTCTTCTCGTTTTCTCTCGAAAAATCGTCGTTACATTCGACGGCCCAGTCACGCACGGTGCTGGAATAGACGCACGAAGAACAGACAATCGCGTCGAAACGTGTATCGCGATATACGACGATTTTTACAACGAATTAATATGATAGATAGTACAATACCTTACGAACGAATGCACTCTCACGTGTCTCGGTGAGGGGTATTTTAACGATGAAGGAACACTAGAATATATATATATAGACTAGGGGGGGCTTCGCCCCCCTGCGCGCTTCGCGCGCCAACCCCCCGTATTGTGTTTGTGTCAGTGGTTGGAGAAAAATATTCTGGAAATATGTTTTCATAAAAAATTGTTTATATTCGTATTTTTTGGGTTTCGGATATGTTTGGGTTGAGTTTGGGTTTGATTGAAATATCGACATATCGATTCTTGACACGGTTCGATGTATAGAAATATCGATTCTTGACACATTTCGATATATCGGTAGGTCGATTCTTAAAACGCTTCGATGTATCGATATATCGATTCTTGACACGGCTCGATATATCGATATATCAATGCTTGACGCACTACAATTAATTATAAATCGTGTTCAAAATCTTCAAATGGATATATTAATATATCAATTTATCGATTTTTACACGATTCTATGTATCGATTCTATGTATCGATTCTCGATTCGATATATCGATATATCGATTCGTGACACGATTAGATATATCAATATATCGTTTCTTGACACGGTTTAATATATCGATGTATTGATTCTTGCATTTCCTTTGAATTGGGTTTATTTATAAGTGTAACATTTATATTGAATATTATATTTATATGTGAATATTCATATTCGGACGGTTCGATTATATCAATACGGTTCGGTTTATATCAATGCTTGACGCAGTACAATATTTCAATTTATCGATTTTAGACACGATTTTATATATCGATATATCAATTTATCGATTTTAGACACGATTTTATATATCGATATATCAATTTATCGATTATCGACACGATTCGATGTATCGATATATCAAGTTATCGATTCTTGACATGATTCGATATATAAATTTATTGATACTTGACACGATTCGATATATCGATTTATCAATTTATCGATACTTGACATGATACAATATATCGATATACCGATTACTGACGCGCTTCGATATATCGATTCTTGCCGCAGTTCGATATATTGTTTCTTGACATGATTTGATATATCGATTTGATATCGATTTGATCGTTAAGTTTCTTTGGAATTAAAATTTTTAAATTTTATTTTAAGTTTTCTTTTGAATTCTTTTGAATTGAAGTTGTTTGTGTCAAAAATTATAGATGAAAATTTCTGTCATAATTTATATACGGAAATTTATATATGTTTGGGCTGGTCTGGGTTTATCGATATATCAATTTTATGGCTAAGGGTTTGGGTTTGGGTTTGGGTTTGGGTTTGAGTTTGGGTTTGGGTTTGGGTTTGGGTTTGGGTTGTTATAGGTCAGGGTGTATTCTTGACACGGCAGCGGCAGCGGCGGCGGCGGCGGCGCACAGTGGGGAATTTTCACGAATTCCTGGCCATAAATCAGGGGATGATCGGAACTTCACCAAATTTGGTATACTTATGTTTTCGGGGTCGCTGATTACGAATCCGAAATCAAAATTTCAAAAAACAAAATGGCGGCTCAGATACGGCTGGTTCGAACCAAAATTCTTCAAAAAATCCAACGGAAAATCTACTTTCCCAATGTTTTCGGGGTCCCTAATTTCGAATCCAAAATCAAAATTTCAAAAAACAAAATGGCGGCTCAGATACGGCTGGTTCGAACCAAAATTCTTCAAAAAATCCAACGAAAAATCTACTTTCCCAATGTTTTCGGGGTCCCTGATTTCGAATCCAAAATCAAAATTTCAAAAAACAAAATGGCGGCTCAGATACGGCTGGTTTGAACCAAAATTCTTCAATAAATCCAGCGGAAAATTTACTTTCCCCATGTTTTCGGGGTCCCTGATTTCGAATCCAAAATCAAAATTTCAAAAAACAAAATGGCGGCTCAGATACGGCTGGTTCGAACCAAAATTCTTCAATAAATCCAGCGGAAAATTTACTTTCCCCATGTTTTCGGGGTCCCTGATTTCGAATCCAAAATCAAAATTTTAAAAAACAAAATGGCGACTCAAATATGGCTGGTTCGAACCAAAATTCTTTAATAAATCCGATGAAAAATCTATTTTCCCGATGTTTTCGGGTTCCCTGATTGCGAATACATCAAAATTTCGAAAAATAAAACACAGAGCCTGAACTATGTTTGTCGAGTGGCTACAATAATAGATTATACAGTAGGTTCGGGAATGTACGGAAAATAATTGTTATCTCGTAATACGGTAAACAAAGTTTTTATTATTGAAAAATACAAAGAGTATCTCAATCCTAATCCTTATTCCAATCCATATTCAATCCATATTCGGCTCAGCAAGTAGCCTCATAGCCTCTGCAGACAATTGCTGTGACTTTTTTTGAGGCAGTTTCCTTAGGTTTGTTATGAATGGATCAGATGACACTAGTAGCCAATTCAAAACATCCTGCATAGTATTCTCGCGTGATGATTTACGAGAAAATCCGTCTCGAAATTTTTTCACGTCTTTGTTTCGCGCTTCTTGAGCCTCCTCTGACAATTGTCCGATGGGTAAAATAGCCGAAGCTATTATCAAATTTCCATGGATCAATATTTTGTGCACGGTTGTTGGCATATAATACCATGGATAATCGCGCACGTACAGTTGCGCAGTTTCCAACGCGTATTCTTTGAAGTTTTCCACGTTGATATCGTACCCACTCGAGATAACTTGTAAAATGACGTGAAATCTTTTTATAAGTTCTTCGTTCAAGCCAGTTATCATTGCTGTTATTTCGTGGTTTTCAAAAAATCGCCGTGCTGTATTGCCATCGTTGGTGCTCCCATACCCAGGCTTTGGACGATCCACTATCAACCCCAATTCAGATTTCAAAGATTTTTGTATCTGTGCTTTTCGATCGCTAACCATCTTTTTTTCATTTTCGGATCGTGCCTGCCATTTTTTCAAATCGAGTTTGTAAGATAGATGCAAGAGGGACTCAAAAAAACGGATCCATGCGTGTAACGTGGACATTCCAAATTTCAAGTTATCTTCATTCACTTCTTTTTTCAGGATTGCATCAAGATCGTTAAATTCTTTTGAAGTAGCTTGACATAAATAGCATCTTTGTGCGGATTTCGTAGATGTAACAGCATTGCAGACTTTCCCATCTATCATAGTAAACAGCATTTTATACCTAACTGTTACTTCTCTGCCATCAACTCCAATTTTCAATGGTTTTAATGATGAGATTTGTTCTTCAATATACGCTGTTTCATTCTTCGTGGATTCCGTACTTTCATGTAGAAATTGCATTCTTATAGGCCGGCAATAGCGAGGCGATGATGGCCTCGGATTTTTCCATAAAAGTTTACAACCGGAGTCCATAGATTCACTCTCAAAAAATGCGAGTTGTAACGGGACAAGGGACGTTAGGAATATATTTGCGTCGGAATTACTGTCATCCTCAAATTTCTGTTTGTATACACCTTGGCCAGAACTTCCGTCACACCCCCATTTACAGATTAATTCCGCATTTGCCAAGTTTTCCATATGCACTGATTTCACAACTTCTCTCTGACTAAGAAGAAGACGCTTGCATGTGTGGTCCAGTAAGTCTTGTAATTTAATATCGGCACAATTTTCAGTAATAGTTATACTAGACCGCGGTGGATAACATAATGCTTTGGCCTCTCTAACTGCTTCGTAATTTGGATATGCCGGACAGTTGATACCTTTCAGCGATGCTCTTACAATATTATATTGATGTCTGGTGAGTTTGGCTTCGACCATAACCGAAAGAGCTTCATCTGTTGATAGTGTATTTTGCACTGCCTTTGACGATGTTGGTGCAGGTGCGTGCGTTTCAACTGCAATGTCCTTGACCGTTTTTGACGAATTTACGTCTCCGGAAGAGCGGAGACTCATTTGCGCTGCATAGCACAACTCCTCAGGGGTATGATTTTGCCGCAACTCTTCTGTTCTTCGTCGTTTCGATCGCTCACTTGATGCAGCAAAGTCCACTGAGGGACGACCACGTGTGCTGGCGTCACTCGGTTTCGAATCAGCAGGAAAGGCAATATCCATCTCCAGCCACTCTTGATTCTTATGAAGAAAATTGGTCTCCTTCCTTCCTGACTCTTGCCATTTTATGCGTATCTTATGAATTAACTTGGACAAATTCTGCCTGGCATCTTGGTGGATTTTAATCACACATTGACTCTTCTCCGATAATTCGCGTTCCAATAATTCTACTTGCTCATTATATTCTGACGTTAAATATTTTTTCAGAATTAAAAATATTTCCTTTCGTTTGAATGAGACAAGCGAAGCACCTGAACCTGAAAAGAAATTGTACTTAGTATTAATCATAAATTGCATTGTATTACGAATGAGGATTAGACATACGCCTTTATGCATTTGGTCATACTTCATTAAAATGTGGAGTTGGCGTTCCGAATACAATACTAAATTTCTAATAAATTCCTTTCCCTCTGGAAAACAAATTCCACGTAAACTAAATCAGGTATCAGCATTTTTCACGACGATTCTTACAAAGTATGTATATATATATATATATATATATACATATGTATGTATATATATATTTATATTTCGAATCTATTGTCAGGGTCGACCGGTCGACCCGCAGCTGCAGTTCCAGGTAAGCCCAGTTCGGCTGACCGAGTACCTGGCACGTCACGCGGCGCGCGGTTGACTTATCGGATGACGCGGACGCGCACTAAAATTGCTCTGGACCAGGCCGCGCACCTTTGCGCACTCTCGGTGAGGCGGCATTCGAAAGCTAATATTCTAAGCTTTATTTAAAAAAAAAAATGAAGGCGGGATTCCGCGGGATTCTATACTAAACGTCTATGCAAAGTCAATATTTACTTTCGAACGAAGGCACTTTTCGGGATTCTCGTTAGACTACGAAAACATGGACAAAAAAAATATTTTTTAATTGTAAAATAGGCAAAATGTTCTACATACCTTGAGGAAGAATATCCATTTTGTTTGAATCAATTATCACTTCCCACTATCCGTATACAAACGTTCAAAGTTGCGCTACAAAACACAGCACGGTCGACGCTCGCGACTGTCACCAACAAAGGTCGACTTTGAACTGAAATATCTAAGCATCTATGAGAGGTAAAAGGTTGGGTCAAACGGGAAATTACGCAGAAATTAGTTCTCTACAAATACCCGTGACCGTTATACCTGTATGGAAAAATTTTTTTTTTTATTTTTGGCCAGGAATTCGTGAAAATTCCCCACTGTGCGGCGGCGGCGGCGGCGGCGGCGGCGGTGGCGATATATTTATATAATATAGAACGATATATACGAGATTTACAAGCCGGGAGCTCCGCTCACCGAGACGACGCCGTGCTGACTGGGAGGAGGCATTAGGCTAGATCTAACGGATCAATTCGCAAGGGGTGAGGGGGGGGGGGTACCCACGTGAGAGACGCTGGCCGGCGAGGCATCGCCGGAGCGTCGACATCATCGATCTAATAGATCGTAGGATCGATAGATGTCAGGACGAGCTCCAATGAGCCTCGTCGCCGTTACAATATACAATCGACAAAATATTGTATAAAAAAAGTTTACTCCATGCGAAACGTTCTCGGCGTGTCTATCTCTCTTTTCTTCGTTTCTGCAAGAGAGTCACATTATTTTTAAAGAATTACGCTAAACAACATAATAAAAAAATTTTAAGAAAATAAGAGGGGGAGCGCAGTGGCTGGGTGGATGAGGCTCTGGGTTCGCACGCAGCGGACCCGAGTTCGAGCCCCACAGCCGACACCAATAAAAAATTTTCTATGGTTTTAATCTGCTATCCCGGTGGTTCCGAGCCCACCTAAACAAATGCCCAAAAAACACTTTTCTGTGATGGGTGGGTGGTCGGGGTACGGCTTTGGAGGACTCCCGTAGCTGTACTTATCGCTCGGAAGGTGGCCGCTTAGCCGTGCACTGACTTACCCACTGTATCGCAGCAAAGGAAGAATCTGCCTAGGGCGCACAGTGATTCAGGATGCTCAAATTCGCGGAAATCCTGATTAAAACGATAATTAAGCAACCTTAATACAAACGGAGTGAACTGTTGAATTTTATTGTAAAATTTTTAGGGTCGCTGATTACGAATCTGGGGTCAAAATATTGAAATTCAACATGGCGGCTATAAAATGGCGGCCTTAATGAGTAAAAAATCGTCTTATTCATGTGAAAATGGGTTTATAATTGTTTTTTTGTAACACATGCACGATTTCTGCGTTTTTTTTTACCTATTAAGCGGGCCTAAAGTGACCTTTTTTTGACCGGTTCGAAAAAGTGGGCAAAAAAGCGGGCGTAAAGTGCTCACTGTACGCCCGCTTTTGATGAGCGCGCGTAAAGTGAGCACTTTACGCCCGCTCCTGAAAGACTGTATATACGACCGCGTCCAGGTCGCCTAGACCGTAAGTCTAGGTGTCCAGGTCCACCGGACCGTAGTTTTCGGTGTCCAGGTCGACCGGACCGTAGTCTCCGGTATCCAGGTCGACCGGTTCGTAGTTCTTGGTGTCCAGGTCGACCGGCTGACCTGGATTTCGAAAACTATGGTCTGGTCGGCCTGGACACGAAGACCTACGAAAACCTTACAAATAGTGCCGCTTATAGGCACAAAAAACGCATAAATCAATACATGCGTTACAAAAAGTATTTTGTTGTACGTTAGTATGAGAACTTCAAGAATTTTTTTTTCGCTAAGCCGCACCTAGACGCAAACGGTACAGCTTGGTTTGTGTAGTCTAGTTGTTGCTCTTTATCGACAAATTTGTCTTTTTCTGAACATTTTTGAACATATTTACTAAATTGCAGTTCAATTTTCAATTACAGTTTTTTTTTTTCTTTACCGAAAATCATCATTTTTTAAAGTTTCTGTGAAATAAGTTGAATCTGTAAAGTACAAAATTTGTAGTTCTTAGTGAGACTAGTTAAATGATACCAAATACAGTTGCAAAGAAAATGTATTGTTAAAAAAAATTTGAGCTGAAAAACTTCAAAAATTTTAGTTAATATCAATAAGTTTTAATTACTTAACTTAATTACACAATAATGATTAATGCACTGAAATAGGGACATCTAACAACATATTTATAACAGTTACAGTTGAAAATAACGATTTTCAATTTTTTGCCAATGTCCACGAATTTGAGCATCCTGAATCACTGTGGGGCGCCTCGGGAGACCGCGCTTGAGTTTACTCGCGTGGCCACCAGGGCGACTAGGTACACTGCTGGCCATCGATGCCTGGACCTACTATTTTGACAGGTCTTGGCCCCCCCATTTACGGCCCTGACCAGGTGACTATGTTCACAGCGGCGGTTTCGAGCTCGCGGAGACAAAAAATTTAGCCGTTTGTGGCGCTGACGTAGTCGATGCGCTTATCGAATCAGCGAAAGCAAGACAAATGACAGATCATCGTCGAGTTTAATTTTGAGGTTTCGCGTTTCGCTCAGTCGGCAGAAGCGGACATTCTCGACAGCCGAGATATATGCTCAATCAATAATGTTTGAAGAATGAATGGCGTTCCGTGAAATTAAAATATAAAAAAAAATAAGAATATCAAAACTTTAATGGAGAGAGTTAATAATAAAAATTAACTGTTAATTTTCGACTAAATGAGAAAATAAATATAGATATAAATGAGAAAAAGAAAAAATGAGAATATCGTAACTTTAATTGAGAGAGTTCAAAATAAAAATGAACTGTCAATTTTCGACTAAATGAGAAAAAGAAATATTCAAAACAATTACTGGTGATCGGAAAATGTTTAACCCCCCAAAAAACACCATAAATGGTGTACAAAAAGTTGAGACAAGTACATTTCCTTGCATCGTTTTATCTTTCCTTACAAAAATATGTCAAACATAAATAGTTGTAAAATAAATCCTCACAAAAAGTTCTCAAATAAATTCAAATCATCCAACTCACAGTTGCCAAGTACATCCAGCATTTTTATTTTTCTATTATTTATTAACCATTTATAAGTAGGTCACTACGCCCGAAAACGTCTTGAAACAGGACTTAGGGACTTAATCTAAAAATGTATTGTTTGAAAAATTTTTATTGAAAAAAATTCGGATTGAAAAAAAAAATTCGAACGAAGTACTTGGCGAGTTATGTAAAATGACTGTATGGACTACCTGTTACGAACTCGCCAAGTACTTCGTTCGAATTTTTTTTTTCAATCCGAATTTTTTTCAATAAAAATTTTTCAAACAATGCATTTTTAGATTAAGTCCCTAAGTCCCGTTTCAAGACGTTTTCGGGCGTAGTGACCTACTTATAAATGGTTAATAAATAATAGAAACAATAAAAATGCTGGATGTACTTGGCAACTGTGAGTTGGATGATTTGAATTTATTTGAGAAATTTTTGTGAGGATTTATTTTACAACTATTTATGTTTGACATATTTTTGTAAGGAAAGATAAAACGATGCAAAGAAATGTACTTGTCTCAACTTTTTGTACACCATTTATGGTGTTTTTTGGGGGGATTTAGCTTCTTTTTGCAAAGGATTATATATATTTTTACCATGTAACTTCTATGTGAAAGCTTCGAATGGTGACTGCTCTGCTCAGGCTAGAATTAAACAATTTTTGAGGGGATGAATTTCGTCTTTCCAAAACATTTCGTCATGCGATGGTTTCATAATTTTACAAATTCAGAGGCCCCAATCTAGCAACTACGACATTAAATATCATTTGCATTTCGTTTATTAGATCCTTAAGGGGGTCAGGTACCGAAAATTTCACATCCAGAACCACTAACGGTAGAGACTTGCTAATTTTGGTCTTGATATCATTTCTCGTATCAAAATACCTCACATTGATAAAATTTTGAAAAATTAATTTTTCCACGTGTTTAAAATAATTTTTTTCGAATCCGTTAAGATAGGTATCGGAAATCCCACCTGCTAGATTGTTCATTGTGACCCAAAGAATGTGTAAAAAAATCTACAACCCTCAAAGTTCAAAAGTGTAGGAGGAGATACCATTTAATAGCAATGATGTTGAAATTTGCATCGTTGGAATGCAACGAAAAAAGTTTTAAAAAAATCATTTCCAGTATTGTCTCGAAGTCAAAAATCGTTTAAACCTTATTTTTGGTTTTTTTTTTGCGATCTGGGGCCTAAATATGCCAGAAAAGCGTCAGAAATACTGGAAATGATTTTTTTTTTAAATAAAAAAAACCTATTTTCGTTGCATTCCAACGATGCAAATTTCAACATCATTAATGGCACAACAATTTCCAAACGTGTGATAAATTAATTGGTAGAATATAATAAGAAGAAAATGGATTCCATGGCCTGAATAAAAAAAATTCTTCGATATGATCAAGTAATAAAACTTTACCTGGACGAAATTATATAACAACACTTATCACAATGAATAATCTAGCAGATGGGATTTTCGATATATCAACGGTTTCGAAAAAAATTATTTTGAAAATAGGGAAAAAATTAATTTTTCTAAATTTTATGAGGTATTTTGATATGAGAAATGATATCAAGAGAAAAATCAGCCAGTCTCTACCGTTAGAGGTTCTGGATGTGAAATTGTCGGTACTTGACCCCCTTAACAAGCTTAGCAAACTTCAGAATGTTCCATGCGTACAACATGTTATCAATGAGGTATCCCGATTTTTGAGAATACTCGCATGACCTATCCGAACAACTTTGAGTATTTGATTCTTGATACAATGCACCATCGCTAAGATATAAAATCATAGGCATCGCTTTTCGATAGTCTGTTTATAATATTGAGCTTTATGTTTTTTTTCTTAGCGATGGAATGGTAAAGCTTTGTTTGTACAGATACCAACTGAATGCAGACTCAACCCGACCCACGTAATTCTGCTCATAAAAGTCACACACATAATTAACTGAACACAGAAAAATTCGACACATTGCACTGTAAAACAAAAAAAATCCCATGAAGCGACATGACCCAGACAAACTCAGCCTATAATTAAATTGGTGCAGAAAAACCCAATGCACCATCGGCTTGCTCCAATTAAACTGGACATATTGCCAATTCAACATGGAAAAACTCGATGCATCACCAATTCGACATGCAAAAACTGCCAGGGCATGCCAACACAGAAAAATTCTCCCTTGGCGTAACTCGCCACAGCGAAACTTTCGTGGCACAGCTCGGCCCGCTCCAACTCTACACAGTCTAACGGACTATGGTTGCGTCTGTTGAGAGTTGAAGCGGACCAAGTTACGCCGCATGAGAGTTTTCGCTGTGTGAAACTGTACCATGGGAGAGTATATCTCCATCGAGATAGCCCGTAGGTGATTTTTTGTGCGTCGAGTTGGTGATGCGTCGAATTTTTCTATTCCAAATTGGTGGTGCATTGTGTTTTATTGTAGCAAGTTGATGGCGCAACGAGTTTCTTTTTATCAAGTTAGATACGGGCCAAATTTATTGGGTCAAATCCCTGTATGGGGAAATGTTTTTGTGACGGCTTAGCGATGTAACTAATTTTTCTGTGTTTACTTGATGACGCATACTATTTTTCTGTCTAGAATTGTGTGAGCTTCTCTGGTTTGCATTCAGATGAAATCTGTGATAATAAGGCAGTGCAGCTGGGACTTGTATGATGTCAAATAGAATACTCGGAGTTGACGGCGTAGATCATGTGCGGATTAAAAAACGTTAGAAGAGCTCCGGCATATCGATAACAAGCAATGCTCACGGAACCTTTTGAAGTCCTGATGATCCTGAGAGAGGGAAGAGATACAAAAAGAAAATATTCAATCGAAATTACACGGTGCAAAGAACTTATGAAGTTCATTTGGAATTTAAATATCATTTAAATAATAATTAAAATGAAATAAACAATGTTAAAAATAAAAATGCTGAATGTACTTTGATGTTTGTGGAAAAAAACACAATTCTGTTTCATTAATATACTTTAAACTTTATTTAATTTATAATCAATATTTTTTTTTCGAAATACACCAATATAACGACTAAATGGGGAGTCATATCACTACGAGAATGCACCTATAAGTATATAATTTTTTTTTTTTTTCACCGGTTCTGTCCGAAAATGATAAAATAATACTCTAACACTGTTCGTTTTTTTTTTTTTTCAATTTATTTTTGTACTTCACTTTCGTAATAAAACCTCTGAACTTTCATCTCAAAGTAACGATAAAAAAATCGCGTAAACGACTTTCGGAAATGCCGAAGCAATGAAGGCAGCTTCGTTAACCAAAGATCATACGTAACATGACATACGTGATTTCAGCCTTTTAGCCTGGTGTGACAGGTGAGCGATGAATTTGCGGTTAGATTCACGGGCGGTGCGAAAATTTGTGGCGGAGACAAAAAAAAAAAAAAGAAAATGATGATGATGATGTACGTCGAATGAAAATAATAAAATGCAATATCTCCCATATGTCAATAGCTACAGCATTCATTTGGGTACCGATCGAAAGAGAAAAAAAAATAAAAAATATTTGTGTTGATATCATTGCCTAAGTCCGTATGATTCATTAATAATTCGGAAAATAAGTTTCGTTATATAGATATACTTCCGTGTATAAGCCAGATGTGTGGCGTATAAGAGGCTGTAGTACCTCTCGACATGTCGGTAAAGGAGAGGAAATGTACTTGTCTCGAGGCACTACCGTGCCTCTTAATTGATATAGAAGAAAAGCTTTGTCATCGATGAAATATTTTAATGATTTTTATTTTATACTTCAATTGATGAGTTTTTTTTTTAATTTCTCATATTGGTTAAAATTTCAGATAATTTTTTTTCTAATTTGTGAGGCATGCTTGACGCATGAGTATATATGAGAAGTTTCCTTCAACGGAACCCTTCATTGAAATTTGAAAAATTTCTCATTAAATTGTCGCAATTCGAGTTAGCATCAGCCATGGAAGCGGGATGGTTATGCGGAACAGAAAAAAACTGAGAGAAAAGTCTGATAAAGCCTGTAACTCTGAAAGTATCGGAGACGGCGGTTACCAATCCTTTGGTCAACGGTTCCTTTGAATGTCCTAGGTGTATACTAACGTATGGAGCATATTATTCTTGCTGGATAGAGCGTCTTAAACCGAGAAGAAACGTCCTTTTCGAAAATTTGGTGCGCTCAAAATTGGTGGAGTTATTAGCGATTTGCGTCGATCAATGAACGCTCGATCGACGGGGAATTTAAAAGAGTCAAGATAGTGGTGGGGATGAGAGCGGTAAAAGCGGAGCTCGTGAAATAATGCTCGTAAGTCCACACCGTTGAACGCCACACGAACGCGCGAGAGCGAAACTAATGAACGCTAGGCGTGCGGCAACGTTTGTGTCTGTCGCGATGGCCCAGCTGATGAGAATAAAAATAAATGACGAGAATAAAAAGGAAAATAATTTTTTTGCAATGATCAGTAAAAATTGATGAAAAAACTTGGCAATGATTCATAACAGCGGTTTTTCCAAACGTTCGTGTTTTTTAAATGTTTTCCTCGGCAGAAGCCTTTATTTTAGCACCAAAAATAATAAACAAAATGGGAGCCGGCAGTCACCCGATCATATTTTTTCGCGACATTCTTACGGGCGTATCTGTCCAGGGAAGTCTCGAATTATAAAAAAAAACTTATCGTAGAGAAGTGTTATGATTCCGGTTCAGAATATTTGCATCCGGATTAGTGAGTCACACGGTACCACTTTGTCTTGATATTTTTAATGTGAATATCCAGCCAGGAAGGTTTAAAATTGTTTTGAAAAAAAAAAAGAATCGCGAAAGTGAATTAGCCGAATCGTCGAAGCCTTTATTTCAGCACTGGCAGTAATGATCAGGCAGGTAGCTGAAAATAGAAAAATAGAAAATGAAGGTTTTCACTTTTTTGTGACTTTTTCGTGTTCCATCGCCAGATTATTGTTCACGGTGCTCAAATGAACACTTTCCTTCAAGATAAATAACACGATAATTCGGAAAAGCCGCTATTCTAAAAAATTCCCAAAAATTAATTACAATTTGGTAAGTATTGGGAATCACTGTTAGAATGCAGATGAAGATCCATTGCTCAAAAAATGTGTTTAATTGAAAAAACTCGTGACATAAAAATGGAAACTGCAATTAACAAAAGAATGAAACGATAAACTTTTATGAGTATAAAAATAAACGTTGAAATTTATTTATTAAATTCTGACTCGGCATTTTTTTGACAAAACGTTACTTCATTAAAAATTTGTGAGTCAAAAAAAAAGTTCAATAATTTTCCGTGCTTTCAGTATAATAATAATAATTGTGATTAATGAATACAATGACAATTCGATATTTTCGTTAGAATGAAGATGCAGATCCAGAAATCTTTACTAATAGCCATGATACCGACAGCAAAACTGTCAAATTATGAAGCGATTGGTCGATGAAGGGGTCGATCAATTCGAACGTCAAATTTCTGTACTGCCAGAGAGGTCAACAGATTCCGAGAAAGTTTATTATTTGTAATTCTCACATTTGTAAGTCCCCCACTCCAACTTTTGAGAATAATTATAAATCTACAGGAATGTTCAGATGATCCCACTGGAGCATCGCGGATGATTTTGATGAATCGTAGAATGATTTCTAGCAAACAGGACTGGATAAAGTTGGTCATGACACAGTCGAGTAAGAAATAATTTTGCCATCCCCACTGAAAAAGGTATTGTAAAATATTACATGAAAAAGTACATAATAAATCACATAATAAATTTTATAAAGTTATGATTGGATTCCACATAAAATTTATTATGTATATTATTACGTATTTTTTTACAAAATTCGTCATATAATTCGTTACAATTTAATTATCACGAATTTAATTACGTAATTTAACACACAATTTCTTGTGAACCGTAAATTTGTTTAAAATTCAAACGAAGTAACGAACTGACTGTGGCTTGGAATGGGAAAGCAGGTAATTGAGAAATTATGTCAAGATTTTGAAAAAAATATATTTATTTAGAATGGTCAACACTTTTCTTTTGTGTGATGTAAGTGCTGAAAAGAAAAAAACTTTTTGCATTTCATTATGTTCTACTTTTTTTTCAGTCTTATGACAATGATTTTCGTACTTATAAAGGTAACGACTTCAGTACTGAAAGACTTACAAGACTGCATTGATGAGATTTTAGTTTAAACGAAAGAAAGCAAAATGGCAGGTAATGGTATACGCATACCATAATTAATATCACGATATCGATATGATGTTCAACAATAAAATAAATAATAGTAATCAAATTGCACAGCTTCTTTTATATTTCAAATGCAGTAAAGCCACCTTATGAAATTAGCTTGACTGAATGTTTATATAAAAGAAAGTAAGACGGATACCTAAATGTGCACATTTTACATCACCTTTCTATCACAGTGTTCGATAAATTCTATCACAAAATCATTATCATATTTAATAATATTATAAAAAAATTAAAAAAAAAACCCATCAATTGCAATTGCATCGACTTTTTTTAAGCAAGTACGTTCCTCTCTTTCTAGTGATAAACGACGGGATCGATAAAAACAGATCAATAGCACTTCCCTTGTTTCGCTTGAAAATGCTTGAAGGGGGTACATACACTCCAGAATTAAAAAAAAAAAAAGAAAAAGGAAATGCACTAAGTCCGTTTTTATATTTTAGATTGGTTTCATCACACGATTTTAGGAACAGATTTCTTTTCAATTGTATGTACACAAAATAAAACCTACCGGTGAACCGATTACAGTTTTTTGGGTCTCAAACTGTTCAGTGAAGATGTATTTCCAAAATGAACATAGAATTTTCGGATCCGATCACAATTGTACCGGATATTCCATTTTCTATAATAAAATAGCGTTTTTCTGTCTCCATACATTACTTTTCGTGGTAACTTGAGTAAAAATGAGTTGATGAAAAAGTTCTGTTTCGTAAACAGTTTGAGATCAGTTCATCTGAAATCGGTCCGATGGTAGTGTTCATTTTGTGCATATACAGGGTGTCCCATTTTAAATGACGCATTTGAATATCTCGCAAAGCAGTGTTCGTGGAGAAAAGCGTTTCAAATAAAAGTTGTTGTATTCTGAGAGGGACAAATTCTGATCATATTGACTTCTATGTAAGTGGAGGCGTTGAGGTGATATGAAGGTCAATTTCGGTTTTTTAAGTGGAATCATGTATTTTTTATTTTTTTATTCGATTGAGCGTTGAATTTTACATCGAAAAGCACTGCAGCACAAATATGCTAAAATGAATGATTTATGATATACACCCCTTAAAAGAATTAAAGCGACACTTGATAACGAAGCGATAAATGATGAAATTTTAAATGCTTGTAACTCTTGAGCAGTGTTGGCTAAATTTGTAATTAATTCCTTACAAATTTTACGAAATCCATCACCTAGTACCCACCCATCCATTACAATTGTAATGGGTAATGGATTTCGATCAACTCTTAAAAAGTTGGTGAGTGATTTTTTATCGAAATATCGAAATTTTCGAGTTTCATTGTCCCCATTTTATTCGTCCTGTGATTGGTCGGTAATGATCGACCAATCGTAAGATCTTGCGCGAATTCTCTCGTTTGACAGTGTCGTTTGACAGCTGACCGTGGACAGCTGTTTTCCAGGTTATAACTGCCGTTGGTGAAACCAGCCTCAAAAATATTAATGCACGAAGTTGTTGAAGAAAAACAATGATAGTAAGTGTTTCAATTCAATCCTTTATTCCGTTTATTTGAAATGAAAAACTTGAGAAATAATATAAAAAATCGTCGTTTTTAAAACGCAAACAAACAAATTTTGCAATTTAATCTTTTATTCGGCTTATTTTAAAAGAAAAAAACTTAAGTAATATATTACAAATCATCGTATTTAACCTCAAACTTCATCATCCCAGCCTTGCCCTCTGTAAATAAGAAAAGAAAATAATTAAAAATGAAATAAATGTGATAAGTTTTCGAATCTTCTTTTTTTTATATTGTATATACCTTTTTTGACGTACACGTGATGTTATGCATGTCATCTGGGTCGAACGCTGGTGCGTCAATCTGTTTTATAGACAGCCTGTCTGAAATTTTTAAGTAGGGTGTTGTGTCATCATATGCAACGATCCCTGTTACGTTGACTGCTACTCCTTTTTTAATATCCACGGACAAATGGTCGAATCGCATCATATTAATGGCAAGTTTGTAATTTCCATCCGTAATGGCTCCTACAGCGAAAGCGTCGGTGCCGTTTTTGTATCGCGTCATCTTGAACTCCATTTTAATCCATCCCGTAATTTCTGTAAAAGAATATACCACGATCGATGGTTCGCCAATTTTCTTTTCTCTCAAAATTATTTATCATTTTAGAGATATATATCTCGGTGTATTTCAGAGCGTCTTAATGATTCGGTTATCTCTGTCGCACACATATCGTATGATGCCTTATAGCGTATTCGACTCGTTCCACTGGTGCGCACTGAGTGCAGTTTCATCCTTTTCTACCATACGCTTTGGAAAAAGATAAAAATACACTCAGTGCGCACCAGTGCAACGAGTCGAATTTGCTATTACAATTTTTTTTTTAATTTCAGCTAAAAATTTCAAGGAAAAGCAAAGCATCGCAGAAGTATTTGACGCACAGATTGACCCTACTCTTCTGTTCTGAATCTTTTTTGCTTCATCGCGGGAAATCATTTGAGTGAATATGTATCTTGGAACTTACCAACAGACTGTCCTTCCATATTTCCAATATTTGTCCAATCGACTTTTACTGGTTTGCTGTCCTCCTTGACATCCTGTCCGTACATTCCTTTCTCGTCATCAATTTCGGTATGTTGTTGTATCGACAATTCGAACGGTATATTTCCGGCATTGTATATCGAATTTTTTATTTCCTTGCACACTGCTCCGTTCAAGTGAATAATCTGAAACGATGAACTTTTTCATTAAGAAATGTCACTGAATATGAGTTATTATTTCACTTTTGTTTTCCGATGTAAGTACTTTATTTATCGCGACGATCTTTGCAACTCTCTTAACTTCCTGCTGCCATGCGAGACACTGGATCCTCTTTCCCGTTCCATTATTCAGCACGAATTTCATTACATTTAGTTTTTGATTTTTTCCTACGATTTTTGGAAGCTCCAAACAATCCACGTACCCCAAAACTTCTCTGAAATTCAAAAATTAGCTCGAAAAAAAAAATTCATCTGGAAGTTTATACCGAAAATTACTTATAATTTTTCGTTCAGAGCAAAATTAAAAATGATTTTCAATATGGAATTCCAGGTACATATTTTTTACTTTTTGAGAATTTTTCCAAGACTTCTGAGTAGCGCTGCGAGAATTCTCATACATTTTTGTAAGCCTTTCACGAACTATCCCAGACATTTCGATAATTATCAGAAAACTAAAAAAAAATTTTACTTCCAATTTTAAATAAAAAATCAGCAACAATTTTTTTAATTTCGCTCGAATCGAAAAAATTCATTAAAATATTCGTTGAGCTCGCGCGGCGTTACTCAGAACTCTACAGATAATTCTTAAAACGCTTTAAAAAATTCGTTTCAACTGTCATGGCACTATCTAGAATTCTCGGAATAATTTTCGAAAAACTAAAAAAATATTCATCGGGAATTTAAAATAAAAAATCGGCCATGATGTTTGTAATTTTGCTCGGGTCGAAATATTTTTTCATAATCATTATTTGATAAAATTTACTTACACGGTGCGATCCTTATCCTTCATTTGATCGATGGCGTCGTTGGTGGTAAATTTAACGGCAGAAGCAGATTTGGAAGGCTTCTCATCCGAGTCCATGTTTTTTTTGTTATCAAAAAATAATGCCGCAAAATTTTTTATCCAATATACGACTGAAGATAAAATTTTGTATTACGTAATCACTTGTGTGTTGATGTGTTGTTAGTGTGATGGTTTTACGTGGTGTAATATTTTTCGCGTTATTTATTATTGATTATTATATAAAGACATGAAGATCTATTTTTATGGCGTAGCACTTTAGGTGTTCACTCCGCGATGGTTTCACGTGATGTGATATTCTATACGTTATTCATTTATTACCAAGGCATCCAAAAACAAAACATTTGTTTTCATGCCTTGAATACAGCAGAGATGGGTAGAGAGGCATTATACATGGATTTTCATTCAGTGCTTCGTTTTGTTTTTGGATGCCTTGGTAATAAATAAAAGGGAATAAAAGGGATAAGTAACAGGGATCGTTGCATATGATGACACAACACCCTACTTAAAAATTTCAGACAGGCTGTCTATAAAACAGATTGACGCACCAGCGTTCGACCCAGATGACATGCATAACATCACGTGTACGTCAAAAAAGGTATATACAATATAAAAAAAAGAAGATTCGAAAACTTATCACATTTATTTCATTTCTTAATTATTTTCTTTTCTTATTTACAGAGGGCAAGGCTGGGATGATGAAGTTTGAGGTTAAATACGATGATTTGTAATATATTACTTAGGTTTTTTTCTTTTAAAATAAGCCGAATAAAAGATTAAATTGCAAAATTTGTTTGTTTGCGTTTTAAAAACGACGATTTTTTATATTATTTCTCAAGTTTTTCATTTCAAATAAACGGAATAAAGGATTGAACTGAAACACTTACTATCATTGTTTTTCTTCAACAACTTCGTGCATTAATATTTTTGAGGAACTATACACGTTGTAAAGAACTCATAGAATTTTTGTCAAAGTGGAAGTTTGATATTTGTCACGGAACCTCCGGCTGGTTTCACCAACCGCAGTTATAACCTGGAAAACAGCTGTCCACGGTCAGCTGTCAAACGACACTGTCAAACGAGAGAATTCGCGCAAGATCTTACGATTGGTCGATCATCACCAACCAATCACGGGACGTATAAAATGCGGACATTGAAACTCGAAAATTTCGATATTTCGATAAAAATATCGTTTCGTCACTCACCAACTTGAAAAAGGAAATTTTTGACATCGAATAAATGATAGATAGCAAATCCAATTAAGTCGTCGAGGAGTGGTTCTTCAAAAAATATTAAAAAATAACATAACCTACGAAATGCCAAAAAAATTATGAAAAAGTCGCAAGTTTTCTTAGGTTCAACTTTGCATCAACATTGAACACTCAGCCAATTAATGATTGGCAAAAAAACTTTCTGCAATATATACTCGCTTTGAATAAAGTCAAATCAGTTTTTCCTAAGTTTTTTGTTCTATCCTTTTTTCAGCAAAATACGATATGATGTTCAAATTGTCAGACCTCCACCAAGAAGATTAACGACAACATTTAGTAACACACAAGTTTTTTTTTATTGGCTCTGTGGCCTTATCATTAGCGAGAATGCATATGATCATTTTACCATATGATACAGAATACATGCTAAAGTTGTCTGCTTAAAAGTATGATAATAATATGGTAGATAAAAGAATGCAATTGCGGTTGGTGATTGATTGCATATTGCATATAACTTGTGGAACCAATCGGCGACTGCGATTCCGTTTTATTATCCGTTCTATTATTAGATATATTTTTTCCGTTTTATTACGTTTTATTTTTCCTTTATTCCGCTTGATTATTTTTTTTTTTTTCGTTTCTCAGAAAGCATTACCCGATCATTTCAGCTATCTCTCAAATTTATATGTCACGGGGTACAGCACCTTTCACATTCTTTTCAAATGCTCGTCATTCATCTCGAAAGCGGAAACAAAAGAGGGAAAATATCCATAATTAAAGATTGAGGTTCATGACATGTCATGAAAGATTAATCAGACGAAGAGAATTTGCGTATCGCTATTTTTGTTCGAGAATTCACGAATAAAAAATTCATACGAATAATCGAAATATCATACAGTGATCATAATTAAAAACTCGCACGGATAATCGAAATATAAAAAACAAGACCGCTAAGTTTCCGGTTACTCTGTCAATCTCAAGTCGATAAACTTCAAACGAGAATAAACTACTTCCAGTCATCACTAAAAGTAAGTTCATAATATTACATTTTAGTAACTTTTTATATCAATAATTAAAACGAAGGATGCATTAAGTGTCCAGCACTAGGTTTTAAAACCTAATGTTTGGAATTTTTATGAATCGAAGTAACTTAGATTAATATATTATAAAAGAACATATATTATATTCTGTAATTAATTACTGCTGATTCTGTCTGAATAATACAGGTTTCTCTATTCAGAAGAAAATTTAATGTTATAATTAAATTGTGAACGTCTGAATGATCATTAGCAGAAAAAAAGGTTCGTACATAATTATAATAAAGTATTTCAGTAGAACCTCGATTATATGAGCTATTGTGGAATGGACTACATTGTGAGCGTACCTCACATAAATAATCGCGAAGTAGGATGAAGCAGTTTCGGATAATCGAAGTTCTACTATTCATTTAATGTGCATATATTTTACAACGTTTTCGGTAACACATACTCTTACTCCAAGTATCCGTAATAAAAAAGAGTATATAATTAATCATGTATAAAATAACCCGGTGAACCACCAAGATTTGATGACCGGTTATGTAAAAATATTATGTAATTCATAATAATTCGTAATAATTCATAATGAGAGTTCGCCTACGGGAAAGATCTGGAGGACGTGCGACGTATCTCGGCCGTTGGCTTCGCTATGCGCTCGCAAGGAGAATTCGGTCGTAGAATAAACTTTGAAGCTCAGTGACAGGTGACAGCTACTTTGAGGGTTTCACAGTGTTTGATTTTTTTTTTATCATTATGATTTTATTGCTCTATCTTCTTACTTTAATAACATTCGGTACTTCGTTTGTGTCAAATACGAAATTATTTTTTGAATTTGAGGCGCATCGGCAGTTTAGAATACGTTGCAAAAATAATTTTACATACTAAATTACATGATAAATGATATAATAAATTTTAAAATAATTATCACACAAAAATTTACATGATAATGATACAATAAATTTTATACTGAAACCGGTCATAACATCTTGTGATTTATCATGTGATTCACTAGGTTTTTTTCATGATTAATTGTATATAGACTTTTTTAGTAGGGAGAACTTCAGATGCTCGGCAGCTAATATAAAGCAACCAATTTCATTACTTCAAAACAGCGTCTAAGTATGCAAAGTAAAGTAGCCGAAAAAACGTTATTCCTAAACGAGAAATGAAAACGAAATGCATATGAGTACCAATGTATTATGGTGAAAATTAAAATATTGATTTTTTTGTTTCAGGTTGACGGAGATTCTAGCTATAAGATGATAATGATATTGATGATGATGATGATAACGATAATGCTGATGCTACTGAATTGAAATAAACTAATTGAACTGAATTGAATCAAATGGAACCAAATAAAATACACAATGATGGATATGATGATGATGCTGATGATGTTGATAAAGAATAAAGTTGAAGAAAGTTGTTCCCTATAAATATCTGAATATTGATATATTGAATAATATTGATCTGACTTATATAACTTTGCATCCAATTGTATTCGACTATAAATAAAATTCAGATAAATTATAGCTTCATATTAACATTGAAAATAATTAAAAAATTTCTTTCTAACGATCGTAAAATTGTTGTGAATGTGAGTTTTATTTATTCGTTTAGAAACTCGATAGTCATCACAAGTTAGTGATAAAATTAATAATCTTTTTGACTAAGTAAGAACACACCCATTGCACAAAATTGAAATCATGGGACGAAAAAGAGTTCTTCGAACACCCGAAGAACAGGAAGAATATCAGCATATCAGGCGCAAAAAAAAAACATTAAATAAAGAAAAACGCCGCATAAATGCCAAGCAGGCTCAAACAAATGTAAGCGATGAACAACGCATGGAGATGCAGTGTAATACCTTCAACGCAACATCCTCGAATATGATAGACACGACACCATTACATGGATTGGGAACATCTGTCGGCACTCTGAGTACGAGCAGTACAAATCGCGTGCAAATTCAAAGAGGAGTTAGTGCTCCACAGCCGATTTCAGTGTCGTTGATTACACCTAATTCAACTCCTCGATTCGAACGGTGTCTCCGGATAAGATCACCATCAAGAAATACTATTATAAGAACATGTCAATCAACAGTGGTAGTGCCATACGAACGGGCCACAGAATTGCAAGCAAAACTGATAGTTACTTCCGACTACGAGTTTCAAGCAGCTGATTAGTTTATGAAGAACGTCGGATTTTTTATCTTGCACGGCAAAGAGATCACGAGGAAATAAATAGATTCTGTGCAGGTGATGTCCAGGAACATTACGGTGGTGGTATGACCGAGCTCTGCACACACTGCAATGCTGCACATTTTGCATCCGAGAAAGTATCCAACATGCGGAATTCATTTCACGATTGCTGCAGCCACGGAAAAGTCAAACTTGAACGACTACCAGAAATGCCAACGGAATTGCAATCCTTATTCGCCGGGACTCACGAGAAATCAAACTCATTTTTCGAGCGCATTCGAAACTACAACGCGTCGTTTTCATTTGCTTCATTCAATGCCAACTTGATGAACTTCGAAGGAGGACGTCCCGGACCGTATTGTTTCAAAATACAGGGCCAAATTTACTATCAAGTAAACACGGCATTGTATCCAGCTCCAAACGAACTAACAAGCTATGGCCAACTCTTTATAGTTGATTCAAATGAAGCAGTGAATTCTTTACAACGTCGGAACACAACGCTTGATCGAGATCTATTAAGCGCAATTGATCGCATCATGCGTGACAATAACATCTTTGCTCAATCGTATCAGATGATGGGTGAAGAGCTGGAAGCTCAGCGACAAGAAAGAATCCAATCTCACGGTCTGCAGACAAGTGGTGAGTTACAATTACTATTTACTTTAAAGCCAGGGATGGATCGCCGCCGATTCAACTTTCAACGGAGTAACGAAGTCGCTGCTGTGTTCTCCACTACTGCTGATGGTGAGATTCCCGAATCGTATGTAACTATATGTAATAAAAACACGAGGAAACTACAGTTCGTCAGTACTATGGATCCCAATGTTGAGTCTTGGGTCTACCCACTGTTTTATCCGTTTGGAACTCGAGGTTGGCATCGGGATCTGAATCAAACGGGTGATAATCCAAAACGGGTTTCTAGAGAAGCCTATGTAAGGCATCGCATGGCAATCCGTGAAAACGATCAAAGAAATGCTACTCTTTTGGGGCGGCGATTATTTCAACAATGGATTGTAGATCACTATGTTAAAGTCGAAAAAGATCGCATAGAATTTATAAAAGCCAATCAAGCAAAGATACGCGCGGAAACGTATACTGGACTGGTAGATTATTTGGATACCACTGCGCATGATGCAGATGCACGAGTCGGAAGAATCGTCATCTTACCATCGACCTTCACTGGCTCACCGCGAAATATGATGCAGCACTATCAAGATGCAATGGGAATAGTTCGAAAGTTTGGCAAGCCAGATCTTTTCATTACAATGACGTGCAATCCGAATTGGTCTGAGATCAGGGAAAATTTATTTTTCTTCATAACTCGGTCGAAAGTACACATTTTCGTCCCCGATTTGGGGGAGGAAAATAGATCTTTTCGTCCCTGCAGAAACGTAGCGCGCGCCATCTGTGCCGCGGGACAAAAATAAAGCAATACGGGAGGAAAGTTAGGCCCGGTTTCAAAACGCAGGGATCCCCTCGATCCGAGGGTTATCTGTCAAATATTTTATAGCAGTTGACAAATAACCTTCGGAGTAATTAGTGAGTGACAGTTGGAGGCAGTTGAAGTTTTCTAGGTATTCAAAAGTGGAAATAAAAACACGTCCTCATCCGAGGAATCCGAAACACAAGCGTGTTTTGTGCGTGTGAAGATAAAAAGTCATGAAATATGCGAGTCGTCTTAGTTACTAGTCATAAAATATCCAAGTTATCTCAGTTACTAGTCATAACATATTCAAGGTGCCTTAGTTACTGAAAATATAATAAAAACAGTCATAAAATATTCAAGTTGTTTTAATTACTTTTAACGATAAAATAATGTATCAAATTAATAGTTATTGGTAGTCAATGCCCGCCGTCAGCCAGCAGCCCTCGCTGGCGCTCGTGCTGCAAATGCCGGCGGGCATTGACCACGAACTCGAACTCATAACCTCAACTTTTGGAATTGATAATGAAAATTTAATTTCTACAATTAATCGCGTACTTTCGACCGGCTATGAAGAAAAAAAGTATAAGCTACACGGGACAAAAATCGAACTTCCGTCCCTGCGTGATTCCCTCGGCTTCGCCTCGGGAATCATGACAGCAGGGACGAAAATTCGATTTTCGTCCCTTGTAGCTTAATATACTATTCCGGTCAACAACCGTCGGAGCGACCAGACCTTACTACGCGTGTCTTTGATATGGAAAAAAAAACATTTGCTCAAATTGATTACGCAACAAAGGTTTTTCGGCGAAACACAAGCTTACGTCTACACGATCGAATCGCAAAAACGAGGTTTATTGCACATTCACCTACTGGTGACGCTAAAGCACAAGCTCACAACACCGGCAATGGTTGATAAATTTATCTCTGCAGAAATTCCTGATCCGCAATTGCATCCTGAATTGCATCAAATCGTTATGAGTAACATGATCCATGGACCCTGCGGGGCATGGTGCGAAGTGAATGGAAAATGCTCCAAACACTTTCCAAAGCCTTTTCGCGAGGAAACTACAATGGATGCAGATGCTTATCCGCACTACCGCAGAAGAGACACCGGAGCTCTGTATGAACGTCGAGGAGGATACGTCGTTGATAATCGATGGGTGGTCCCATACTGCCCGGCATTATCGATCATATTCAATTCCCACATTAATGTGGAGGTTGTAACAAGTGTGACCGCTCCAAAGTATTTGTACAAATACGTTTACAAAGGGCATGATGCAGTGGCCATTCAGATAACAAACAGTGAGAACGGAGAGTCGGGAGAACGAGTTATTGATCACGATGAAGTCAAAGACCACATAGAAGCTCGCTATGTTGGACCAAATGAAGCGATTTGGCGTATTCTCGACAAAAAGATGCAATAAAAGAGTCATCCCGTTATACGTCTTCCAATACATCTGCCGAACGAGCACAGTGTTACTATTCCGGCCGACATGAATGAAGATGGGATAAGAAATGCCATAAATCGGGTAACCATGCTCATGGATTACTTTGCGTTGAACGTTCGGGATGAATCTGCAAGACAGTTTGCGTATCCGGATATCCCATCGCATTACGTATACAAAAAAATGAACGTTGATGGAAGAACCGTTTGCAGATGGGAAAAACGACAGCGTGGGCATCACGCAATCGGACGAATGTACTCGGTAAGTCCTGCACAGACTGAATTATTTCATCTTCGATTACTTTTGTTAAAGGTTAAAGGAGCCAAGAGCTTCGAAGACTTGAGAACCATAGATAGTCAAATTTGTGAAAGTTTTATCGCGACGTGCTTAGCTCTAGGTTTAATTGAAGACGATCACGAATAGCGTAAAGCACTGGATGAAGCTGCAATTTGGATGATGCCTGGTCTGCTTCGAAGACTATTCGTTAGAATTCTGGTTCACTGTCAACCGATTCACCCAGAAGAACTGTGGGACGAATTTAAAGTAAAGCTATCGGAAGATTACGCGAGACGCATCGGCATGCAACAAGCGCAAAGAAAAGCGTATATCCAAATAGCACGCATGCTTAACAGGGAAGGTTCAAGTCTATCTCAATTCCCAGGAATGGAACAGGTGCCGATGTTGGATCAGGACGCGCCTGAGACATTGCCTACTGAATTTATCGAAATTGGCGTGCAGCAATATGGACAGCTCAATGGTACTCAGAAAACCTTTGTCGATGCCGTCTTAAGTGCGCTCGACAAGGACAACACAGAGCAAATTTGCTTTTATATCGATGGTCCAGGAGGATCTGGCAAGACTTTTACGTATACCACCCTTTCGAATCTCGTCCGAGGTAGAAGAAAATGTGTCAGTGCTATGGCTTTCACCGGAATCGCAGCGATATTGCTTCCTGAAGGTAAGACTGTACATAAGACGTTTGGGCTCCCGGTACCTTTGTACTCAGATTCGACATCGAGCATCAAGGTGCAATCAAAACAGGGTGAATATTTAAAAAACGTCGACCTTTTCATCTGGGATGAAGCACCTATGGCTCTGCGTTATGCACTCGAAGTGGCGGATCGAACATTACGGGATATCATGGACAATAATGAGCCTTTTGGTGGAAAAATTGTAGTTCTCGGAGGAGACTTCCGGCAACTCCTTCCGGTCAAGGTACGAGGCACTCGTAGCGAAACAGTGAACCTGTCAATCAAGAACAGTGCCCTATGGCGTCACTTTTCTGAGTACGCGTTGACTCAAAACATGAGAGTTTCACCAAACGAAGTGGAATTCGCCCAATTTCTACTTAACGTTGGTGATGGAATTCTCAATGATCCGGATGACAACCTACAAGTTCCTGTTCGTTGTCTTGCCCCCGAAAATCGAGATATAGTAGAAGATACCTACGGACAATTGGTGAGAGCAAGAAAGTTCAAGCAAGTGGCTAAATGTGCCATACTCTCTGCTCGAAATGTCGATGTTCACGAAATCAACTCCAGGGTCATGGACTTATTCGACAATGCTACTGAACGCATCTACACTAGCATTGACAGTACAGAGAATTGTGGCGACAACGACCAGATCAACGAAACGATCTTGCCAGAGTACTTAAATACCCTGTCACCCCCGAGCTTACCGCCTTATGAACTGCGTCTCCGTAAGTATTGTATTATCATGCTAATCCGAAATTTGAGCATCAACGAAGGCTTATGCAACGGTACGAGATTGTTGGTTTTAGATTTGGGAAACATGGTTTTGCGATGGGAGATTCTCTCTGGTGATAAAACCGGAGAAATAGTTTTTTTGCATCGCATCACTCTCTACTGTGAAAACGAATATCCCTTTACTTTCAAACGACGTCAGTTCCCAGTGAAGGTTGCTTTTGCTATGACCATCAACAAATCGCAAGGACAAACGTTTGAAAAGATTAGTGTTGATCTTCGCAGGGATGTTTTCAATCACGGCCAATCGTATGTAGCCTTCTCCCGTGTGCGTTCTTGGGAATCCCTGAAAATTTATCTTGGTGCACAACGCGACGGAATCGTTAAGAATTATGTGTACAAGGAGTTGTATCATTAAACAAGAATTTAACGCCAATTACGGAACAGGTACTGTATCATTTTGAATCAGTGCTAAATTTTAAGCATTTTCCAATTTCATCTTCAGCTATATTAAAAATCCTTATTGTATTAAAGAAATCATAACGAAACCGTATTAACCAGACATTATCGCAGAGTAATACTCATTAAAATCCTTATATACAATGAATTTTTTGGAAGGAGGGACTACAAGCCAGAGGTCCGTTTCCCATCAGTTTATGATTGCAAACCTAAATCTGATATAGTACAGACGAGTCTATTGTACGGGTATAGAACGGCCCCGCCCTCATTACATTTCTTTTATTTTAATGCTTATGACCGCGGATCCAATCTAATAAAACCCTGAATTCTTACCTAATTTAATATGACGAGGCTATATAATCATTATTGTTTGCACGATTATAGAGCACAAAAAAATGAAAATTTAACGAAGTATTATTATTTTTGTTAAATGCAGTAGCCTACTGGACCTCAGATCCTTATTTACGAACATGAATATTTCAATTGGAGCGCTGTGGCGCTGATCCGTTCGCTGGCGTCATTGTCTACCCGTACAAAGTTGGTATTTTACGATATAAAGGTAGGATATTTTTTACCGAAAATATCGCAATAAATGAAAACCCTGCCTAAGAGTTTGTCAGTAATTATGTTTTTTTATTAAATACAAAATAAGTTATCTAGGACTGACAATAAACCGACTAACAACATAATAAATAATTATTGTAAAGTGATGAGTGTTCGTACTTTACTAGAGCGCTGCATCACTACCATAAAATCGCTCATGCGGAAATGCAGATATTATTATTGAAATGTGATTAATAAAAAGTTCGGTATTTTAATCTTGATTGACGAAATTTATTATTGACTTATTTTATTATTGACGAAATCCACAGAGTCTAAACTAGGTTATTAGCGCTGCAGCGCCACTATGAAACCGCTCGCGCGCGTGAGCGCGCGTCACCGTTCCCTAGTTGAATTAAAAATTGCATTGGTGATGGGTAATGGATTTCGGCAAATTTGTAATTAATTAATTATAAATTTCGCCAACACTGATTAATCGTTATAAGCACTTAAAATCTCATGATTTTTCGGTTCGTTATCAAGTGTTGCTTTGATTCTTTTGAGGTGGTGTAGTTCATGAATCATTAATTTTAGCACATGTGTGCCCCAGTGCTTTTCGACGTAAAATTCAACATTCAATCGAATAAACAAATAAAAAATACATCAATCCATTTGAAAAACCAAAGTTGACCTTCATATCACCTCAATGCCTCCACTTACATGGAAGTCAATATGATCAGAATCTGTCCCTCTCGGAACACAACAACTTTTATCTGAAACGTTTTTCTCCACGACCACGGCTTCGCGAGATATTCAAATGCGTCATTTAAAATGGGACACCCTGTATAATATGTAATATACATACAAAATTGTTCATAAAATTGCGTGAAGACCATTCGAAAGTATGAAACATGACTTTTAGTACTGTGAAAATTGTAAGGTATATATACCCCCTCAAGTGAACTTTTTTAGGAAGCTTTTCCATAATATTTTGATCTGAGATAGTTTATCTTGGTAGTGATCAAGTACGGGACCTTGCTCAGACATTGCATTTTCTCAGCTCCTTTGATTTTTCTTTTGTCCAGGTAATCCGAATACAAGCCTGAAAATGAAAGCAGAGAGTAATTCATTTCAAATTATCGAAAATTTGAGAATCTATTTTCGATAGATAAGTAAAATCTTGCTTACTAAAGGATATTCTTTTTTTACTTGGAGTAAGAACTTTCATCGGTGACTGGTCCCGAAGCCGCGTGGTAACTTTGTCCACATTCTGGCAGCGATTTAGTAGATCGCGATGTGTCCACAATAATTCCAGCATACCTGAGAAAAAGATTTGTGGTTTATCCTGTTGGATTAAAAACCAGACAGGTGCCGATACTTCGAGGCCTTCCCCTAGATATATCTGTAAATTGAAAATTCTGTACAGCTTTTTCATGTTTAAATTGTGAAATCAAAATACTTTTCACGATATTAGAGATTTTACCATGTTACCAGCAATCTCGTATCTTTTTCTCTCGCCAGGGTCGGCTTCTTGATTTTCGTAATATTGCAAAGCCTGTAACAATTCTCTGTGTACTTTTTTTCGCAGCCCACCTTCATTAGTCCCTGGATGAAACAAAAATAATTCAACATGTTAGTAATCGTGTAGTTGTGAGAGGTGATGTGTAATGTTTGGCAAATTTTGTAGTGATCAACTAATAAATCATCATTTAATTGTTCTTCTATTTATTATGCTAAAGTTGTGACAGTCTCGATAGTATATAGGTGATTTTTTTATCAATAATACAGAGGTTGATATTGGGGTGGCATGAAAGATGCTTTAGTCAGCTGAATAAAACGTAGAATGTTACTTGGGTTGCAACGAACTGGCTCAAGGTTACAAAAAAAATTGTCGTACTTTTAATTACCACACCAAAAATAGTCTGAAGTTGAATGTATTTCTTAAAAATTCTGACGATTCATATATCACGAAGGAACTTTGATATGAAAACACCTTGAACTGAAGAACGGAGCGTGAGTCATTTGTAGAAAAACATATAATTCTTATCTCGCAAGAAATCAGATGCTGAACAATTTGCTCAGACTGACATTTCAAACGCACTAGCATTAACAATAATACCTTGTTTTCTCTTTTTTCCACGTAACGGAAGACGTTCTATGACTGCAGGCACTTGTTCGGCATTGTCATCCTCCTCCTGGCCATCATTTTCGTTCAAGAGATAATCATCGTCGATTCTTGGATGTACTTCCGCAGGCACAGCTTCTGAAGGGCTAGCTTCATTAAGTTTCCGTTGGAAAACGCTACTGGCCACGCTTGTCGAACTTTGTTCTTTAGAACAACCCGCGCGCGCTATTACGTTGTCAGTGTTGCGTCCACTGTTTTCTATAAATGTTGATAAATGAATATCTCATAACAAAAGTCTAAACAACTAAACTCCTTAGGAACTTATAAACATTAAAAAAAAAACTACTTTCGAAGTAATTAAAGAAATACTACAGCAACCGCATGAAATAGAAACAAACTTTTATCCAGGCAACGTTCAGTTGACTCGTCATTATTGGTGTTGGATTTCTGTAATATCTTCAGATTCATATTTACAGGCTCGTTTCTTGTTATGGTCGGTTTATATATGGAGTGGCAAGTACTTGTGCTGCGTCCTGTACCCTCTTCGTGCGGAATCTCATTATTTACTGAAAATTTAGATAAATGAGTGTGGTAACTCACACAATGTAATTGGATCGACCGTGTGACTCTCGTGAAACATTGAATGAAATACAAATGGGGGAAAATTCAAGTAATGAAGGTCGGTCATAGCAAATAATTTATTAACAAAGGTAATGTGAGAATATTGGGGATATGCAGAGAGCAAAGAAATTTAACGCGAATAAATTGTCATCAGAATTCACTTGAATTGAATTCATTATCATCAAATATATTAATAACCCTATCGAAATGTTTCTCTAATAAAAAATATGTTTTGAAAGAATGCATTATGTCATTCACTACGTGATTATCTTGTGAATTCGATGAAATATATAATTCATATAATGAATAATGTAGGCATAAATTATCAGATATAATGTATCAAAGATCAAGTGATTAACCGTATAGAGTCGTTGATCATGTGATTTGTTTTATATTATATCTGATCATTTGTGCCTGTATGATTCATTATGTAGTTTCTGATATATTTATATTATCAAATTTTCAAGATAAATAATGTAATGGATGACATGCTGAATTCTTCAACAACATTAATGATATCAAAATTTTCAGTAGGAAAAATATCCGAAGTTTGTAATAAATTATTTCAATTAATCGCTTACTGATCGTTGATTGATAGTCAATCTGAGAGTTTCTTGTATGGACTTGATACTGATTGGACGGAGGCTGCGAGGCTCAAAGCCAGCTCCGACGTCAGCTTTCTAGTCTCTTTGAGGGGTTCGGCACTGAACAGTAGACACTATGTTAGACGTGAGATCTGACAGATATCAAAACTTTATCGTTGCAGATAGTTGAGCCGCAGACACTCACAGTTTAAAGACATTGGAACGCTAACGTCAGACATGAGTCGTTAGGCGACGCAGCCTCCGTTCGACCAGCATCGAGTCTATACGAGAAACTCTCAGATTGACTATGAATCAACAATTCATAACCGATAAATTGAAATGAATTCTCCCAAACTTCGGGTATTTTATTTATTCATTTGATGGTAATAAACCCACACATCATTTTACTAAACGAAACAAGCGAGTTTGGGCTGACCATGAGCCAGTCTTTGAACTTCCCGTGTTTTGTACTAAAAAAAATATTATCAAGATTTCAGGTTCGTTATCAGCAACTCGAAAACTCTTCGGGTAGCTACCGATTTTATTCAAGATTCGAATGTTATAAAATCAATTTTCCAAAATTTCGGATTTCCCATTTCGAAAATCTGACTTTAGATTGGCAATCAGAAGCCACTCAAAAAACCGACGGGTACGGATTTTGATCAAAATCTAAATATTTATAGATTTTTCCCACCATATTGGATTCGCCATTGTGAATTTCGAAAATTTGACTCTAGATTCGTGATCAGCGTCCCTGAAAACCTGCGGGTACAAATTTCAGGGCTGGTACTAGTAGAGGACTTCGAAATAAGTAAGGAAAGTGAGTCCCAAGAAGTGAATAAAAAGTGAGTAAAATTGACATGAAATCAGCGAAACTGGAAGTTAAAAATGCGAGTATTTTTACCTTGATCTACAGGTTCCTGCAGTTGAAGTTTTTGTGTGCCAAAGAGGTCTTTTCGCACCTTCAATTTTACTTTAGCTCGAATTCTTTCGTTTTTCTTCAAATTCCCGTCTTCTTTACCATCATTATTGATGTTGTTGATTTCCAAAGGTTCATCTTCGTCATCTGACTCATTGATCAACACTTTTCTAGCGGATAGGAAGGTCTTTGCCTTGTGCTTATTCAGTACTTCATTGTTCTTCTTTTTCAGTACATCTTGTACTGATGTATTTTGTTTTTGCTTCTGTAATGAAGAAAAAAAAATTAATTTTGCAACTGCAAGTGACGACTTTCAACTGTCGTGTAATTTCTGATGTACAATGATGGCGATGATTCAATTATGAATCATGAGTGAACTTACTCGTAATGGTTTCACGGGTTCGTCTGATTCCGAAGACGGAACACCGGTTGGAACAATCAATCGACCTCTTCCAGAGACTTGTTTATTGATATGCTCCAAACTTTCAAGAAATTTTTTTTTTTTTTTCTTACAAGAAAAAATAGACTTTGGTATGAACATGGGATTATTAAGGCATGCTTTAAGCAATTTTATGGACTCGTCTGTATGAATTACTCAAAAGTAATAACATTTTCTATATTAATCATTGTAACAAGTTCATGTTCATTATAATCTGTGTAGTTGAATATGCAATTACAATAGAAGCACTGAAATTTTATCTGCTAAAATTTGACGAAATAATTACCATCAGCAAATTATATAATTTCATATGATTCTAAAATCTTAGATGAATTAATTTCAAGAGATTTGAAAAGTTTCGGTAAATTTATGTATTTTATAATTCGTCAGATGCAAATCGAGGTATAATTGTGTACGAAATCCGAGTATCCATAAAAGAACTATCGCCATAGGGGGAAATAACTCGTTGAAATAACGTGTCATTGGCTTGTGAAATAATTAAAAATAACCAATGAAATAACTGAAATCAACGACGGAGTAACAGAAATAAGTAAAAAAATAATAATTAAAATAATTTTTTAAAAGTTTTATTTTATGAATTTTGTGTTTTATGTGTTTTATGAAGCCCTGTTGATGTAATTCACCTGAATAAATCTATCTATTTATCTATCTATGAAACAATGTAAAATTAACAAAAGATTGAAATAACAAAATTAACTATGAATTATTTCAGCGATAAAAAACGTGGCTGATATATAGCAAGGGGTCATAAGCTGCATACATAATACAGCCACGTGTGCAACACGTGGCTGTATTATGTATGCCATGCCTATAACCAGCGGCTCGCTTGTTGATGTACATACGCCATGGCTGCGTCTCTATAACCGCTTAAGAGTGAATCATACGCACTAACACATGTACAGACGTACAAGTAATTTCGCGGGATGAATTCTCGAAGACGAGACAATATTTTATGAATGTTTTGTGATGAAATGATTCCCTATCCAAAAATGTTGTGAGTGAAATATCAGCGCACAACGTAATATTTGAAAACAATTTTATCATTACTTTCTATTAAACTGTGATCCGTCGCTGATATTTCATCCACAATATTTTTGGATAGGGAATCATTTCATCACAAAACATTCCTAAAATATTCTTTCATCTTCGAGAATTCATCCTGTGAAATTACTTGTATGTGTTGGTGCGTAAGGTTCACTCTTAAAGCGCTCGAAATTATCGTTTGTCTTTGTTACATTGCTACGTTACTCCCATATTGTCTCTCTTCCACTGAATTTTGAGTAAACAAAAACGCTTTGAGCGAATACAAGAAACACGGACTTGTAACATTATAATATATACCGGAATATATACATTATATAATACCGGAATTCATAAACGTCCGTTCAACGTTTACGAGGAAAAATATTCAACAGCACATTGAATTCTTTTGTTTAATAATTTAATTGTACTTCGAAAAATATACGGAATAAATGAATATAGGCCGTTATATCTATTATTTCAAGTTTCTAGGTAAACCTTCGATGAATTCGCGAATAAGACAAAGGCACCGACTTACGACAATGACAATGGCTAACCGATATACCTGCACTGTAGAGCCGAAAGGCATGCTCATAGGTAGTCGGCTACCTACATATTTTTATACGTCATTTTCAGGCTCGATTAGAATGTGATTTATATGAAAATTTGTTTACTTACCTCCGAGATAAATTATGAAGGCCGAATAATATCCAAAGTGTGCGTGATCTGTAGTGCACCCAGCATCACAGTCAGACCATTTCACATAATACCGTCTTCTTTTATCAAAATCATTAACGTCTTTTGGTTGAAAAGGTGTATCTGAATTTTTATAACTTTTGATGTCGTATATAGGAACCGTAAAAAACTTTTTCGAATCGTCTGTATATGTTATATACGCGTGCGTTATTCGAGACATGTTAACCGAAAGAATATTACAAGATCGAGACTAACTGGCGGTTTTCATTTCGTGAGCGTCGCGAATATTCTTGAATATTCTGGAAAGTCGCTTGTGGGGTGTGGGGGCACTTGGCGGTATATCTACCGACAGGGTCAGTCTATAAGACGCTGAATCTGATTGGCGGGGGCTGTGTGTGAGTGAACGTAGATCTGTACGTGAACGCCGGTTGTAACCAACCGTGATTGCCTCTTACAATATATGTGATTGGTGTATTTTTAAATCTTAAGAGCATGTGAAAGCACTGTTTTACCCTCTCTTATGGTAATGCAGAGTGCATGTTAAATTTCAAACAAATCCCACTCCTAAACTATTAAACCGATTAGATTTAAATTTGCACAGGTAATACTAGACACCTTTGTTTATAGCGTCCTGACCCAAAAACATTAAAATTCAAATTAGAAATGAAAATTTTGATGGGAAATTAACGAATTTAAAAGATCTGCCAAGATATTGGGTCAGGACCCACTAGACCGATAAAAACCCTGAACAACAAGCCTTTGTTTATTATTGTGCGTCAAAAATTAACTGAGTGGCATTTGTTTGAAAAATTACATGTTAATATTGTCGGTAAGGAGATGTAGACAGAATGTGTAGTTCCCGAGATGTCCGCAGGTAACTCGGAGAGTTGAGCGCTGCACTAGCGTAAGGATCGAGGTATCGGAGAGAGAACGCTCTCCGATACCCAGCAACTGACGGTGCGTGTATGTGCGTGTAATTGTGATCGATATGTATATCTGTATATACGCCTGCAGGAAAATCGCGTAGTACCGAGTGGCCCGTGGCTCACATAAAAGAGAGTAAGGAGAGAGAGGGAGAGAGAGAGAGAGAGACAGACAGACATAGCGAGTGATCGATATGTATATCTGTATATACGCATGTATTATTATACACAAATTTCAAACATGCACCACGCCTAAACTATTGAACCGAATTGATTGAGATTTGCACAAGTAATATTAGAGACTTTCGTTTACAGTGTTCTGACCCGAAAATGTTAATATTATAATTATAAATGACGATTTTTAATTAAAACTGACGAATTTCAAAGATCTGCCAAGATATTGGGTCAGGACCCACTAGACCGACAAAAACCCTGAACAACGGGCAAACCCTGAACAACGGGCCTTCATTGATTGCTGTACGATCAATATTGGCTTAGTGGCATTTGTTTGAAAAATTACGTGCAATCGTTGACGGCTAGAAGATGTAGGAGAACGCCTAGTTACCGAGCGGCCCGTGGGTCGCTCGCTATCTGTACAGCATACAAGCGTATCTGTATATACGCATGTATTATTATACACAAATTTCAAACATGTACCACGCCTAAACTATCAAACCGAATTGATTGAGATTTGCACAAGTAATATTAGAGACTTTCGTTTACAGTGTTCTGACCCGAAAATGTTAATATTATAATTATAAATGAAAATTTTTAGTAAAAATCGACGAATTTTGAATATCTGACAAGATATTGGGTCAGGACCCACTCGACCCACAAAAACCCTGAACAACGAGCCTTCATTGATTGCTGTACGTTCAATATTGGCTTAGTGGCATTTGTTTGAAAAATTACGTGTAATCGTTGACGGCTAGAAGATGTAGGAGAACGCCTAGTTACCGAGCGGCCCGTGGGTCACTTGAGAGAGAGGAGACAAAGAGAGAAACAGAGGCTGTCAGAAATATGTATATCCGTACATTCGCATGTACTATTATACACAAATTTCAAACATGTACCACGCCTAAACTATCGAACCGAATGGATTGAGATTTGCACAAGTAATTCTAGAGACTTTCACTTATAGTGTTCTGACCCGAAAATGTTAATATTATAATTATAAATGAAAATTTGGAGTAAAAATTGACGAATTTCAAAGATCTGCCAAGATATTGGGTCAGGACCCACTCGACCGACAAAAACCCTGAACAACGAGCCTCCATTCATTGCTGTACGTTCAATATTGGCTTAGTGGGATTTGTTTGAAAAATTACGTGTAATCGTTGACGGCTAGAAGATGTAGGAGAACGCCTAGTTACCGAGCGGCCCGTGGGTCACTTGAGAGAGAGGAGACAAAGAGAGAAACAGAGGCTGTCAGAAATATGTATATCCGTACATTCGCATGTACTATTATACACAAATTTCAAACATGTACCACGCCTAAACTATCGAACCGAATGGATTGAGATTTGCACAAGTAATTCTAGAGACTTTCATTTACAGTGTTCTGACCCGAAAATGTTAATATTATAATTATAAATGAAAATTTGGAGTAAAAATTGACGAATTTCAAAGATCTGCCAAGATATTGGGTCAGGACCCACTCGACCGACAAAAACCCTGAACAACGAGCCTCCATTCATTGCTGTACGTTCAATATTGGCTTAGTGGGATTTGTTTGAAAAATTACGTGTAATCGTTGACGGCTAGAAGATGTAGGAGAACGCCTAGTTACCGAGCGGCCCGTTGGTCACATGCTAGAGAGGAGACAACGAGAGAAACGGAGGCAGTCAGCAATATGTATATCCGTATATACGCATTTATTATTATACACAAATTTCAAACATGTGCCACGCCTAAACTATCAAACCGAATTGATTGAGATTTGCACAAGTAATATTAGAGACTTTCGTTTACAGTGTTCTGACCCGAAAATGTTAATATTATAATTATAAATGAAAATTTGGAGTAAAAATTGACTAATTTCAAAGATCTGCCAAGATATTGGGTCAGGACCCACTGGACCGATAAAAACCCTGAACAACGAGCCTTCATTGATTGCTGTACGTTCAATATTGGCTTAGTGGGAGTTGTTTGAAAAATTACGTGTAATCGTTGACGGCTAGAAGATGTAGGAGAACGCCTAGTTACCGAGCGGCCCGTGGGTCACATGCTAGAGAGGAGACAACGAGAGAAACGGAGGCACTCAGCAATACGTATAACCGTATATACGCATGTATCATTATACACAAATTTCAAACATGTACCACGCCTAAACTATCGAACCGAATGGATTGAGATTTGCACAAGTAATGGGGTTGTAACATGATTTTCGGAAAAATTATTTTTAAATAGTATGTCACAAAACTAAGCTAACGTGATAGTTGAAAAAATTTATAAACATTTCATTTTGTTTAAAAAAAAGTTTAAAATTGTAATACGTTTGAAACGCCTGAGTGGCCTTGGATGACGCGTGACCGCACTAGCCAATCAGATGAGGCCTCCGGCAGTGGTTCTCAGAGCCTGGAACCATCGATTAAATTTCAGCTTGCTTACGTTAGCCCACGTTAGCCCGAACCGGAACCCAATCACGAAGGTAAACAAAAATCATGTGTGAGGTTGAAATTTCAAGCAAAAATTCGCCAAAATGGCACAAAAAATGTTTTGTGCCGGGATGTTTATCGAATAGCAACGATGAGCCTTCAAAAGTGTTTATAAGGTTGCCGCAGGGTACTGCTATTCGAAAACACACATAATACACACACCTGCACTACACACACCTGCACTACACCACACCAACGAAGTCAGACGTAAATAAGAGCCCACTACATCTACACTACACTGTCAGTGGTTCACATTTATAAATAGTCACCGAATCGAACCGCCATGACAGTACGTTTTGCGTCACTAGCCAATCAGCGTACAGCACTAGCTGTTTACGCGCGAGACAAAAAATCGTTGTTTTTAAGTTGAAAAAAAAAATATTTACACATAATAATTATCATTTCTGTCTTAATGGAAAATTTTAATAGGTTTCAAAGAATGATTTCATGGAATAAAAAAAAATATTTTGAATTTATGTTACAACCCCATTCTAGAGACTTGCATTTATAGTGTTCTGACCCGAAAATGTTAATATTATAATTATAAATGAAAATTTTTAGTAAAAATTGACGAATTTCAAAGATCTGCCAAGATATTGGGTCAGGACCCACTGGACCGATAAAAACCCTGAACAACTAGCCTTCATTCATTGCTGTACGTTGAATATTGGCTTAGTGGCATTTGTTTGAAAAATTACGTGTAATCGTTGACGGTTACAAGATGTAGGAGAACGCCTAGTTACCGAGCGGCCCGTGGGTCACTTGAGAGAGAGGAGACAAAGAGAGAAACAGAGGCAGTCAGAAATATGTATATCCGTACATGCGCATGTACTATTATACACAAATTTCAAACATGTACCACGCCTAAACTATCGAACCGAATGGATTGAGATTTGCACAAGTAATTCTAGAGACTTTCATTTATAGTGTTCTGACCCGAAAATGTTAATATTATAATTTTAAATGAAAATTTGGAGTAAAAATTGACGAATTTCAAAGATCTGCCAAGATATTGGGTCAGGACCCACTCGACCGACAAAAACCCTGAACAACGAGCCTCCATTCATTGCTGTACGTTCAATATTGGCTTAGTGGGATTTGTTTGAAAAATTACGTGTAATCGTTGACGGCTAGAAGATGTAGGAGAACGCCTAGTTATGCTAGAGAGGAGACAACGAGAGAAACGGAGGCAGTCAGCAATATGTATATCCGTATATACGCATGTATTATTATACACAAATTTCGAACATGTACCACGCCTAAACTATCGAACCGAATTGATTGAGATTTGCACAAGTAATATTAGAGACTTTCGTTTACAGTGTTCTGACCCGAAAATGTTAATATTATAATTATAAATGAAAATTTGGAGTAAAAATTGACTAATTTTAAAGATCTGCCAAGATATTGGGTCAGGACCCACTCGACCGACAAAAACCCTGAACAACGAGCCTCCATTCATTGCTGTACGTTCAATATTGGCTTAGTGGGATTTGTTTGAAAAATTACGTGTAATCGATGACGGCTAGAAGATGTAGGAGAACGCCTAGTTACCGAGCGGCCCGTTGGTCACATGCTAGAGAGGAGACAACGAGAGAAACGGAGGCACTCAGCAATACGTATAACCGTATATACGCATGTATCATTATACACAAATTTCAAACATGTACCACGCCTAAACTATCGAACCGAATGGATTGAGATTTGCACAAGTAATTCTAGAGACTTTCATTTATAGTGTTCTGACCCGAAAATGTTAATATTATAATTATAAATGAAAATTTGGAGTAAAAATTGACGAATTTCAAAGATCTGCCAAGATATTGGGTCAGGACCCACTCGACCGACAAAAACCCTGAACAACGAGCCTCCATTCATTGCTGTACGTTCAATATTGGCTTAGTGGGATTTGTTTGAAAAATTACGTGTAATCGTTGACGGCTAGAAGATGTAGGAGAACGCCTAGTTACCGAGCGGCCCGTGGGTCACATGCTACAGAGGAGACAACGAGAGAAACGGAGGCACTCAGCAATACGTATAACCGTATATACGCATGTATCATTATACACAAATTTCAAACATGTACCACGCCTAAACTATCGAACCGAATGGATTGAGATTTGCACAAGTAATTCTAGAGACTTTCATTTATAGTGTTCTGACCCGAAAATGTTAATATTATAATTATAAATGAAAATTTGGAGTGAAAATTGACGAATTTCAAAGATCTGCCAAGATATTGGGTCAGGACCCACTAGACCGACAAAAACCCTGAACAACGAGCCTTCATTCATTGCTGTATGTTCAATATTGGCTTAGTGGCATTTGCTTGAAAAATTACGTGTAATCGTTGACGGCTACAAGATGTAGGAGAACGCCTACTTACCGAGCGGCCCGTGGGTCACATGCGAGAGAGGAGACAACGAGAGAAACAGAGGCAGTCAGCAATATGTATATCCGTATATACGCATGTATTATTATACACAAATTTCATACATGTACCACGCCTAAACTATCGAACTAAATTGATCGAGATTTGCACAAGTAATACTAGAGACTTTTATTTATAGTATTCTGACCCGAAAATGTTAATATTATAATTATAAATGAAAATTTTTAGCAAAAATTGTATTTATTGTCGCTATATTTCTCACAGTTACATAAAAATGGGAATACGGAGGGTTCAAATCAGAAGAAAACTTATTGTCATTTTTATAATAGATCTTTATTATGTCCAACGTTATTATGCTCAAGAAACCATGCGTCTGCTTTAAAATTGTGTAAAAAAAAAAATATTCAGATAAAACGAAACACAGTAGAGTAATGGAATAATTTTTTTACAATTTTTTTGTGAAATTTAAGGACAAACGAATCGTTTTCTTGACATCACGTTGCAAATAATAAAAATCTTTTACTTGAATGATAATAACTTTCCTAATTATTCAAATCCTCCATATTCCTATTTGTAAATAAAAAATCATCGAAAATATCGTCCGGTTAGAATATATTCGATTTTTGACGTCGTTTGAAAATTATTCATTATTAATCAATACAATCTGTAAAAATATGAATGAATTCATTCATTCATACATATCGGAATATTTTTACAACGTTTTATTCGATGATACAGTCGAATCTGGTTATAAGCAATCTGGTTATAAGCAATTTCCCTTCCGATTTTTTTCGAGTCCGCTCAGCGCGGTCCTCCACCACAAGCCAATTGCTTATAACCAGCAGCATTGCGCATTTTACCGACGCACTCACTCATAAAGAACGCTACATCGATGCGCTCGAGTGGGGGAGCCACATTTTACGACTCTTCGGCGTTTTTTTTCCTACATCCCGGAAGGATGTAATGTAAGGATGAATGGCCCCGTGTATGTATAAAAACCAAAAAGACTCATTTATTTCAATAAAAATAAAAAAAGACAATTTATTTCATTTATTTCAATGTATTGAAATATAATAATATTTCAATACATTCATATCGCAATGCACGGCAATACTCGAGAGATCCTTTTCGTGCTCAGGTCTCGTCAATGACTCCCCATCTTTATGTCCATCTATCCATTACGCCTCGTCCAGTCTTGGGCGCGAACGCACACGAGACAAGGCTATTAGATATATATATATCTAATATTTGAATATATATATCTAAATACACGCTTTAGAACGCTCGGCGCCAACACTTTTATAGTCATACTCTCTTTGAGAGAGGAGAATAATGAATAATGTACTGCGTGATAGAATAAGACATTGTTAAAAACTTATACAAAGGTGGACAATAAAAACTCGATTATATATATATAGTCACACCCTTCATCTGTACCCTTTGTTTACATTTCGCTCGTTCACCTCGGGCAGAGACAAAAGGTCAAGACATGAATGAGGGAAAACCCAGATATTTCCTTCGGAACTACAGTTTCAATAAATTTCGTCACTGCATAAGTAATACAGGAATTTAAAAAAAAAATTATTTTTCTTGTTGAACAATTTTCATAACAAAATCATTGTTCACAAATGGTATAAATAGCGTTAAAATTTTTCCATGTTTGACATGACAAAAAAGTTTGTTATTTCTTTAATTAGGAAGGGAAAAATAAATAAACCGTTTTTTTTTGCACGCAATTTCCTGGCTGCAATATTATCGCAGAGAAATAAAACTTGAACAATATTCATCCCGACAAGTTTTACTATCATGTACACTTCGAGGCAAAATAATTTTTTACAATTGAGTACGTGAAAAATGGCTCCAGAAAGGGGGTACGTTTTTGACTCATAAACAAATGGAATTCCGCTCGCAATTTTCATGTTGCAGAATCGAAATTAGTATTACTTAAAAGCTGTCTTCATTTATTATTTAAATTACTTATTTAAAAGCAGAGTCTTCCTCGGACGAACACGCTGCTCGATTTTCTCTCCTATCCCCCCCTAAAGCGCGCAGGGGTTTTCCAGCATTTTAAAGAGCAGTGCCTTGATTCCGTTGAAGACGGAGAGGGGAAAATTAAAGAAAACACAATCGCAACCCGCCAACACGCGTTTTGCCAGCTTCATCGTACAACGTCGCGTTTTCACGTGGCAAAGCGATTTTACTATAGCAGAAGACTGCGCGTAACGTGAAGTTTTTATAAGTAATATCATACATACGTAAAGAAAGAATAGTGTACAAAGATAAGACTTTGAAATAAAAAATTACTGTTTAGTGTAAATAAAAAATTAGTGTTAGTGAAAAATTATTTTATACGTACACAGTGATGACAGTGACGTGTTGACGAAATGGGGAACAAACATAATTCGAACAAATATCGTCCTCATTCATGTCGAACGAGCAATAAAAACTGGTACGTTTTGCAAACACTCCTTTTCCTTATTTATTACTTTGCTAGTTCTTATTAATAAAAATATCGGGCTACTAACGGAAAAAGCCAAAAAGTGCGATGAACATGGGAAAAGGGGATGACAAAGTCATCGGCACAGGACTACTCGTCGACAGCATGTAGAAAGTTACACTGTTAAAAATGATTGCGAATTTACTACACATTTACGACACCAAAGTCTTGCAAAATTACAAATTTGCTACTGCAAAGTGAATTACTATGCGTTTTTATTCAAATCGCAATGAATATTTTCTATTTTACTAAAATTTGTTCGAGAAAGATGAAACTGCTTCTTAAATTTGCTAAACATGTGTAGCGAAGTCTTTTCATTTGTAAATTTACTTCACATTATTAGAAATTGGCTCAACAGTTTGCGAAGTTTACCACACACAGGATGGAGGAAATTCATTTGAAGTGTTCTAAAATTATAAATTTAGTAATGCAAACAAATTTGCTGTGCGTTTCTTTCTATTTTGCAATAAAATTTTTTAAATTCATTTTCATTTCAATTTATCATCATCATCATCATCATCATCATCATCATCATCATCATCATCATCATCATCATCATCATCATCATCATCATCATCATCATCATCATCATCATCATCATCATCATCATCATCATCATCATCATCATCATCATCATCATCATCATCATCATCATCATCATCATCATCATCATCATCATCATCATCATCATCATCATCATCATCATCATCATCATCATCATCATCATCATCATCATCATCATCATCATCATCATCATCATCATCATCATCATCATCATCATCATCATCATCATCATCATCATCATCATCATCATCATCATCATCATCATCATCATCATCATCATCATCATCATCATCATCATCATCATCATCATCATCATCATCATCATCATCATCATCATCATCATCATCATCATCATCATCATCATCATCATCATCATCATCATCATCATCATCATCATCATCATCATCATCATCATCATCATCATCATCATCATCATCATCATCATCATCATCATCATCATCATCATCATCATCATCATCATCATCATCATCATCATCATCATCATCATCATCATCATCATCATCATCATCATCATCATCATCATCATCATCATCATCATCATCATCATCATCATCATCATCATCATCATCATCATCATCATCATCATCATCATCATCATCATCATCATCATCATCATCATCATCATCATCATCATCATCATCATCATCATCATCATCATCATCATCATCATCATCATCATCATCATCATCATCATCATCATCATCATCATCATCATCATCATCATCATCATCATCATCATCATCATCATCATCATCATCATCATCATCATCATCATCATCATCATCATCATCATCATCATCATCATCATCATCATCATCATCATCATCATCATCATCATCATCATCATCATCATCATCATCATCATCATCATCATCATCATCATCATCATCATCATCATCATCATCATCATCATCATCATCATCATCATCATCATCATCATCATCATCATCATCATCATCATCATCATCATCATCATCATCATCATCATCATCATCATCATCATCATCATCATCATCATCATCATCATCATCATCATCATCATCATCATCATCATCATCATCATCATCATCATCATCATCATCATCATCATCATCATCATCATCATCATCATCATCATCATCATCATCATCATCATCATCATCATCATCATCATCATCATCATCATCATCATCATCATCATCATCATCATCATCATCATCATCATCATCATCATCATCATCATCATCATCATCATCATCATCATCATCATCATCATCATCATCATCATCATCATCATCATCATCATCATCATCATCATCATCATCATCATCATCATCATCATCATCATCATCATCATCATCATCATCATCATCATCATTTTTAATTTTATAATTATAGTTTTTTATTTTTATTTTTTACTTTTACTCACCCTTCTTCCGAGGCTATTCAGCGCATCTCTTTCTCTCTCTTTCTCTTTCTCTCGCACGCACTCTTCTGATGTTTTTCACACACCTTTTCTCTCTCTCTCTCTTTTCCGCGCCTGTCGCTTAGCTTTCTCTCTTTCTCACTATTCTAACTCGTTGCTTATTCAGTAGTAAAAAAATGTTTCAAATCGATGAAAAAGAGAATCGCCGCACCACGCAATTATGAAGAAGTTTAAAGGTACTCGTACTAGCACTCAAAAATTTTTCCGATAAAATGAAAACCCGCACAGATACATTCGTTATACTCATCTCCGTGAGCCACGTTTTGATTAAATATTTTTATTATCACAAGCACGCACGTTTATCCTCAGGGCACATAAATTATTTAAACGATTAATATTTTAACCGATCGACTTTGAGAGAACGTTTTACCGATGTTACGCGATTAAAAAAACGACGATTACTGAGCTCTACAGATGCTTGGAGGCAAGCTCCACGCGCCTTTAGGGATAATATTATGAAGACTTCTCGGCGCGCGCGAAATGCACCGTCAGCACCACGTGCATGTCTCATAGTCGCCCAAGCTTGCTCGAATTCGCTTATCTTTTTATTCGTATGAAGAGAAATATATTTAATGTGTATATATATATATAATGTGATCTAAAGATGCAACGCGCGTATACCTATGGACACAGTAGGCATACTCTGCGAATATACATATAGGTAAGCTCACGAAGCATCATACCGTAGCGCTCGAGAGTCAACAGCTATGGGCATACTCATGCGGAATCGTCCAGTAGCAGTAGTGGTTCTTTTAGATACAGGGCGAAAAAAAAATTTTAAATGGTGCAGATCGCAGGCAAGAATTCCTGTGATCTGTGACTTTAGCATCGAATGACCTCATCTACAAGAGCATAGCGATGACTGATACTGTTCTCCGTTGTGTATGTATTTTAAAAATTTTACAGGGAGGGAAAAAGATGCATAGCCCTCACCGCTACACATACATGCTGCTGTGTATAAGAGGATGTCAGCTAATTTGCACGTGCAAAAGTTTACTTGTTTTGGCTAAAATTAAGTATCAATATCATGAAATGTCTCATGACAATACAATATATATACTCTGCGATTATACATAGGTAAGCTGACGAGGTATCGTTCCGTAGCGTTCGAGAGTAACAGCTATGGGCAAACTCACGCGCTATCGCTCGACAGTAGCAATTCTTTTACATATGGGCGAAGAATAATTTAAAGTGGTGTAGGCCACAGGCAGGGATACTTTAGCATCGAATGACCTATCTCCATTGTGAATATATTTTTCAAATTTTTCGCACCCGGAGAGAAAAGTTGCATAGCTCTCACCGCTACACATACATGCTGTTGTGTATAATGCAATGTCAGCTAGTTTGCACGTGCCAAGGTTTACTTTGTTTTGGCGAAAACTAAATATCATGATGTTTCGTGACAAAGATTCAACGACGAGGAGATACCTGTCTTACACCTATATGCGCGCATACATATATAATATATATATATACGTTCGTTTTAGTGTATTGCACTATATTTGAACAGATACCCAATACCATTTCTTTTCTTCGCCATTGTATTTTAAATTTTTTGCGCTTGGCAAAGCTGTCCAGTTCTGATCTGCGACAAAAACTGAGTTGGTACAGGCCATCTCCTTCTCAAGTTGCTCGCATTGATCTGCTACCTTATTATAAATTATTGGAAAAATATCTCGTGCTCCAGGTATTATTGTCAAAAATCGAAAAGCAAAAATCAAAAATAAAAATTATGAATTCAAAATAACCAAGTTCCAAATTTATCTCTTCCGTTGAAAATATATTCTTCATTGAAAAAATTTTTTTTTCAAAGAAAGGGCCGAAAGGCGAGCTCGAGACTCGGCAGAGAGCCATGGTAGAAAGCACGGCCCATAGCTATCAAGCTCTCCCCTTTGTTCTAGAATTTGCAAACTCTCTCTCTATCTCTTTCTGTATCCATATGTTTTTCCATACTCGACAGTCTTTCTATCGCAGCAATATTGGGAATTTTAAATATTTTTCGATGTATACCGAGTATTCAGGAATAGCACTGCGAGATATCTCGATTTCTCGAGATGTGTGAAATGCATTAGCAGCAGGGCAGCAACCGGCTACACGCCGTCTTCGCTCAATGTTGCGAGGCTCTTTCCTTGTCTTTCACTTAATGTGCGCTTATCTCTATTAACCCCCGTGTCTCTGAATACACAGCATAACTGCTTTCACCCACAAGGGTTGGAACGCTGCTACTTCTTTTCATACACATTTTTTCTTTGAAAAAAATCAAAGCAACCGGGAATCGCTTGTTGATCGTTTGTTCAGATCACTCATATGAAAAATGTTTCCGAGGAAAATTATTTAAATCTAAAAAATTTAAGAAAACTTTTTTTCTAAACTCATTCGTTTCGTTCATTCGTTTGTTCGTATCGCCCATATCGTAATAATTTGCGTCGTAATAATTTTTTCATGAAAAACTTTTTTCGAAGACAAAGATTTTGATAACAAATTTAATTAATTAGAAAGACGCTATTTTTGTTCGTTCGTATCAATCGCTAATTTTTTTCGTTCATTCGTAAAATTTTGAAAAAAAATGTTCGAGAAACAAACATTTTATTGGAAACGCGCTCCCGTCGTTCGTTAGTACTGCTCGTACCGATCGTGTCATAATAATTCTACTTGAAAAACTTTTTCAAAGACAAACGTCGCTAAAACAAAATTCATTTGTTTCGAAAAAAGATTTTGATAATAAATTTAATTAAAATTGATTGGACACTCGCTCTTGTCGTTCGTTTGTAATAATTTTACTTTGAAACTTGATCGGAAATTTTTTTAGAAAAATGTTGGGGAAACGGATTTTTTGTATTGGAAACCCACGCCGTCATTCGTATTGCTGGTTCGTATCGCTCGGATCATTCGTGTTGCAATGATTATAGGGGAAGAAATTTTTTCGATGAACACCAGTCTGATAAAAATTAAATATCTAAAATTTGCAAGAGCTAAAATTTTTATAAAATTATAAGAGACTTACGTGACAGGTGCTGATGGGGTCCTTAATCCTCTCCGACGACGCCTGCCGAAAATGCACACACACACACACACACGCACACGCACACGCACACGCGCACGCGCGCGCTATTTTATTTTATATTTTAGCTATTTAATTTTTATCAGACTGGTGTTCATCGAAAAAATTTCTTCCCCTATAATTATTGCAACACGCACACACGCACACACGCATACACGCACACACACACACACACACACGCACACACGCACGCTCATCAGCACAATAATCAGCAAAAGCAGATTATTATCTATATAGAAATACATAGGGAAAATTTTGTATTCATCGGGAATATACGGGTTTTTTTTACTAATTACATGCTTATGATGCTAAAAATTGATTGATTTTTATTTCAGATATAAATCATCTCGATAAGAGTCGAGGTTCTTTTGAAGAACGTCATCCTCCGTTACACGATATCTCTAATGTTAATTCCCAAGAAATCGATCTGATCAGTAGCAGTTCAATAACTGTCGAAGAACCTAATTGTACCGAAAATATTTTGAAGCGAGCCCCTCTTGCCCTCAACGAAGCTGACTCAAGAAACGAAGAGAAGTCGAGAAGAGAAGTCGAAGCATGTCGAGCGAACCCCCTTAGAAGAGAAGTCGGAAGCATGTCGCTCCTGCCAAATCAACTCGTAAGAAGCTTCTGCAACCGAAAAATTGGCTAACGAATCTGAAAAAGCGTGCTGTAAATAGCGGTCACTTTTATTTTAATGAAAAAGGAAATATGGTACCTGCTAAAAAAATGCAACCTGCTTGTGATATAAGTTGTCGATTCAGGCGTGTGGAATCGATAACTATTGAAATGCGACAGGAATTTCACACAAAGTAGTTTTGGGCTATAGGAGATTATGATTTGCAAATGAATTTTCTTGCATCTTGTATGCGTGTAAAAGAAAAGAAACAGCCTTCCCCAAACTCAGACGTGCACGATCCTGAGGGAGAAAGTGGTAATGAACAATTATCAGATAAAGAAAATATCACTGAACAAAATCGAGATGAAAAAAATTGTACTCTAGCTGATGTAGGAGAGAAAAAACAAGATGATAGGTCGGAGGCAGCTGTGAGTAAAGAGAAAAATCAGACTAAGGAATGTTATAAGAGGATGCCTAGAGTATACTTTTTTAGAATAAACGGCGAGGAAATCAAAATATGTAGGACGATGCTTTTAACTACACTTGACATCTCTAAACAGCGGTTGGATACAATAATTAAAAAACTGGCCAAAAATAATAATGTCATTACTGCTGATAGGAGAGGTAAGCATGGCAATCGTGCTAATAAAATAAACGATTTGACGAATTCGAGTGTTCATGATCACATCCAATCATTGCCAAAAGTTGAAGCTCACTATGTGCGTGCAGATTCTAACAAAGAATACTTAGAAGAAACGCTAAACCTTCGGATTGTGCATACATTATACTTAAAATGGTTTACAGAAAATAATTTCGATTTTGAGCCAGCGAACTTACGTCAGTATACTGATATATTTCATGCAAATTTCAATATTGGATTTCATAAACCTAAGAAGGACCAGTGTGACGATTGTTTTATTTATCATAATAGTTCAACAGAGAAGAAAGAGGAATTCAAAAGTAGTTATGACATCCACTATGCTAACAAAGAGAGGGCTCGTGAACTGAAAAATTTAGATCGGAAATATGGGTCTGATAAGGCCAATATCAAAAATACAGTTATAGCTGCTTTTCATTATCAGAAGATACTATTAGTACCAAAGGCCGAGATATCTTGTTTGTATTATAAACGGAAGCTTTCTATTTACAATTTCACGATAGCTGATAGAATTCACTCGGACGAAAAGTGCTACTGTTACGATGAGTCCATTGGGAACAAAGGGGCTAATGAGGTAGCTAGTTTTTTACATCATTTTATCGAAACCAAGTTTAATGAAGGGTTAAAAAAATTCCGATTCCATTCTGATAATTGTTCTGGACAGAACCGAAATAGATTTGTGTTTGCGATGTACTTGTACACCGCAGCAAAATTTAAAGTAACAATAATTCACAGATTCTTAGAGAAAGGACATACACAGAATGATGCAGATACAGTCCATAGTGTAATAGAACGTAGAAGTAAGCGAAAAAATATATTTACTCCAAGCGAATGGTACAATTTAATTCGTTCTGCTAAGGATGCAAAGAAAAGTCAATACGAAGTCATTGAGGTAAAAAAAGAAATGATTTTTAATTGGAAAAACCTTGTTGAGGACAAATTTTGGACGAAGAATGATAAAAATGTTACTGTACCCTGGTCTCAAATACGTGAAATTTATGTCGATGGCGATTTTCCTGGATTGTTAAAATATAAAATATCTTATGATTCAGACTATCTCACTGTAAATATTGCAAAAAATGGCTCGACTAAAATACTACCTCCCAATGGAATAAATATTTGCTATAACTCAAATTTAAAAATTAGTAATGACAAAATACTTGATTTGATAAAAATGTGCAAAGATAATATTATCCCAGATCAGTATAAACAGTTTTATGAATACCTGAAAATAAAAAACGATCAAACAGTTTTAGAAAAAATACAACATATTGTCACTGAACGAGAAGTCCAATCTCATAATATGACTAAGGAGGATTATGATGGTAAAAAATCTTCAAAACCTGAGCAATATTCGATAAAACAGCGTATCAAGAAGAATAAACTTGAAAATATAGCACAAACGACAGCAAATAAGGTGAATGCATTGAATGTCCGCAGTTGTAAAAATATTAAGAGCAAAAAAAATTCACAACCTAAGAAGAAGTAGGATAAATTATATACTATACGATGTAAAGCGATTGTTTTCTTTCGTAAAAACCGAGCATAAGCAGTGTCACTTTTTCTATTAAATTTCCGGTAATAAAGTTAAGTTATTTAAATATTAATTTAAATTATTTGAATAATAGCTTAATGTTAATATTTTTGCATGATGTATTGTGAAATAAAATTCAAGTTTAAAATGGAGCATGTGTATAAAATTGAATGTTTTTAGATAATTGACAAGGTGCATCGCTTTAATCCTGTCCGGAGCTGCTTTTCCGATTCGTCCCTGCAGTGCCAATCTACCAATGTTAGCCTCCCTTCAATAAGGATTTTATCGATATTCATTTTGAATGAGGATCTTATTAACGCGCATCGCGAATAAGGATTTTATTCACGCGTAACGCGAATAAGGATCTAATTAACGCGTGATGCGAATAGGGATCTTATTAATCCGCGACGTGAATAAGGATCTTATGGATGAGCGTCGCGAATAAGGATCTTATTCCCGAATCGCGTGAATAAGGATCTTCTTCTTAGGAGGCAGCGAGCTGTTTTTCATGCTCGAGAGTCTCTCCAGCGCTAAATAGAGGACAATTTTAATATTTTTCGATTTGGTTATAGCACTACACTCTTGTCCCTACAGGAATTGCTTGAAAAATGGCTTGAATTGCTTGAAAAAAATAAGGTATTGCTTGAAAAAATAGCTTGAAAAAAACAGAAAGTTTTTGAGAAACGAAAATTTTATTGGAAACTTACTCTTGTCGTTCGTTCGCATCGTTCTTTCGTATCGCCTGTATCGTTCGTGTCGTGAAAATTTTACTTGGAAAAATTTTTCGGAAAAAATGCTCTCGGTAACTTGCTCTCGTCATTGGTTCGTATCGTTCGTGCCATAACAATTTTACTTCGAAAAATTTTTCGGAAAGAATTTTTAAAAATATTTAAGAAACAAACATTTTATTGGAAACACCCTCTTGCTGTTCGTTTATTCGTATCGTTTGTTTTTTGTTCAGCCGTACCGCTCCTTCCGTTTATTCGTATCACTCACGTCGTAATAACTTTACTTGGAAAACTTTTTCGGAAAAATTTTGAAAAAGGTGTGAGGAACAAAAAAAAAATCGTTCGCTCGTTCGCTCGTTCGCTCGTTCGCTCGTTCGCTCGTTCGCTCGTTCGCTCGTTCGCTCGTTCGCTCGTTCGCTCGTTCGCTCGTTCGATCGTTCGCTCGTTCGCTCGTTCGCTCGTTCGCTCGTTCGCTCGTTCGCTCGTTCGCTCGTTCGCTCGTTCACTCGTTCGCTCGTTCGCTCGTTCGCTCGTTCGCTCGTTTGTTTTTTCGTTCGTATCGTTTGTTTTGTCGTTCGTTCGTGCCATTCGCTCATTTCTTTCGTTCATCCGTATCGCTTATGTCGTAATGAATTTATTTGGAAAAATTTGTTCGGAAAAAGTTTTGAAAAAGGTTTGGAAAAACAATGATTTTTTTTGCAAGCTCGCTTTCGTCGTTCGTTCGTAGCGTTCGCTCATTTGTTTCGTTCATTCGTATCGCTCGTTCGCTCGTATCGTTAATATTATTTGCTCGTATTTCTTGTGTTTGAAGGAATTTTCGAAAAAAAATTTCGTAAAATAGTTTAAGAAACAAAACTTTATTGGTAACATGCTCTCGTCGTTCGTTCGTACCTTTCTTTCGTATTGTCACATATCGTTCATGCCGTAATGGTTTTACTTCGAAAACTTTTTCAGAAAAAAATGCATGTCGGTAAAATATTGAAAAACAAACATTCATTGGAAGCTTGCTCTCGTCGTTCGTTCTTATCGCTCGTATCGTTCATGTCGTAATAATTTCACTTGGAAAAGTTTTTCAGAAAAATTTTAAAAATAATGTTTCAGAAAAAATTTTTATTAGAAATTTGCTCATGTCGTTTTTTCGTATCGCTCGTATCGTTCGTGCTGTAATAATTTCACTTGGAAAACTTTTTTCGGAAAAAATTACGAAAGAACGTCGGAGGAACAGAAATTTTATTGGAAACTATCTCTCGTCATATCGATCATACCGTTCCCTCATTCTTTTCGTTTGACCGCGCCGTTCGTCCGTATATCGTTCATATTATCTGCTCGTATGGTTTCTGTTTAAATAATTTGTCGGGAAGATTTCGAAAAATATTTGGACATGAAAAGTTTAAAAATCTTGTATCATTCGTATTATTATTTGCTCGTGTCGCTCATGCTTAAATAATTTGTCAGAAAAAATTTTGAATTTTTTGAAAAACAGAATTTCAATGGTAGTTCGCTTTCGTCGTTCATTCGTAGCGTTCGCTCATTTTTCGTTCATGCGTATCGCTCGCTTATTCGTTACGTATTACTCGCTCATATTGCTCGTATCATTCGTGTCGTAACAATTCTCCGCTGTTTAAATGAGAAATAATAGTAGGCGAGATGAGCAAATAGGGTTTTACATAAATTTTTTATTAACAAAACATAGATGCGTGTACATATGTAAATACAAAATTATATCTAACTAGAAAATCCGTATGGTAAAGACCCATATTCTCCGTTGCATCTTCGTTTGACGCTTGACGGTTTGCACATTTTCGATTCGGGACGTGTAACAACCTGATGGAACGCCGTACACCGAATCGCATCATAGTGCAGAGTAATTGGCTCCTCTCTCTCGCCAACTATAAGCGCACGTACAGACCGATAATTTATCAATGAGCTATTTGCAAAATTTAGTGTTACACCTTTGACTTTGCATACTTCGCTTTCCGAGCCATCAGGTGTTCGCACAATAAATGAATAAAATTTCGGTCCGCCGGACACGAACGACTTAATATAACTGCCCTCTTCATAACTGCTAAGCTCATCCGTCAGATCATCGAGAAGCTGACCGATCGGCGGTTCGTACTCATTCGGATCTTTTTTTGTTACATAGATACACGAGTCTGTGTCACAATACAATGCACGTCGACCCAAGCGCTCGAGATAACTATAGAATTTTAAGCGCGCCTGAGCGGTGGTCTATGCTGCAATTACGGCATTACCTATGGAAGATGGCTGTATTGCCTCATCGGTCTTCGTATAATTGACGTATAATATATCATTATTTACAGGTAGTATGCCGGTGATCTCATACTCGGGACTCGCCAGTAGTTCCATCAATTTTTCCCGCGTGGATACTATCACAGTTTGCGGCAGATTTTCGCGTTGCCCAAATTTTCCCCAAAATGAATTTAAGCATAACTTTGCTACTGAGCGCAACCCGGGATTCTTGGATATATTAGCACGATCTAATTTAATACCCTCAGAGCGCTCAAAGTCGGCAATGTATTGATCTTTCGCAGCCTCGTCCTGCAAACAATTTTCGGGCCAGCAACTAGCCTCCTGCTTAATTTTGAGAAATGTGTTAATGTATTCTGAAAAAAGGCCGCCATTTCGAGTGTTACGTTCGAACTGTGTGATCTCGTATTGCCATATTTCGATTACACGCATGACTCTATACCCACACGAAACAGCTTTTCGTATCTCGTCGACAACCCATGTTCCCTCAAAAGTACGATCCGCGGGTTTTTCATGCGTACATTCTTCCTGGCTCATAATTTCGCAGCAGCTACGACAGAGTGCGAATAGCAGGCGATGATGCATGCGTACAGGTAGCACCGGGTGATAAAGGTTGCGTGGTGGTAATACAACGCACTTGACGAGCCCCTCAACGCGCGAAAGATCGGTATTGTCAGTCCCCGTCAGTTCCATACACTCGTCGCCTACATAAACTTTCGGGTGGCCGATAGGATATTTACCAAACTTGCAGATATACGGGTATAGCGAACAAACATCGACGTAACGTATCTCCTCCCTATCTTTTGCATCATACAACGTGACCATATTTTCGGTACGTCCACCGAAGAATGCGTCACGTGGGTTGAGAGGCTCGATACAGGCTAGAGGATGATCACGCACGAGAGCTGCCATTTCAGCATTTTCCTTCAACATTTTATCATATGCGCATTCCTAAATTTCTGTCAGCACATAGCCGCCCGTTCGGATTCTATCGGAAATAGCGATGGTTCTTTCGAACCTTTCGTCCATTGATACATCGTCGCTCTGTTTGCGATCGCGGTTCACGAGAAAACATCGCGGACAACCATGCCAATAGCACCCGTGAAACTGCAATACGTGCTTCGAGTCGTTCGTCTCGTAATAACCATCTACCAGTAAATTTAGCGGTAATTTAAATTCGCGCGAGCGGCCAGCGTGTATGATGGGATGGCCGAGAGAATGTTCCATCCATACGAGCCACGCAACGGCTTTTTTTGACTGCGTATGCGCCCATCTGTACCCACCCGCCGGCACAATACCTATCGTGTTATCTTTCAGAAAATTTTTGCGAAAAATGCGGAAACAGGCGGATGCGATAGTCGTACCCTCGTCGAATGGGCAGACGCGACCGCTAGCGATGAACATATTCCGAAAAGCCATGCACGCGAGCCTGAGTATCGTAACATCCATCACGCAGTAATCCACAATTTCTTTTGCAAAATCAAACACGTAATCCTGGTTTTTTAATTCACGATACCACGCTAAAAAATTTTCGCGCTCAGTGGTACGCATCGCGTCGGCACAATAGTACTCGATGGGTGGCAGCTCTCCGACGTAATTCTGATTTTCAGGACGATTGAACAGATGAGGAAATGTACCTTTTGTACCCAAGAGACCGAAAGCTTTTGGCAATGCGCTGAGAGGCATGTGGAAATAATGTAGACTGTCGAGAAATACAAGCTTCTCGAGACGCAACGTGATGATCTTTGTTCCGTTCATAATTAACGTAGGGAGTTGTGTTTTTTTGTTCTCAATCAGATACCGTAGGATAAATTGAGCTTCGAATCCTCCGGCATTATGAGCTATACAGATTGTGCGTGAGTAGCCCTTACGTTGCTGCATAGCCAATTCCACGAGTTGTCCAACCGGGTTTTCTCGAAATATAAATTCATGCATGCCACAGTACTCACACGGTTCATTAATAGAGTTGCTGTTACAGCACTGCGTGCAAACGCGTTGAGCTACGCAAAGGCTCGGCGTGTGTACGAACGAGTTTGGGTCACCCTTCACCGTTGTACACTGTTGTGTTTCAAAATCGTAAAAAATGAAAATGATTTTAGGTGAAGCATTTAGGCTTTCTCGGATTGGCTTCATGAAATACTGGTGATTGTATGGCTGGTCGGATTTGCATGTTTTGCAGAAACCCACCCCACATGTATGTTCCTTTTTTTCTAGCGGTTTGACCGTTCTGAAGCAGCTATGGCAGCGTTTACGGGAATCACAGATACCTGCAGATCTATGCTGTCGCAAACATTCTTCGCCGAAAAAATAGCTATTGCACATTTCACATTTGGTTTTATTCGCGAGGGCATTGCATGGTGGTGTTCCATGACACCTAGGGCATTTTTTGGAGCATCTGTGGCCATATTTACGGTCGTACCGTACGTTGCAAGGTGCGCAAAACCTCTTGCTATTTAATACGACGCTTTTCTCACCAACTGACAAGTTCATTTCATTATTAATTTCACACACATCTGCCACTCTTTATCGGACCAGAGCGTACTGCTCGCCACTTCACTGTACTTTTAAAAAAAAATTCCACCCTATTTTGATGAAAAACGAAGTAATAATCCGGAATATCGAATCGGAGACGCCAAGTTCGTGCTCACGGCTAAATGACAGTACATGCTATGCATTTCACAGTTCCGGCTACTAACGCTAGGTTCGCTAGTCACGGTTGCCGGTAAGAGCGGAGAAGCAGCAGTGATGGCGTAAGCGCAAATTGAGCCCTGAGATGAAATATTTTTTTATTCTTTGACCGAATATTCGTGTAGAATATTGGTTCGATGATGTAAAGTCAATAAAAGTGATCTTTGAATTTTCTAGGCATTCTTACTGAAATACTGTCAATAAACAATGCAGCAGTACTGTACACAGTAATACTGAAATGCAAATATTCGCAAATTCATCATTTTTCGTTTTATATATGGTCCGCCTTCAAGGTCACGGTTCGAAGCATTCTGTGTCAGAGTGTGTATGTGTGTCTGTGTGTGCATGATGCGTGCGGCGCGCGCATGTGTGTGTGTCGAGAGAGAGCGAGAGAGAGGATGGACACACGCGGTATAGCAGCGGCGGTCCGAGTTTTCTCTCGATACTTGGATTCACAACAGCTGACAGCTGAAAGCAATGCTTGGACTGTATGACGGAGCGTCTGAGCTATTTTTCAGTAACAAACTATTGTTATTCACAGCGCTGCGACAGATGTTTTTCTGTTACTAATTATTCGATAACGAACTATTCTTTAATAATAATATTATTATTAATAATTGTAATATTAATAATAATTGTAATATTAATTATATTATACTAATAATAATATTTATTATTAATAATAATAACCATATTATTTTATTATCATTATTTTAAATTATTTTATTCTTATTTTAAGGCATGAGTTATTTTATTCATTTTTTATGATAAATATGAATTAATTATTGTTAATGTTTTGGTCCGAAATGTTCCAATTTTTCAAAAAATTTTTGCATACTTTCGAAAATTAAAAAAAAATTATTTTGACCTCACTTTCTTGCCCCCCCCCCTCATTTGTTTATCCGAGAGATGACTATATGGACTTTTCTGTTCCTTTTTTCAATTCTCTACACTCGGATTCGAAAAAAAAACAGAAAAGTCCGTATACAGTCATTCCTTGGATGAACAGGTGAGGCGAGGGCGCATGCCAAAGAATCAAACCTAACTAAAACGCGCTCTATATGTGGCTCAAAAAAAGTGAAAAAAATCCGATTTTAGAGAATCGAAAAATAACAGAAAAGTCGATATACAGTCATCTCTTGGATGAACAAGCGACAGGGGGTCCAATTAAAGTAGCCAAAACGTGCTCCAATCAAATCGAATTTTTTTACTTTTTTTAAGCCGCATATGAGGCATTCTTCATCAACTGAGCCACTTTTTTTTCAACCTCTCCAATTTTTTTCAAAATCTACCAGTTTTAAATATTAGACAAAAAGAACGTCTGTGATTTTTTAAAGATTGTTTTAGGCCTCCGTTCAGGATTTTCAATTTTTCATTACGAAGACTGCAGCTCAAAAAATAATCACCAAACAAAAAAAAAAAACATACGAATAAAATTTTTTTACTTTTTCCGCTTCATCGAAAAAAATCAAAATCATAATTTTTCTGCATTGAGAAAATTAAAATTTGGCAAAAAAATAAGAATAAAAATTTTTAAACCTAATAACACATTTCTGATTTCGGTAAGAATTTTACAGGATGACTGCCATTGGGTAAAGAGTCTGCGAAAAAATTTTAGAATGGTACCTGCAATGGTTACGATGAAAAAAAATAACTTACATGCGGTTATGAGATTTCGCAGGGATTTTTTTTTCTTCATCGTCACCATTGCAGGTACCATTCTGAAAATTTTTTTCGCAGACTCTTTACCCAATGACAGACATCTTGTAAAATTTGAACCGAAATCGAAAATGTGTTATCAGGTTTAAAAAAATTTTATTCTCATTTTTTTGCCAAATTTCAATTTTCTCAATGCAGAAAAACTATGATTTTGATTTTTTTCGATGAAGCAGAAAAAGTAAAAAAGTTTTGATTCGTGTGTTTTTTTTTTGTTCGATGAATATTTTTTGAGATGCAGTCTTCGCAATGTAAAATTGAAAATCCTGAACGAAGGCCTCAAAAATCTTTAAAAAATCACAGACGTTCGTTTTCACTAATATTTAAAACTGGTAGATTTTGAAAAAAATTGGAGAGGTTGAAAAAAAGTGGCTCAGTTGATGAATAATGCCTCATATGCGGCTTAAAAAAAGTAAAGCAATTCGATTGTAGAGAATCGAAATAGTAACAAAAAAGTTCGTGCACAGTTATTTCTCAGGTCCATAGTTTCAAAGCCACACATTGCCATACTTCAAATTTGCAGATATGCAGATATCTTCAGTATCATGCCGAAAAGGGTTTAGCCGAAACAAAAAACGTGAAAATTCGGAAATGTAGCCTAAGAACATAATTACCAAAACTTTATGATTGCCTCAGTATTTTAATTATTAAGGGATACGACGGTGCAATAAAAACAATCATGCAGATATAAATTTCAATAATAATTATTTATTGAAATTTCATGGCGGAACCTATCGTTATAACTTGTTAATGTAAAAGGTTCCGCCATGAAAAATATTTCTTCCCGATACATTCACGAAGGTCCCTCCTCGCCCCCGGAACCCTCCCTTCTGCACCCGACCATGCCGCCCCCCACGAAAATTAAGGAGCGGGCCACTCCCGGCGCTGTGGCGCGGATGAGCCACCCCCGCTCTCCTACTTCGTCTCGGTGTTGACTTCTGTAAAATCAAATACATATTTAACATCTTATATTTGTATGGATCGCTTATTTATATGTTATTAATGAGGTTACATTACAAATACTCACTGTGGCCGTCGAATTTGCCGATGACGCTGTAGGGAGCTGATGCTGTGGAAGCTCTATATTAGCCAAGGCATTCTGAAAATTACAAATTTTTATTTGTTAAAGAAATATTCATAATTGTTTAATAGGGGCGAAAAATTTCGGCTAAAGTCTATAGTAATCAGGAATGTGCGAATATTCAAAATTATGAATAATTCATCGTGAATTGAATTGAATAATTCATATGAATAATTCTGAATAGTTCTGAATGATTCTGAATTCTGAATAGAATCACTGAATAGTTTGAATAGTGTGAATAATTCACAAAATTTGAATAATTCATAAAAAATTGATTTTTTTCTATATTTCTTTATGAAACACAAGAAAAAAATTTAGCATATATTCATAAATATTAGGTCGAAAATATTGTGTCGAAAATGAACTTCTTTTTGTTTCTTCGCTCCTACCACTCAAAACTTTAGATTTTGACATTAAAGAGGCCCTCGTTCGAGGAGGGCGCTGTAGCTTGAAGTTTGGAGGTCAAATACTTGATGAATTTTGAATTATCCATGAATTTAGAATTATTTGTGAATTTTGAATAATTTATTTGATGAATAAATTATTGAGGATCATTCATACTATTAAAAAAAAAATAATATTCAATTCAAATTATGAATTAAATCCAGTATTCAATTCAATTCAATTCACTCAATATTCGCACATTCCTGATAATAATGTAAGACTAATAATCAACTTACGTTTTCTGCAGCTATCGGGGCCCCATCTCCCACAGCATCGCCTGTTTCCTGGAGGTTCGGGATCGGGTTCGGACCGTGGTCCTGAACCACTTCTTCCTCGAGGTCCAGGCCGTGTTCCTGAACCACGTCTCCCTCGGGGTTCAGGACCACGTCTGGACCGCGGTCCCGAACCTCGTGGTCGCCCATCACCGGAACATCTTGTTGCTGAAAAAATATATTTTTTATAATAATGTCCCAACAAATCTATTTGAGGAAAAATTTCGCGAGCAAAACAAAATTATCTCCATGAGAAAATATATACAACATTTTCACTTACGTTGTTATTTCCTGTATTATCGTCACAGAGCCGGCGGCGACGACGCGCGGAACGGTTTCGAGAACTTTCTGTAAATGAGAAAAAAATTGACGGACGATTTTTTAAATAATTGTATCCGTATAAGAAAGCACGTTTTGTATCATTCAAGAAAGCCGTTAAAAAACTAAAATATAATTTATTACAATACTGGTAACGATGAATAGTTTCCTGCTAAGGAAACTGTCGAAGATAATTTTTCGATTTTCTTTCGGTCAATCAAAACATTCTAATGCAAAAATCTGAGGAAATTTTCGGTTTTCCCGATAGTAATTACTTTGTAAAAAACTATGAGCTATCTTTCGTGACATAAAAAATGTGTTGGCTTCTTTCACGTTGAAAGCCTCGTATATGGGGAATTCTTTTACAAACCGGACGGATTGAGGCAAAATCTGACCGACACATTTTTTATTTGGCTGAAACTTTTTGAACGGGTTCTATGTCGAAAAAAAAGATACGTTTTCAAGGAATTTTTTTTTTTTTTTTTAAATAGAGGGGGTTGAAAGTTTCTGATTTTCGTGATTTTTGCCTTGAAGACTCATTTTCAAAAATTCATAACTCCGGTTATTTTTAAGCTAGAGAAAACTTTTTTTTTCATTTTGAAGATAAAAGAGCGAATTTTAAGAAAATAATATTTTCAAAAAATTTATAAAAAATTTCATATTGTTATAAACAATTGAAATGTTTAAATCAATTTTTAACCATGGCCACCAAATTTTGACGATTTCTTAATACAACCATCGTACTCTACGTCAAATTTTCTATAAAAAACATATTTTTTCTTAATGGAGAAATTATGTTTACTGGTAGAGATAAATTAATTTATCTAGCGCGGCACATCGTATCGCCGCGCGGGTACCTCTGCACGCCTGTTTTTCTAACCCCACATCGTTTTTCTTAATAACATTAATGATTATTCAACTATTAGTCGATTTTGTCAATCGAGTACAAATTACTATTAGTAAACAGGACTTTATGATTAATTGAACAAAATAATAACATGTTAGCAAATGAAAAAACAATCAATTACGATTTTAATAAAATCTTTCCCGCGCGCCGATACGACGTCCCGCGCTACATAAATTAATTTATCTCTACCAGTAAACATAATTTCTCCATTAATAAAAAATACGTTATTTATAGAAAATTTGACGTAGAATACGATGGTTGTATTAAGAAATCGTCAAAATTTGGTGGCCATGGTTAAAAATTGATTTAAACATTTCAATTGTTTATAACATTATGAAATTTACTATAAATTTTTTTGAAAATATTTTTTTCTCAAAATTCACTCTTTTATCTTCAAAATGAAAAAAAAAGTTTTCTCTAGCTTAAAAATAACCTGAGTTATGAATTTTTGAAAATGAGTCTGCAAGGCAAAAATCACGAAAATCTCAAACTTTCAACCCCCTCTATTTAAAAAAAAACAAAAAAATTCCTCGAAAGCGTATCTTTTTTTTCGACATAGAACCCGTTAAAAAAGTTCAGCCAAATAAAAAATGTGTCAGTCAGAATGGTGTTCGGTTTGTAAAAGAATTACCCATATAACAAAAGTAACAATAGTAATCTTTCATGCAAATAAATCTTCCCACTTACTATTCGACATAGCGGTAGCACTGCTTGACGAAGACTGTCGGGTGACAGGGTTCGAAAAAGAATCGGCCGTTTACCCTCCACCCCTCCCCAACTCGCCCCCACTTGCCCCTCTCCGTCCCAATGAAAAAAAGCGCGAACAGAATCTACACACGTGGTTGGTATTCACAAGTTACAAATCTCGATACTTATTACACTCTTGCACAGTCGAATAAATTTTACTGCTGTTTTTTTGGAAGTTGTTAATTAAGTTCATTACGTATTGTGTGTTGAGCGTGTGATATTGTGTTAAATTGAAGCGTAAAAAATGGTGAATCGTGACATCGAGAAAAGCTCGAGGAACATGCGGCTATCAAAAAAACGATTGATCATGTCAAAAAAAAGTCGTGAACGGTAAGTACATTCATTCATAGTACAAGTTAATTTATAGTTAAGTAGATAGTTAATTAATAGTACACCTGTGTGTGTGTTTGTGTGTGTGTGTGTGTGTGTGTGTGTGTGTGTGTGGGCACGTGTACGCATTGTATGAGGGCAAACGTGAGAGACGGAACGAAAACATTCGTTTTCTCACTGCGGCCCGTGGAGGTGTATACAATGTAGCGCGTTCGGTGAACCGTGCTATGAGAAAGAGCGAGATGGAACGGAAACAATTGCCATCGTTCTTTCTCCATCATGCCACATTAAATTTTATTAATTCGGGTCGCTCAAAAAAATGCTGTGAGTTTAAATTGAAAAAATATTTGTACAGTTTGCAGTCTCTTTTGTAAAATTGGATAGCAATCAGTTTTTTAGAATCTTTTTTGAAGTGAAACTTCTTTAGGCGCGTTGAGAGTAAAATTTCAATGTCGCGTCACGAAAAACGTCATATTACGTGATGCAAAAGAGACGAAAGATATTCTTTTGGAGAGAGAGAAAGAGAGAGAGAGAGAGAGAGAGAGAGAGAGAGAGAGAGAGAGAGAGAGAGAGAGAGAGAGAGAGAGAGAGAGAGAGAGAGAGAGAGAGAGAGAGAGAGTATAAGTCGCGTATAGCTTTATGCATAGCGTTCTTTTTCCTCGTCTCCGCTTTGTGCAATCCTTCGTTTTCTTATTCTTAGCGCGGCGGGACCATGGTGTATAAGGCTATGTATGGGTGAGACTAAACACATTTATGTTTTGTGTATGTGTGCTTACTAAGAAATCCATGGAAAATAACGAGAAACAAATGAAGTATTATTTATATTGTGTGCGAAGGCTTATTCTTATACATAATAATCCTTCCAATACTATTTGCTTTTTGAAATACACTCTTTTTCTCTTTTTCTTTTCCTTTTCACCCTGAAAAACCAAGATACACAAGTTTTTTGTTCATAAATAATTCGAGGTGGTCTTTGAGGGTACATTTTATTTGTACAGCACAAAATTTTGCACCACATTAATTTGATTTTTTGATTCCTTGTAGAGGGAGCTTTGTTTTGTTATTTTTTTAAAAGTACTTTCAATGAAAATGTGTTCAATATGTGCCAAAACACATTTCGACAAATTAAATTTGGAAAAAATGTCCGGACGTGCGCGTGTGTGTGTGTGTGTGCGCGCGCGCGCGTGGGCACGTGTGTGCTCGTATGTGTATGTCCACCATGCAAAATAGGTTCAGCTACTGCAATTTCACAGCAAAGTAAAGTACGATGACGCTTTTATTTACTATAATTTATTTACTATAATCGATCGACATGTGAGGCATTATTCATCGACTGGGGCACTTTTTATTCAACCTCTCCAATTTTTTCAAAATCTGCCAGTTTTAAATATTAGTCAAAAGGAACGTCTGTGTTTTTTTTTAGGTTGCGATGAAAAAAAAATAAAAACCCTGCGTAATCTCATAAACGCATATATGCGGTACTTTCGATTTCGGTACAAATTTTACAAGATGTTTGCCATTCGATAAAGAGTCTGCGAAAAATTTTTCAGAATGGTCGAACGCCGTTGTAGACTATTTAAACATTGTAAGAAACTAAACGTTTCGTTGAAAAAAACCCGAGGGGAAACGTTGATTTTTAAAACGGCTTTGCCTACACCTTAAGCTGCACTACTTGTCGATTGTTCACATTAAACGCTGTAGATGGAATCAGTCTGAAATTTAAATTTTTCATTTAACCAAATATTTAAACGAATGGAAATGTTCGATCGGGAACATGGATTTCATCTCGCACAGTGAAAATGCAGATTGTCCTTTCACCGTTTTCCTTAAACTTAGTCATGGACGTTCGCTGCTGCCGCAACAGATGAAATCAAACACGACAAGGGCATCGTTATTATCTAAATGTTGTGTGGAATTGAATCGTGTAGTCGGAAATGTTGATTTGATCTCGCACAGTGGGAAACGTACAAGATTAGCTTGTAATTTTGATCACGCGTGGCGCTGCGCGTCGGCGTTCGTAATTTCCTCTGTAGGTAAATTTATTAACACGAGCGGAATTTAGATTATTTAAACATTGAAATATATTACACGTTTCGTTAAAAAAAAACACGAGGGGAAACGTTGATTTTTAAAATGGCTTTGCCTACACCTTAAGCAGCACTACTTGTCGATCGTTCACCTTGAACGCTGGAGATGGAATCAGTCTTAAATTTGAAATTTTATGTAGCCAAATATGCAAACAAGTCGAAAAGTTCGATCGGGAACGCGGATTTCATCTCGCGCAGTGAAAATGCAGTGTCCTTTCACCGTTTTCCTCCCAGTTAGTCATGGATGTTCGCTACTGCCGCAGCAGATGAAATCAAATACAACAAGAGCATCGTAAATAGGCGAATGTTCGACGGAACGGAATCGTGCCAACGGAAATGTTGATTTCATCTCGCACAGTGAAAAAAGCAGAAGATTCGATAATAATTTCGATTTTCAAAATGATCATGCCTTCACCTTCAGCTGCACTGCTTGTCGATCGTTAGATGAAATCAGTCTCGAATTTGCAATTTGATGTAGTCAAAAATTTAAACGAATCGAAAGATTCGACCGGGAACGTGGATTTCATCTCGCGCAGTAAAAAACGCAGAATGTTATAGCGCCGTTTTACATGCGGTTAGTCGTGGACGTTCGCTGCTGCGGCAACAGATGAAATCAAACACGAAAAGGGCATCATAATTATTTAAATATTGTGTGAAATTGAATCGTGCAGTCGGTAATGTTGATTTAATCTCGCACAGTGAAAAAAATCAGAAGATTCGATAATAATTTCGATTTTCAAAATGATTGTGCCTTCCCCTTCAGCTGCACTGCTTGTCGATCGTTAGATAAAATCAGTCTCGAATTTGCATTTTCATGTAGTCAAATAATTAAACGAATGGAAAGATTCGACCGGGAACGTGGATTTCATCTCGCGCAGTGAAAGTCGCAGAATGTTATATCGCCGTTTTCCATGCGGTTAGTCGTGGACGTTGGCTGCTGCGGCAACAGATGAAATCAAACACGACAAGGGCATCGTAATTATTCAACTATTGTGTGGAATTGAATCGTGCAGTCGGTAATGTCGATTTCATCTCGCACAGTCGGAAATGCACAAGATTAGCTTGTAATTTCGATCACGCGTGGCGCTGCGCGGCGGCATTCGTAACTTCCTCTGGAGATGAATTTGTTAACACGTGCGGGATTTAGACTATTTAAACATTGTAAGAAACTAAACGTTTCGTTGAAAAAAACCCGAGGGGAAACGTTGATTTTTAAAACGGCTTTGCCTACACCTTAAGCTGCACTACTTGTCGATTGTTCACCTTAAACGCTGTAGATGGAATCAGTCTGAAATTTAAAATTTTTATTTAACCAAATATTTAAACGAATCGAAATGTTCGATCGGGAACATGGATTTCATCTCGCGCAGTGAAAATGCAGATTGTCCTTTCACCGTTTTCCTCCCAGTTAGTCATGGACGTTAGCTACTGCCGCAGCAGATGAAATCAAACACAACAAGAGCATCATAAATAGTCGAATGTTCGATGGAACGGATCCGTGCCAACGTAAATGTTGATTTCATCTCGCACATTGAAAAAAAGCAGAAGATTCGATAATCATTTGGATTTTCAAAATGAATATGCCTTCACCTTCAGCTTCACTGCTTGTCGATCGTTAGATGGAATCAGTCTCGAATATGCAATTTGATGTAGTCAAATAATTAAACGAACCGAATGATTCGACCGGGAACGTCGATTTCATTTCGCGCAGTGAAAGTCGCAGAATGTTATATCGCCGTTTCCCATGTGGTTAGTCGTGGACGTTCGCTGCTGCCGCAGCAGATGAAATCAAACACGACAAGGGCATCGTAAATAGTCAAATATTTGGAAGAAATATTTGGAGAATTATTTGGAAGATAATATTTGTTACGTAAAATTTTTTCGGGGGCCAATTTTACTGGATGAAAAGGACGGGAACCAAGCGGTTCATGTCGTTATTTATCATTGTTATGGACTGTACTTATCATTATCAATCGTTTTATAATCATTTCATTATCTTGGGGGAGATTATTTGCTCAGGTGACTGCCGGGAACCAGTTTATCCCCCATTTCATTCGTAAAAATCAAATTTTCCCATATGCATTGAATCGGTTTCCCTAGCTGACGTAAATTTTGGATTATTATCGAGACGTAGACACTTGCCAAAATCTACTATCTGCTTTAATATAAATGAAATGAATGAATGAAGATGTCTAGAAAGCAGTATATATTCTCCCATGCAAGAGTTGTATTGAAGACTCTTTGATTATTAAAGTTATTCCTGTCAAGCTCTCAAAGCTAGATTCACAGTATTGTTAGTTATTCAGAATTACTACTCAATTTGGCATGAAGTGAAATGTCTTGAATATTTCTTAGAAACCTGCTAATAATTTATATCAACCTATCTTTACGGTTTCTGGTCATTTTAATTCTTATAAGCAGGACCGTAAAATCGATATTAAACATTGAAGTTTTGATTGTGTATCAAAGAGCTTTATCATACCACACGCTATACAAAACTATATTTTCCTTCTAAGTAAATATTTTCAGTGCATTTTTAACTTTACCAAAATAGTCAAAAAATCTCAGGAGAACTTTGAGTTATAATTTTTCTACTAAGAAATTCCTTTTCTTACAAACTGACGGGTCCGCATGATTTTCAACACGTTGTCGTTTCATTTCTTACGAACCATATTCGTTACTCATTATACCACATGTTCATCGGAATACCAATAATTTTGTTGGTCCATTCGAACGGTTACCTTTCATATGGTAATTATTCGTATATCGCTCGGGTAAATTTAATCCAGTATGATGACCGTGGGACAACTGACCACCAAGTGATATAACGATGGAATTACCGAACGAGAAACAAACTTCTTTTTCCCATCTTCTCAAAAATATTGAAGATTTTAGGCAAAAGCGAATTCAGTATCATTCCGTCGATGAATTACCCACGGAAACTGAATTTTATTCCATTAATAGTCCTGAAAAGGACATAATTATCAGTTGATTGTTTCCAGGACTTGTATAGTACATAACTTGAAGGCGAAAAATAATATAGAACACATTGTCTTTTGAGGGGATAATTAATAAGTATTATACAATATGATATCTGCTATTCATTCCGCAATGACACTTGAATACGTTGATCTCACTTTTTTTATGAATTGGTTGTTTCGAAGACATTAGTTATACCGAATTTGTATAGAATCGTTTTAATCTTTAGATAGTTATTTCATATAATTTCACATGGCATTAAATATTTTACATCATAATTAAACGTTAGTGGGGTGTCACACGGTCTAAAAACAAATTTCTATGCATTTAATTACTAGGGCATACTTTAGATTGTCTCAAAGGCCTCAAAGCTGCCGCATAGTGTTCATAAGCTAGATATGGTGACTTTGAGGACTAATATCTGATATGCATTGCAGATTCCGAAGACTTCGACAATGTCACATGCACATTAGATGATTCCTGCATTTTATATATATTCATAAAGAAGTTGTCAGTAAGTAAATTTCATTATCACAATCGCAAGTTGTCAAATGATGCACGAATTTCCATTGAAAACTATTTTTTGTCGACTACTGCATAAGAACTGAAGTCCCCGAAATAGCCATTCCCTACACACGTATATAAGTAAAGGAACGGTTCTTATGAAGACGGTCCGCGAAACATACCAACCTTGTGTGATTTTTTCAAGGACCGTCTTCAAAAGCACCATTGGTCCTCGAAACTGCCACTGTATGTGTAAAAAAGTCTTGAAATCATCCGTTAGCCACACATATATACTATATATACCTATATATATGAACCGGGGCTTTGGTCTGGTGGCTAGCGTGCTGGCCTCTTAGCCAGAGCCTCGGGAGGTCCCGGGTTCGATTCCCGGTGTCGTGATCTTGTCAGGAGAAAATAAAATATGGGCGTGACTAGCTCCAGATATATGTATGGGGCATACACAAGTACATTTACTGGTGTGTGTCACGTATATATAGCTGTAGTCCATGTTTACGTTCTCCTGTCAAGATGTGACGTAGCTCCGACGCCGTGAGGCGAGCACGGGACCGACTGTAGTGGCCCAGGTTTTCCGCAGTTTCCCGGGGCCCATGATACGTGCTAATACGCGTGCCATGGTGAATGCGCTACAGTATAGGAAGTCGGCTGCGGCCGCACGGGCCCTGGGTGTCTGGTTACTGACCCGGACCAGATACCCAGGGTGGAGGTGGATATGAGGGAAGGACGGAAAGGGAGGTGAGGGAAGGAGCGCCGTCTTGAAAACCCCGAAAGGGAAAGAGGGCGTAAGGACATAAATTAATAAAAAAAAAAAAAAAAAAAATATACCTATATATATATATCCTATATATATATCCTATATATATATCCTATATATATCCTATATATATATCCTATATATACCTATATATATCCTATATACATATCATTATCAAAAATCAAAAATTCGAACGTCGTATAAAAGTCTGTAGAAGCTCCATCGAGCGTTCCATGAGACATTCATGCGACGTTCCGGAGAGCTCGAATAAAATCGGGACATAAGAAGTCCTAGAGCCGTTCTCGAAACTTACGTAACAAGATTCGCGGAAGCTCGCAAAAAAGTTTTTGAGCTCACCGCGACGTTAGAGGGACGTTTCATTGCTGTGTGGGTTCTGTGTGTTTTAGCAGGGACCAATGCAACAAATAGAATTCGCTATCTACCGTATTGAACTCCTACTTTTTTAAGGGCCGGTTTCTTCACCTCTGGTTATGTTCCGGATAAAATTATCCACCAGATAAGCCATACTAAAAGCATAGGATATCTGGTGGATAACTCTAACTGAATAACAACCAGAGGTGAAGAAACCGGCCATAAATTCATTTTTTTTTTAAAGAGCTATTTTAACAAATTATCGGCGATATTTGAAAGCAAAATCGAAATTATTTTTGTACTTGTTACGTCCCGCGACTTTCGGGACTTTTGCATCGATTTGAGATTACTTATATCTTGTAATTCTCAATAAAAATCAATACGAGGAAAGGGAGCCGGTCATACGAGAGAAACGTTTTTTCTCTTTGGAGAACTCGGATAGTTCGGGCTGTCTTCAAATCAAGCCGTCGACACGAATATGGTCTCAAGTGAGCATAAATTATCGAGAGGTGACGCCATGGCGGCGTCGATATCGCAGCTCTTTATAACAAAACTTCCATCGTCGTGCGTGAAGAAAAACATGCGTCGATGCTGAAGAAATCTTTGGCCATGGCATCAGATTACTCAGAAGTGGTGGGCCTTTGTGCACAACGAAAAGCAATGTGCATGGGACACTAATACAGGCTGAGTGCAAAGTCTTTGCCTTCGTGAGAACCACAGGCGGTCTCTTTGGGTGTGTGTGAGAAGGAAAGCAGAAGAGACAGAGCGTTGTATGGCTCATCTCAAGCGAAGTGACCGGTGATCCTCTTTTTCCTTACCCCCGAATGAAGACTTTATGAACTGAATTCCCGAAAGTACGTGAGTAAACGGATGTCAAAATGTAAAATCAAGAATGAGCATAGATACCTGAGTCAGGTCATCGGTGATTGTAAAGGTGGCGGTAGATTATAGGACTAGTATGTGGACCACTATGGCGACCCCCACTCCTATCCCCACTCCTATCTCCTCCACTTTCCCCCCGCGTCGGAGCCTCTTTCCGAGCGTGGTGGGGTTTATGGTGGGGAGAGGTGGTGGGGGGAAAGAGTTCTGAGGGTTCGCCATAGTGGTCCGATTATTATCATTATTCAAATAATAATAATCCATACTTTTTTCTCTTTATTTAATTTTATATACATTTTCACTTAATTATACGTAATGCTTTTATACAATGAGAAAAGGATTTATCTTTTACGGGCTATAACAGTTTTAACCATGTGATCCAAATGATGCGTCAGTAGATTGTCAATTATCGTTGTTTTTGTACAAGTAGGTAATTCGTTATATGAATTAATCGGCGATGTTCGTTTTTGGGTAGCTCTCTCTCGTATTTTCGCACGCTTCGTGCGAATATTACAGCGTATGCAGCTCGTTGTAAAAATGGATGTTTCTGATGTTATTGCATCTACAAGAGAGTCTCTGCACTTTGTTACCTCGTTGCAAACACGACGTAGCCACGAGATACTTCTGTTTATACTGGCTTGTAATAATGACAGTATAATGAATTGCTCTTTTGTAAAACAGAATATCGGTAAAGAGCGATGTGCAGGGTCTTCTTCATCCTCTATGTTGAAATGATTTTGAAAATCGTGCCAAGAACGACCGTCCATAGTTAAACAACCATGGATATAACATTTGAAGCTAATCACAGGCCGTAACGTACCGTTCCGACAAATATCAAGGCCCACCCACACAGATTTCGTCCCCAAATTATTTAGCTTATAGGCGAACGGTAGCAGTAGCGCACGTAGATTATTAGCACGTTTCGCATACATCGCAGGACTTAATGATTTGTTGACGGTTTGAATTCCAGATCATTGAATTTTGTTCCACGATATTCCATGGCCAAATTATTTTCACGGGCTGCGGCTATCATCTGGTGAAATAGCTGATCGTCTTTTTCGAACAGTTGGACGAGTCTGGCTGGTAGGAAGCACGCAAATGTGTTTTCCACGTCGATGACGATACGCGTCCCCCATTTAGTTTGAACGGTTCTTATGTCGCTGATGCTGTAGTCTTTTTTGAGCTCTAGTTCCGATAACTTTTTCACAGGTAGAAACGCGGCCGTTTGTCCCACTTTGTTGATTCGTGCGAAATCCATCGTAAATATCGAGCTCGTCAAATTTTCGTCTTAAAGAGAGAAATTGCGATCTCGCTTGTATTACTGCTTTGATACTCGCAATGTCGTGTGAAAGTGCTTCTATTCGCCGCTTTAATTCGCGTCGTTTTCTCAGCATACACCTCAAATGACAGCAAATGAAAGTCTTTAAGAGTTATTGAAGATTCTTCGATATCTGACCACGGTTTGATCGCGAATGATGGTCGTTCTCCAGGGTCTAACTTATATCCTGCAGTCGCCCCTCCACTAGACCTCCCCCCCACTATAAAGATTACTCATTTTATTAGAAATACCAAAGACAAAAAGAAATCTGATCGTCTACATATGATACCCTATAATGATGACTCATTTCCTTCGACATAACAAAGGCAAAAAGATTTTTTTTTTTTTCCTACCGATTCGAAAAATCGATGGTTTGATGCACATTCCGCTTGAAATATGATAGTCGCTAAAAGTGACTTTTGTACCCAAAGAATGCTGACTCCAAGGCGCGTGATCGCAGTTCAAGGATAGGTAGAAAAAATAAAACGTGAAAAATTTCAATGTCGATTTTATTTCTTATATTAAAATTAGATTCATTATTGCCGTATACGGGAACAACAGTTCTGTATACAGTGTAAGTTTTTATGATTAAAATTATTTGTACCACAGCCACCGCCAACCGCAGAGTCCATATTGAAAGCTTTGCCCCGAGGCTTAGACTTTTGGCGTTTTTTTATATACGCAATATAATAATCGTTCACTGTTTTATCGTTTCGGGATGAATCATCTGAAAATACGCTTCGAAACTTATTAATACCAAAGCCAGTAGACATATAATGAAGAAACATAATGCAATACTGTCCGCAACACTGCGAATCTGGACCCTGAAGCTGAGTAGCGTTGCATCGGAAAAGCTTGCAGTTTCTTCGGAGTCGGATGAGATGCTGCGGAACGATCGGAGGGATCCCGTAGCTGTTAAATTATCGTCCTTCTCCAGTTCGATCAACGTACATGGCGACCCAGTGGGATCCGGGTAATTTGTGGCCATCGGTATTAACGACAAAGGCTGTCGGCCACGTCCACACCTTCGGGATACGATCGGCTGGGTATACGCCTATCGTGTGGTCTGGTATGTTCCGCAAGGCCTGCAGAATTTCTAGACTGTTCATAGCAGCCTGAAGCAGAAGGTTTCTTTTTCTTTTCCTCGCGAGGCCCGTCTAAGCTCCAGCTCGTGGTCGTTCTATGTTCCCATAAGGAGTCGATGCGATCTTTATGACAAAGCCAATCTTTCATTTGTTTCGCATTATTCAGCGCACATTTGTACGCAAGATTGTTATGTAGCGATCCGTGGTATATGCAACGAGTGTCGTCCTGATGAAGATAGCGGAATGAAGGAGCCTCCTCCTCCTCCTCTAAATTCATAATGAAGCAACCTGTCAGTTGCGCCAGGTACTCTGATTTTATTGAACCCCTTGTGAATATTCGATCAGATTGTTCCGCAATATTTTTCAAAATTGATTCCATATGTTGCGACGTTGTATCGCCCTCACGCCATTGTAAACCATGGTGATTTCTAGTCAACCAGGAATTCTGACGCTTCAGCGCCGGTGATAGATCCTCATTATCGTGAGGTGAAGACACAAGCCAATTAGCGGTGTACGGCCTGTGTAGGCAAATGATCGCAACTTCTTTCGGCACAAAACGATTGTTTTTATTTCGCAAACCCTGTATATCGATTGCGATATTCATGATGCTTTCTCGTTGCTCTCTCTGATAATACTGTTCAGCTCTTTGTGTCACGGAGACCTAGCTCGGCGGATACAAATTCTGCTGACTATCCAGAAAAGTCAACGATTACTTGTCTGGATGAGTCAATCTCCAGCACATTATCATACTCGGCGTACACAATACAATTTACCGTTGATGCGAGAGCCTTTTCGAATCGTACTTCTATTCTAACACTGCCGTGTTTTACCAAATTCCAATGAGTACTGCTGTTTGCTGATAAATCGGGCGTAAGATCAAACGCGAAAAGGCAATACCCTTCGGGGTAGGCCTCCCGTGAAATACAATTACCTTCATTGAGAAAGTGAATACCCGTTCCGGAGAACAGAGTATGATAAGCGTCTACGTAAAGCTTCGATTTTGTAAAGTCGGGCTGCAGAGCCTTTGACGGTATTTGCATACCATCCACATACAACGATATATAATTGATTTGATAATTTTTAAAATTAAACGGGTTTTTATCGAGGCAACCATTGAACGCTTTATTATCGACGAAACCAATGATGATACGTTTTGGTAGCTGGCCGAGGATTACATTATCGAGAGTTTCGCCATGTACTCCGCTATGCATGGATATAGCCTTTACCTCCACGCGTGTCAGGGGGTATTTTGCCGTAGCTTAACACAGAGTTCTTGCATGTGCTAAAAGTATACCAGGTGCTATCTTGGCGCGACGTACGAGAAGCGACGCTTCGACAATATGTATTTTATAGTCTGCCGTCCCGCCCATAAGGCAAAATGAATTATTCGTGCGTACGAGTCGCAGACGAATTTCAACACCGTTCAATAAGAATCTCTCTTGATTAAAGACATCGCAGTGAAGATGACCGAGGAGATCAATAGTTTTTCCACTGCTAAGAAGGTCTCTGCGGCTAACAAGCCCACCATTGGCTGTTTCTGTGTCCTCCATTTTTCCCGGTGTATCGGCGAACCAGAGCACACTCGTAAGATGAGAGTTTTTTGCGCCGTCTCCATAATGTAGCAGTGTTTCAATATATGCTCTGTATGCATACGCGTTATTCGGGAGCGATACAAGTTTCTGATTGAAAAACACATCTACTCGATTAAACATTGAATGCATCAGATTATTGACGGGGCCTATTTTAATCGTTGAATCAGGCTTCTCAGCCAAACACTGTATTTGAACGCGCATGCGCATTTGAATGCGCATGGTGTGAGCAAGATCAATGTATTCATCACCCTGACCAGGTACCACAAACTCAATTGGTGAATCATCCGTTAAAGATGAGATCGGTTTGTAGTACACCCATTGTATTCCCTCGATGGTGGTTTGTGTAGGAGGCAGTGTAAATAGCTCGAGCTCTGACTTTAAACACTCGCAAGAGTGTGTGTGTAAGAAAGCCATAATTACCCTCTCTCTCTCTCTATGCGAAAATATCATCCACCGTTCGTAGAGCCTTCCTCTTCTTGGATGGCTTTCTCTTATTTATCCTCCTCTTTGCCGTTGCCCGCTTTCTCGGTTTACTCGACGAAGACGTAGCTTTCTTTCTTTTTTTCACACTATGGATACGTCGCACACCACGGCCGGCAACGGAATGCCAAGATCAATTAATTTTGGCCATTTTATAGCCAGAACCCTTCATGAGCGTATCAATTTTTTCCTCCGCCTTTCGCTTCAGATTTTCACCAGACTCGCGTAGACGCGTTTTGAACGCTTCTCTTGGTCATACACCATTGTCCATTATATCGGTGGCAACATTAACACCGGCACGCAGAGCCTCCTTGCCGACGGCCCGTGCTCCATTCTTCAAAAGAGGTATAATACGGCGGAAAAGACCCCCGAGAAAACTGCCAATCCCGTGGCCCCTTTGATTCGGTGAGCCTATGTACACGTTACTGATACCCCCATATCCGGTCCGAGCACCGCCCGTCTGCATATCAAAGTATTCATCCTAATAAGTCATTGCGATGACTTCTCTAATCCATACGCTTGAACTGTAATGTTACCGTCAGCGTCCCGTACTCAAATGGTATCGGCTGCCCAAACTCATCCCTTATATCGATATCGATCGATTGAAAGTTTGTATGAAGCAGAGGTACGTAGCGTGGTGGCGAGAAACCTCTAATCTTCACAAAGCCGTAATTGTTGCTATCCACGGTATAAGATGGTACAACACGTAACAGAGGTGCATGCACATCCCCGGTAATGTAGGGCTCACAAATATCCGTATAAACGAATAACATATCGGGAATAGCATTAGTTAGGCTGGCAGGTCGTGCGCCTGTATAGCCAACATCTCTGAATGCAGGCGGGAGCGCCACACTGTTGGGTGTGGTAAACCCTAAAATCTTGTTGAGCCTTGGTGAGAAATGGAAAGCATGAATGAAATTTTCGCAAGAATCGCAGATACGGGTCACTTGGACGTAGCCATTGCGAGTGCGCTGAAATAGCAAATGACCAGCAACGCCCTGTAGTTCATTTATTACTTCGAGCAATGAGTCTATACTCTGATATACACCGGGTGGAACATACATACAGCTCTTTTCAAAGTCAATAGCAGAATCGTGAATACCCGATTGTACTTTATACGGTGCGGTCTTGATGAAGTTCTGCTCGTCTTCCTGAGGTATATGCAGAATCGTCATGGGTATATGTATTTCTGTAAGTCCAACGGCCCAATTGCCTTGCAAAGATACGCGCTGTGGCAATCGTGTGGTATAACGCGTTGTCGTATTTTCCGGGTAATATTTCATACTGCTGTTGTTCGGTAAAACGATATAAAATTCGTCTCTCATCGCGATTTTTTATTTTTTTCGGTAATAGTACGAACTCTCGATAACTCGGCCTCGTAAAAAATGCCGTCAATATCTTCGCCGTGAAGATCGCGTAAAAAGTACACCGTCGCCCAACTAGTTGTCGATATGCGATGAATTTTGAACAGCTCGCTGCTCCAGCCGCTTTCGTAACCTTTTGCAAAGGCCGCTTTTGCACTACTGATTCGTACAACATCACCGATCCCGCATTTAGGAATGTGTTCTCGCTCCGAATCCTTGTAACGCTGCATCAAATTAGCACGAGCTTGAGCTGCAGTGGCAAGAGGCACCGTTACCGGGGCCATTTTTATGCTGCTATGCCGGGCATTATTATATGCAAACACTATATTTTGCAACACATTGATGTATCGCTTCGCGCGAGTATACGTAAGGTATCGCTACATTCTTTCTTTCAATGTTCGATTAAATCTTTCCACAATAGCGGCTTTTATATCAGGATTCCGTGCAGTTCGAAACTGAATATCTTTCTTCTTTAGGAGCTCTTGAAATGCAGCACCCATGAATTCTTTGCCTCGATCCGATTGCAGGCATACGGGTGATCGACTATTAGTGGCTTTTTGCGTGAGTATCCGCGTAAAAGCCTTAGCCACAGACGCAGCAGTCTTGTCGCGTAAAGGCTCGACCCATGCATATTTACTGAGCACATCTATGACTACGAGGAGATAGGTATGACCATCGTTGTAATCTTTGATCGAGCGAAGATCTACGAGATCAGCCTCCCAGACATCGTCAATGTTTCGCACGCTGTAATGGCGTCGTGGAAATCGATGTTTTACAGGGCGATGTTTCGTGTAAGCATCTTGTGTCTCCAACCACTGCACGGTCTTTTCGTTAGAAATTTTTTTTCGCGTTGCGCGTAATAATTTTGCAGCGCCCGAGAACGATGCTTCGTGGGAGGGATTATAGTACAGCTTTTCCAATGTTTTCATGGTTTAGAGTTTTAGGTTAGCCCAAATTACACGATTCTTCTTCTTTTTCTTTTTACACTGGCCAGCGCCTGTTTGCTCCCGCTCAGAGGTACTGAAGAGCTCATAAATACTGGGATCGGTGGATTCGTCGCTGCTGTGATTGGCTCCCGCGTCGCTCAACGACAAGTCGTGGGAGTGCACAGGTATTTTTCTTTTTTTCCGAAAAGGCGTCGAGGTGGGCACATCGGACCTCCACAGATCCTGGTTTCCAACAAACTCGCGTGGAATTTTTTCCGCTTTCAAAAATCCTGCAAATGCATGACGACCCGCCGGCGTTGAGATTTTCCTCGCGCGCATAGCATCGTTTATAAGATCGACAATATTGGAGTCCTTGATTTCTTTGCCTGCGATGGAGACGGTGCCTGTAGGATCCCAGCAAAACTCTGTTACTGGCACAAGGCGTAAACGACGGAGCAATAGTTTTGCTTTGTTGCGATATTTTGTCGGGACACTCTCAACGATCATAGAGTCGTTTATGCGTGGAATTTCAGCGCCTTTTCCACTATTCCCCTCCTCCTCTATAGGTGTCGTGATGTAATCATCATTTTTTGCGAGTGCACGATGCTGCTGCGCTCGCTCATTATCGGCAAAATGGAGATAACGCTGCAACACCGCGAAATACGCCGACCACTTTTCCCTCTCATCCTTGTACGAATTAGAATTCAGAATATCGTTCATCTCAGTGTCCAATCTACTCAGTGTCGTACCAAGGGTTTGCACTGTTTGCTGCTGTTGCCGTCGAACAGATTCCGTTTGTCGATTATTCTGCACGCCTATATGCTGAAGTTTCTCTTCAGGCACGAGCACCATTTTTCTCGCATGCTCCATTATCCACTGCCGCCGATCAAACGTGACAAGAGCGTACCCAGTACGGGGGCGAGCAGCAGCGGTAGGAACCCACCGTTTTGAACCACAAAACGTTTCTTGCTCTTCCAACTACCGCTTTTCGCAGCTAGTCGTCGAAGAATAGATGCGTGGCGACGCAACTTTTTTCTTTGTTCAGGCTTCAAAGGCACGTTACCACGTAGAATGTTTAACGCACACTCACAAATAAAACGAATTATTCGTGGATCGGCTTTACGCAAAACGGCGTCTCGCTGCTCCTTGTTGAGATGCTGGAGTGCGTGCAATATTGCAACGTGCTTCTTGCAGAGAGAGGACCTGTTACCCACCATCACAGCCGCAAGACTGGTACTTCTCCGGCTGTGTCGGTGCTTTTTAACTTTTTTCGCGGCACGTAAACGAAATGCTGTGGATCATCGGGGAAAATACACGTTCAAAATCTACAGTTATCGGGAGTCGATTGTTTCAAGTCCAAGAGCAGATAACCGTGTGGTTTGCTCGTCGCGTCGTAATAAACTTCCTGCAGAAATCGGGGATTTTCGGGGTAAACCTGACGCGCCAGGTGCTGTATTTGAGCGCGATCTCGCGTATTTTTAAAAACTACTATATAATTAGCGTTCAGCGATATATCCCGTTGCCCGTGACCCTGATGAAATAAATTTTGCGTTATAAGAAACACGCTCAAATTCTTATGATGACTACCCTTGGTGAAGAGGTCGACAACGCTATTGTTCGATGCCTCGCGCATCAAATCGTCGATAATTATAAGTTTTGCACGTGGATCGTTTGCATAATCCGAGGCTTGTGGTAAACCTTCGCGAAACTCTATCGAAGAACCGTACTCCATATACGCCTGTTGCCACTCGGAATAATAGAAAATAATTCGTTGAAACGGTTCACTATTCAAATGCGAAATGAATTTCAAAAACTTTTTCACAAAGTATGTTTTACCGCAGCCCGTGGGCCCGCAAACCATCGCCGTCCAAGGATGTTTCCACCGCACATCCATTTTTTCGAATGAGCACAATCTTCGTATCAGCTGAAACATATATAGGGTTCGAAAAGACGAATATACATAAGAACATAAAGTTTTATTTATATACATTATTTACAAAGTAGTGCAAGGTCTATATCTATATACTGTGACGTGACATTTTGCACCCCGTCACATGCGTGAACTGTGTGCGGTCAGGAGGTCGGATTTACGACCTTGGGACGGCGCACGTACGACTCTTACGCTGAGGTAAAATAAGATCGGTTACCTTATGGTCGGGAATTGGTCACCATTTTATTGTTTTGTCATTTTTTTGTCACGGAGTCAAGTCATTGGTTTTAATAAAATATAATTGTTCACGTCAGTAAAGAATCTCCGTATAGCTTCCAGTAAAATATAGAATTCGTCATTTATAAAAGATTTTTTGTAACGCATGCACGATTTCTGCGTTTTTTGTACCTATTAAGCGGGCGTAAAGTGACCCTTTTTTGACCGGCTCGAAAAAGCGGGCAATAATGAATTCATTATTGCCCGGTTTTTGAATAAGCGGGCTATAATGAAAATAAGCGGGCTATAATGAAAAAAGCGGGCTATAATGAAAATAAGCGGGCTATAATGAAAATAAGCGGGCTATAATGAATCCATTATAGCCCGCTTATTTTTATTATAGCCCGCTTATTTTCATTATAGCCCGCTTATTTTCATTATAGCCCGCTTTTATAAAAATAAGCGGGCTATAATGGATTCATTATAGCCCGCTTATTTTCATTATAGCCCGCTTTTATATAAATAAGCGGGCTATAATGGATTCATTATAGCCCGCTTATTTTCATTATAGCCCGCTTATTTTCATTATAGCCCGCTTTTTTCATTATAGCCCGCTTTCTGAAATTCGTAAAAACGACCGTGTGCGTACATATACAATATATGATATTGTATTTCGCCCACTTATAGGCACAAAAACACAGAAATCTATACATGCATTACAAAAAATATGGTGTGCACCAAGGGCTCAGTGGACTTTTTTACCTCGTGTGTTTGCAGTACTCGTCTTCGGCTCGCACACGCACTCGTCTTCGGCTCGCAGACGCACTCGTCTTCGGCTCGCTCCTGCACTCGCCTTCGGCTCGTGCGAGCTCACCCTCGACTCGTGCTAGCTCACCTTCGACTCGTGCTAGCTCGCCTTCGACTTGTACTGCAAATTCCACACTCGGTCTAAAAAAGCCCACTTTACGCCCTAGGTGCACAATATACTATTAGTTTGTTTTATTCCATAAAGATTATGTTTTGGGGTTCAGTCTGGTATTTAGTCGCTCACGTGATGGTTACCTGAAGTTCGGCAATTAATGGCTACCTAGCGTCTATTAAGGCTCTCGGTTATCTGAAATTTGGCTGGCTATCTATTTTTGGTGTTGTCGGGAGGCTGATCACCTCGTCGATTTAGGTTATTTTTGGTAAGTATGGTTGACTCGGAGTTTTGCCGATTAATGCAGGCGGGTCGCGTAACATCTGCGCCCGCGGGTACTGGATTCCAGGGAGCGAGCTGGAAAATGGGCCGAAATATTACTGTGTCACCCTCCTCCCACGACTTCCCAGCCTGGCGCTGGACCAGCCTGTTGTTATTGCGGGTATCGCGGACCGGATCATCTCCGGCGCCTCTTTATGTTGGGGTTTATGGGACTGGCGAAGATGGGTGAGGTGACAATGATGTCTTTAGGTTTCTGGGGCCCGCGTGGACAGTGTCGGTGGCCACCGCCATCCACGGGCAGGACCCTGACCCCATCCAAGCCAGTAACCGGATCCCCGGGGAAGATACCCGCGAGGTAACGTAATTACTGCCGGCAGAGCAAAGAGGGTTTTGAGATTTCAGCCAAATAGTTCGGGTACACCGTTTGAATTACGCGCCCTTAGCACGTCCTCGGCCAAATCGCCAAAGCTCTCGGACGCGAGGGACTACGGCGAAGTGGGAGAGGAACGGAACGGCCAATTAGCATAGAGGAACATCGAGGGGCAGCGTTGACGCTAGGAGGGACAACTAGAGCGCCAAGGGCCGAAAAGAGGGGAGAGCATCGACCCGAGAGAGCGATGATCGAACATCGAAAATCACTTCTTCCCGACCCATCAAACAGTAGAGACGTTTGTTAAGTAAGCTAGAGTAAGTGCGTCGTCTCAAGTACTTCGCGCAGAGCCTGGAAGATTCGAGATTCGTACTCGTCCTAACATCGAGATACTTGGTGAGCCCCAGCTCCATATTTATTGTACAGGCGATAAACTCATTCACTCGTGGTAGCCGTGTGGCTTTTTCTCTTTTTATTTGGTTTTGGTTTATCGAATGTCGATAGTTGGTTAATTTTGTAGTATACGAGTGGGTGTGTGCCCGCGAATGAGATTATCGCCTCATTATCAAGTCACTCTTTTTGTTCTGTTCATATTATTCTTCGGGTATTATTCTTTTGTATTATCTTTTCGTACTATCGTATCATTCAGGCATTAATTTCGTCTTATATTTTTCGTAATTATGTTGGCTCTCGCGACGTTTCCGGTAATTTGAAATCGTTCATTTATTCGTGATTATCGCATCACACTTTTTTTTTCAAGTGTCGTTACGAATTCGCCTCGTGTGCGATTAACTATCTGGTTCTCTCGTGGCGGTCTTGAGCGTCGAATATCGTACCCGGTTATCTTGGTTATCTTTTGGCTATCGTTGAGATCTAGTATCTCGGTTATCTGGGTTACCTTCGGCTATCTGTGAGGTCTCGCATCTTGGTTACCTACGGTTATCTTGGGTTATCTGCGTGATCTGTGAAGATCGGAGAAGCTACGGTTATCTGGAGTTGGTACGATATTCGCGCGTCAGATTAAGCTTACGTTGTTTGTCCTAAATTCTGAATTCGACCATTCGGATTTTCTGTAACTCAGGACGACGGTTCTGTAACTCGTCGACACGGTTGTCGACACGGTTGTCGACACGGTTGTCGACGAGTTGCGAAAAGCCGTGTCGTGCGGGTACAGAGTGATAGACGTGACTGAAATCTGGCAATATGAAACGACGCAGTTCAATCGCGATACACAGACAGGGGGCCATTTTGTCGAATACATTAACACGTTTTTAAAAATCAAACAAGAAGCCAGTGGGTGGCCCGAAAATTGCTCCGAAGATAACGCCGCGCAAGACCTCTATATAGCCGATTTCGAACGATCGAAAGGAATCAAGCTAAATCGCGACTCCATAGCTAAAAATCCGGGGTTGCGATCTGTCGCAAAGCTGTGCCTTAATTCATTTTGGGGGAAGTTTGGGCAGCGGGAAAATCTACCGCAGACAGAAATAGTTTCGACGCGTAAAAAACTTATGGAACCATTGACTAGCCCTGAGCACGAGATCACGGGTATTTTACCCGTAAATAAAAAATATTGTATGTAAGCTACATGAAAATCAGTGACGCTGTTATACCATCCAGTATAGCGAACGCCGTAGTAGCAGCATACACCACAGCCCAGGCCCGCCTAAAACTTTATAGTTACCTAGAGCGGCTGGGTCGTCGTGCTTTGTACTGTGACGAGTACGAGCCTCCAACGGGACAGCTCTTAGGGGATCTCACAGACGAGCTGAGCTCTTATGAGGAAGGTAGTTATATTAGAAGTTTCATTTCAGGCGGACCAAAATTTTATTCTTTTATCGTATGCACTCCCAATGGAGAGGAAAAAGAAGTATGTAAAGTAAAAGAGATAACGCTTAATTTTGCGAACAAGGGATTAATTAATTATAACTCAGTGCGCTCCTTTATAACCGGTGAGAGAGACGTGCCTGTTGTGCTAAAGTATGACGCTATACGACGCACGGCATTTCATCAGGTCGTCACACGTCCTGAAACAAAACCATGCAAGCCATCGAGCGTCAAACGGAGACGAGATGGCGAATATGGCACTCTTCCTTACGGATATAAAGAATAATGTATTATGAGGAATTTTTTCAATTCTTCGACTCAGACAACTGAGCTCAATTTCCCAAATCACAAAAATGATAATGTCCCGAATACGATATCCCAATCTAACCAAAAATACGGGACCTCCGACTATTCAAGAGTTAGGCGCCAGGTAACGAACGAATCTCGCTCGTTACCATCATCCATGAACGAATGGCTTATTTATTTTTCACTCTCAATAGCCGGCAACTCGATAGATAAAAATTAAGTCAGTACAGAATGCCGGCTAAGCTCACCAAAAACGGTACGATTATGGTAGAGGGGCGGGATCCTTAGGTGAAAGAGAACAACGCGATGCTTCGGGAAACTAATTTATTTTTAATCGATCCCGGTGATCACCCGCACGTATTGCGACGGGGATGTACAGTAGGTTCGGCGCTGTACAATAAAATCGTGCTTACCTTAGATTTACAAATTAACAAAATGAATACGAGCTCCCGAGAGCCAACGATACGAAATACTCAAACTGTAGGCGATTTAAAAAGGTAACCTTACTGAGATGAACAAATCCGGCGGATTCGCCGATTTAAGATACCCTAACTTACAATAATACGATAATTGCAACGATAACGCGTCTCTTTCAACGCGACTTAACGATAACGAAATGAACAAATCAAAATTTCACGCGTATCTTCCACAATAAATTACAGGCTTGCTTCATATACGAGGCTCGAGAAAGCACAACGAAATATAACCGGAATTCACAGAAAAATTAAGACGCAATTTATGAGTTCGTTACCGTCGTCCTGAGTTACAGAAAATCCGAATGGTCGAATTCAGAATTTAGGACAAACAACGTAAGCTTAATCTGACGCGCGAATATCGTACCAACTCCAGATAACCGTAGCTTCTCCGATCTTCACAGATCACGCAGATAACCCAAGATAACCGTAGGTAACCAAGATGCGAGACCTCACAGATAGCCGAAGGTAACCCAGATAACCGAGATACTAGATCTCAACGATAGCCAAAAGATAACCAAGATAACCGGGTACGATATTCGACGCTCAAGACCGCCACGAGAGAACCAGATAGTTAATCGCACACGAGGCGAATTCGTAACGACACTTGAAAAAAAAAGTGTGATGCGATAATCACGAATAAATGAACGATTTCAAATTACCGGAAACGTCGCGAGAGCCAACATAATTACGAAAAATATAAGACGAAATTAATGCCTGAATGATACGATAGTACGAAAAGATAATACAAAAGAATAATACCCGAAGAATAATATGAACAGAACAAAAAGAGTGACTTGATAATGAGGCGATAATCTCATTCGCGGGCACACACCCACTCGTATACTACAAAATTAACCAACTATCGACATTCGATAAACCAAAACCAAATAAAAAGAGAAAAAGCCACACGGCTACCACGAGTGAATGAGTTTATCGCCTGTACAATAAATATGGAGCTGGGGCTCACCAAGTATCTCGATGTTAGGACGAGTACGAATCTCGAATCTTCCAGGCTCTGCGCGAAGTACTTGAGACGACGCACTTACTCTAGCTTACTTAACAAACGTCTCTACTGTTTGATGGGTCGGGAAGAAGTGATTTTCGATGTTCGATCATCGCTCTCTCGGGTCGATGCTCTCCCCTCTTTTCGGCCCTTGGCGCTCTAGTTGTCCCTCCTAGCGTCAACGCTGCCCCTCGATGTTCCTCTATGCTAATTGGCCGTTCCGTTCCTCTCCCACTTCGCCGTAGTCCCTCGCGTCCGAGAGCTTTGGCGATTTGGCCGAGGACGTGCTAAGGGCGCGTAATTCAAACGGTGTACCCGAACTATTTGGCTGAAATCTCAAAACCCTCTTTGCTCTGCCGGCAGTAATTACGTTACCTCGCGGGTATCTTCCCCGGGGATCCGGTTACTGGCTTGGATGGGGTCAGGGTCCTGCCCGTGGATGGCGGTGGCCACCGACACTGTCCACGCGGGCCCCAGAAACCTAAAGACATCATTGTCACCTCACCCATCTTCGCCAGTCCCATAAACCCCAACATAAAGAGGCGCCGGAGATGATCCGGTCCGCGATACCCGCAATAACAACAGGCTGGTCCAGCGCCAGGCTGGGAAGTCGTGGGAGGAGGGTGACACAGTAATATTTCGGCCCATTTTCCAGCTCGCTCCCTGGAATCCAGTACCCGCGGGCGCAGATGTTACGCGACCCGCCTGCATTAATCGGCAAAACTCCGAGTCAACCATACTTACCAAAAATAACCTAAATCGACGAGGTGATCAGCCTCCCGACAACACCAAAAATAGATAGCCAGCCAAATTTCAGATAACCGAGAGCCTTAATAGACGCTAGGTAGCCATTAATTGCCGAACTTCAGGTAACCATCACGTGAGCGACTAAATACCAGACTGAACCCCAAAACATAATCTTTATGGAATAAAACAAACTAATAGTATATTGTGCACCTAGGGCGTAAAGTGGGCTTTTTTAGACCGAGTGTGGAATTTGCAGTACAAGTCGAAGGCGAGCTAGCACGAGTCGAAGGTGAGCTAGCACGAGTCGAGGGTGAGCTCGCACGAGCCGAAGGCGAGTGCAGGAGCGAGCCGAAGACGAGTGCGTCTGCGAGCCGAAGACGAGTGCGTGTGCGAGCCGAAGACGAGTACTGCAAACACACGAGGTAAAAAAGTCCACTGAGCCCTTGGTGCACACCATATTTTTTGTAATGCATGTATAGATTTCTGTGTTTTTGTGCCTATAAGTGGGCGAAATACAATATCATATATTGTATATGTACGCACACGGTCGTTTTTACGAATTTCAGAAAGCGGGCTATAATGAAAAAAGCGGGCTATAATGAAAATAAGCGGGCTATAATGAAAATAAGCGGGCTATAATGAATCCATTATAGCCCGCTTATTTATATAAAAGCGGGCTATAATGAAAATAAGCGGGCTATAATGAATCCATTATAGCCCGCTTATTTTTATAAAAGCGGGCTATAATGAAAATAAGCGGGCTATAATGAAAATAAGCGGGCTATAATAAAAATAAGCGGGCTATAATGGATTCATTATAGCCCGCTTATTTTCATTATAGCCCGCTTATTTTCATTATAGCCCGCTTTTTTCATTATAGCCCGCTTATTTTCATTATAGCCCGCTTATTCAAAAACCGGGCAATAATGAATTCATTATTGCCCGCTTTTTCGAGCCGGTCAAAAAAGGGTCACTTTACGCCCGCTTAATAGGTACAAAAAACGCAGAAATCGTGCATGCGTTACAAAAAATCTTTTATAAATGACGAATTCTATATTTTACTGGAAGCTATACGGAGATTCTTTACTGACGTGAACAATTATATTTTATTAAAACCAATGACTTGACTCCGTGACAAAAAAATGACAAAACAATAAAATGGTGACCAATTCCCGACCATAAGGTAACCGATCTTATTTTACCTCAGCGTAAGAGTCGTACGTGCGCCGTCCCAAGGTCGTAAATCCGACCTCCTGACCGCACACAGTTCACGCATGTGACGGGGTGCAAAATGTCACGTCACAGTATATAGATATAGACCTTGCACTACTTTGTAAATAATGTATATAAATAAAACTTTATGTTCTTATGTATATTCGTCTTTTCGAACCCTATATATGTTTCAGCTGATACGAAGATTGTGCTCATTCGAAAAAATGGATGTGCGGTGGAAACATCCTTGGACGGCGATGGTTTGCGGGCCCACGGGCTGCGGTAAAACATACTTTGTGAAAAAGTTTTTGAAATTCATTTCGCATTTGAATAGTGAACCGTTTCAACGAATTATTTTCTATTATTCCGAGTGGCAACAGGCGTATATGGAGTACGGTTCTTCGATAGAGTTTCGCGAAGGTTTACCACAAGCCTCGGATTATGCAAACGATCCACGTGCAAAACTTATAATTATCGACGATTTGATGCGCGAGGCATCGAACAATAGCGTTGTCGACCTCTTCACCAAGGGTAGTCATCATAAGAATTTGAGCGTGTTTCTTATAACGCAAAATTTATTTCATCAGGGTCACGGGCAACGGGATATATCGCTGAACGCTAATTATATAGTAGTTTTTAAAAATACGCGAGATCGCGCTCAAATACAGCACCTGGCGCGTCAGGTTTACCCCGAAAATCCCCGATTTCTGCAGGAAGTTTATTACGACGCGACGAGCAAACCACACGGTTATCTGCTCTTGGACTTGAAACAATCGACTCCCGATAACTGTAGATTTTGAACGTGTATTTTCCCCGATGATCCACAGCATTTCGTTTACGTGCCGCGAAAAAAGTTAAAAAGCACCGACACAGCCGGAGAAGTACCAGTCTTGCGGCTGTGATGGTGGGTAACAGGTCCTCTCTCTGCAAGAAGCACGTTGCAATATTGCACGCACTCCAGCATCTCAACAAGGAGCAGCGAGACGCCGTTTTGCGTAAAGCCGATCCACGAATAATTCGTTTTATTTGTGAGTGTGCGTTAAACATTCTACGTGGTAACGTGCCTTTGAAGCCTGAACAAAGAAAAAAGTTGCGTCGCCACGCATCTATTCTTCGACGACTAGCTGCGAAAAGCGGTAGTTGGAAGAGCAAGAAACGTTTTGTGGTTCAAAACGGTGGGTTCCTACCGCTGCTGCTCGCCCCCGTACTGGGTACGCTCTTGTCACGTTTGATCGGCGGCAGTGGATAATGGAGCATGCGAGAAAAATGGTGCTCGTGCCTGAAGAGAAACTTCAGCATATAGGCGTGCAGAATAATCGACAAACGGAATCTGTTCGACGGCAACAGCAGCAAACAGTGCAAACCCTTGGTACGACACTGAGTAGATTGGACACTGAGATGAACGATATTCTGAATTCTAATTCGTACAAGGATGAGAGGGAAAAGTGGTCGGCGTATTTCGCGGTGTTGCAGCGTTATCTCCATTTTGCCGATAATGAGCGAGCGCAGCAGCATCGTGCACTCGCAAAAAATGATGATTACATCACGACACCTATAGAGGAGGAGGGGAATAGTGGAAAAGGCGCTGAAATTCCACGCATAAACGACTCTATGATCGTTGAGAGTGTCCCGACAAAATATCGCAACAAAGCAAAACTATTGCTCCGTCGTTTACGCCTTGTGCCAGTAACAGAGTTTTGCTGGGATCCTACAGGCACCGTCTCCATCGCAGGCAAAGAAATCAAGGACTCCAATATTGTCGATCTTATAAACGATGCTATGCGCGCGAGGAAAATCTCAACGCCGGCGGGTCGTCATGCATTTGCAGGATTTTTGAAAGCGGAAAAAATTCCACGCGAGTTTGTTGGAAACCAGGATCTGTGGAGGTCCGATGTGCCCACCTCGACGCCTTTTCGGAAAAAAAGAAAAATACCTGTGCACTCCCACGACTTGTCGTTGAGCGACGCGGGAGCCAATCACAGCAGCGACGAATCCACCGATCCCAGTATTTATGAGCTCTTCAGTACCTCTGAGCGGGAGCAAACAGGCGCTGGCCAGTGTAAAAAGAAAAAGAAGAAGAATCGTGTAATTTGGGCTAACCTAAAACTCTAAACCATGAAAACATTGGAAAAGCTGTACTATAATCCCTCCCACGAAGCATCGTTCTCGGGCGCTGCAAAATTATTACGCGCAACGCGAAAAAAAATTTCTAACGAAAAGACCGTGCAGTGGTTGGAGACACAAGATGCTTACACGAAACATCGCCCTGTAAAACATCGATTTCCACGACGCCATTACAGCGTGCGAAACATTGACGATGTCTGGGAGGCTGATCTCGTAGATCTTCGCTCGATCAAAGATTACAACGATGGTCATACCTATCTCCTCGTAGTCATAGATGTGCTCAGTAAATATGCATGGGTCGAGCCTTTACGCGACAAGACTGCTGCGTCTGTGGCTAAGGCTTTTACGCGGATACTCACGCAAAAAGCCACTAATAGTCGATCACCCGTATGCCTGCAATCGGATCGAGGCAAAGAATTCATGGGTGCTGCATTTCAAGAGCTCCTAAAGAAGAAAGATATTCAGTTTCGAACTGCACGGAATCCTGATATAAAAGCCGCTATTGTGGAAAGATTTAATCGAACATTGAAAGAAAGAATGTAGCGATACCTTACGTATACTCGCGCGAAGCGATACATCAATGTGTTGCAAAATATAGTGTTTGCATATAATAATGCCCGGCATAGCAGCATAAAAATGGCCCCGGTAACGGTGCCTCTTGCCACTGCAGCTCAAGCTCGTGCTAATTTGATGCAGCGTTACAAGGATTCGGAGCGAGAACACATTCCTAAATGCGGGATCGGTGATGTTGTACGAATCAGTAGTGCAAAAGCGGCCTTTGCAAAAGGTTACGAAAGCGGCTGGAGCAGCGAGCTGTTCAAAATTCATCGCATATCGACAACTAGTTGGGCGACGGTGTACTTTTTACGCGATCTTCACGGCGAAGATATTGACGGCATTTTTTACGAGGCCGAGTTATCGAGAGTTCGTACTATTACCGAAAAAAATAAAAAATCGCGATGAGAGACGAATTTTATATCGTTTTACCGAACAACAGCAGTATGAAATATTACCCGGAAAATACGACAACGCGTTATACCACACGATTGCCACAGCGCGTATCTTTGCAAGGCAATTGGGCCGTTGGACTTACAGAAATACATATACCCATGACGATTCTGCATATACCTCAGGAAGACGAGCAGAACTTCATCAAGACCGCACCGTATAAAGTACAATCGGGTATTCACGATTCTGCTATTGACTTTGAAAAGAGCTGTATGTATGTTCCACCCGGTGTATATCAGAGTATAGACTCATTGCTCGAAGTAATAAATGAACTACAGGGCGTTGCTGGTCATTTGCTATTTCAGCGCACTCGCAATGGCTACGTCCAAGTGACCCGTATCTGCGATTCTTGCGAAAATTTCATTCATGCTTTCCATTTCTCACCAAGGCTCAACAAGATTTTAGGGTTTACCACACCCAACAGTGTGGCGCTCCCGCCTGCATTCAGAGATGTTGGCTATACAGGCGCACGACCTGCCAGCCTAACTAATGCTATTCCCGATATGTTATTCGTTTATACGGATATTTGTGAGCCCTACATTACCGGGGATGTGCATGCACCTCTGTTACGTGTTGTACCATCTTATACCGTGGATAGCAACAATTACGGCTTTGTGAAGATTAGAGGTTTCTCGCCACCACGCTACGTACCTCTGCTTCATACAAACTTTCAATCGATCGATATCGATATAAGGGATGAGTTTGGGCAGCCGATACCATTTGAGTACGGGACGCTGACGGTAACATTACAGTTCAAGCGTATGGATTAGAGAAGTCATCGCAATGACTTATTAGGATGAATACTTTGATATGCAGACGGGCGGTGCTCGGACCGGATATGGGGGTATCAGTAACGTGTACATAGGCTCACCGAATCAAAGGGGCCACGGGATTGGCAGTTTTCTCGGGGGTCTTTTCCGCCGTATTATACCTCTTTTGAAGAATGGAGCACGGGCCGTCGGCAAGGAGGCTCTGCGTGCCGGTGTTAATGTTGCCACCGATATAATGGACAATGGTGTATGACCAAGAGAAGCGTTCAAAACGCGTCTACGCGAGTCTGGTGAAAATCTGAAGCGAAAGGCGGAGGAAAAAATTGATACGCTCATGAAGGGTTCTGGCTATAAAATGGCCAAAATTAATTGATCTTGGCATTCCGTTGCCGGCCGTGGTGTGCGACGTATCCATAGTGTGAAAAAAAGAAAGAAAGCTACGTCTTCGTCGAGTAAACCGAGAAAGCGGGCAACGGCAAAGAGGAGGATAAATAAGAGAAAGCCATCCAAGAAGAGGAAGGCTCTACGAACGGTGGATGATATTTTCGCATAGAGAGAGAGAGAGGGTAATTATGGCTTTCTTACACACACACTCTTGCGAGTGTTTAAAGTCAGAGCTCGAGCTATTTACACTGCCTCCTACACAAACCACCATCGAGGGAATACAATGGGTGTACTACAAACCGATCTCATCTTTAACGGATGATTCACCAATTGAGTTTGTGGTACCTGGTCAGGGTGATGAATACATTGATCTTGCTCACACCATGCGCATTCAAATGCGCATGCGCGTTCAAATACAGTGTTTGGCTGAGAAGCCTGATTCAACGATTAAAATAGGCCCCGTCAATAATCTGATGCATTCAATGTTTAATCGAGTAGATGTGTTTTTCAATCAGAAACTTGTATCGCTCCCGAATAACGCGTATGCATACAGAGCATATATTGAAACACTGCTACATTATGGAGACGGCGCAAAAAACTCTCATCTTACGAGTGTGCTCTGGTTCGCCGATACACCGGGAAAAATGGAGGACACAGAAACAGCCAATGGTGGGCTTGTTAGCCGCAGAGACCTTCTTAGCAGTGGAAAAACTATTGATCTCCTCGGTCATCTTCACTGCGATGTCTTTAATCAAGAGAGATTCTTATTGAACGGTGTTGAAATTCGTCTGCGACTCGTACGCACGAATAATTCATTTTGCCTTATGGGCGGGACGGCAGACTATAAAATACATATTGTCGAAGCGTCGCTTCTCGTACGTCGCGCCAAGATAGCACCTGGTATACTTTTAGCACATGCAAGAACTCTGTGTTAAGCTACGGCAAAATACCCCCTGACACGCGTGGAGGTAAAGGCTATATCCATGCATAGCGGAGTACATGGCGAAACTCTCGATAATGTAATCCTCGGCCAGCTACCAAAACGTATCATCATTGGTTTCGTCGATAATAAAGCGTTCAATGGTTGCCTCGATAAAAACCCGTTTAATTTTAAAAATTATCAAATCAATTATATATCGTTGTATGTGGATGGTATGCAAATACCGTCAAAGGCTCTGCAGCCCGACTTTACAAAATCGAAGCTTTACGTAGACGCTTATCATACTCTGTTCTCCGGAACGGGTATTCACTTTCTCAATGAAGGTAATTGTATTTCACGGGAGGCCTACCCCGAAGGGTATTGCCTTTTCGCGTTTGATCTTACGCCCGATTTATCAGCAAACAGCAGTACTCATTGGAATTTGGTAAAACACGGCAGTGTTAGAATAGAAGTACGATTCGAAAAGGCTCTCGCATCAACGGTAAATTGTATTGTGTACGCCGAGTATGATAATGTGCTGGAGATTGACTCATCCAGACAAGTAATCGTTGACTTTTCTGGATAGTCAGCAGAATTTGTATCCGCCGAGCTAGGTCTCCGTGACACAAAGAGCTGAACAGTATTATCAGAGAGAGCAACGAGAAAGCATCATGAATATCGCAATCGATATACAGGGTTTGCGAAATAAAAACAATCGTTTTGTGCCGAAAGAAGTTGCGATCATTTGCCTACACAGGCCGTACACCGCTAATTGGCTTGTGTCTTCACCTCACGATAATGAGGATCTATCACCGGCGCTGAAGCGTCAGAATTCCTGGTTGACTAGAAATCACCATGGTTTACAATGGCGTGAGGGCGATACAACGTCGCAACATATGGAATCAATTTTGAAAAATATTGCGGAACAATCTGATCGAATATTCACAAGGGGTTCAATAAAATCAGAGTACCTGGCGCAACTGACAGGTTGCTTCATTATGAATTTAGAGGAGGAGGAGGAGGCTCCTTCATTCCGCTATCTTCATCAGGACGACACTCGTTGCATATACCACGGATCGCTACATAACAATCTTGCGTACAAATGTGCGCTGAATAATGCGAAACAAATGAAAGATTGGCTTTGTCATAAAGATCGCATCGACTCCTTATGGGAACATAGAACGACCACGAGCTGGAGCTTAGACGGGCCTCGCGAGGAAAAGAAAAAGAAACCTTCTGCTTCAGGCTGCTATGAACAGTCTAGAAATTCTGCAGGCCTTGCGGAACATACCAGACCACACGATAGGCGTATACCCAGCCGATCGTATCCCGAAGGTGTGGACGTGGCCGACAGCCTTTGTCGTTAATACCGATGGCCACAAATTACCCGGATCCCACTGGGTCGCCATGTACGTTGATCGAACTGGAGAAGGACGATAATTTAACAGCTACGGGATCCCTCCGATCGTTCCGCAGCATCTCATCCGACTCCGAAGAAACTGCAAGCTTTTCCGATGCAACGCTACTCAGCTTCAGGGTCCAGATTCGCAGTGTTGCGGACAGTATTGCATTATGTTTCTTCATTATATGTCTACTGGCTTTGGTATTAATAAGTTTCGAAGCGTATTTTCAGATGATTCATCCCGAAACGATAAAACAGTGAACGATTATTATATTGCGTATATAAAAAAACGCCAAAAGTCTAAGCCTCGGGGCAAAGCTTTCAATATGGACTCTGCGGTTGGCGGTGGCTGTGGTACAAATAATTTTAATCATAAAAACTTACACTGTATACAGAACTGTTGTTCCCGTGTACGGCAATAATGAATCTAATTTTAATATAAGAAATAAAATCGACATTGAAATTTTTCACGTTTTATTTTTTCTACCTATCCTTGAACTGCGATCACGCGCCTTGGAGTCAGCATTCTTTGGGTACAAAAGTCACTTTTAGCGACTATCATATTTCAAGCGGAATGTGCATCAAACCATCGATTTTTCGAATCGGTAGGAAAAAAAAAAAAATCTTTTTGCCTTTGTTATGTCGAAGGAAATGAGTCATCATTATAGGGTATCATATGTAGACGATCAGATTTCTTTTTGTCTTTGGTATTTCTAATAAAATGAGTAATCTTTATAGTGGGGGGGAGGTCTAGTGGAGGGGCGACTGCAGGATATAAGTTAGACCCTGGAGAACGACCATCATTCGCGATCAAACCGTGGTCAGATATCGAAGAATCTTCAATAACTCTTAAAGACTTTCATTTGCTGTCATTTGAGGTGTATGCTGAGAAAACGACGCGAATTAAAGCGGCGAATAGAAGCACTTTCACACGACATTGCGAGTATCAAAGCAGTAATACAAGCGAGATCGCAATTTCTCTCTTTAAGACGAAAATTTGACGAGCTCGATATTTACGATGGATTTCGCACGAATCAACAAAGTGGGACAAACGGCCGCGTTTCTATCTGTGAAAAAGTTATCGGAACTAGAGCTCAAAAAAGACTACAGCATCAGCGACATAAGAACCGTTCAAACTAAATGGGGGACGCGTATCGTCATCGACGTGGAAAACACATTTGCGTGCTTCCTACCAGCCAGACTCGTCCAACTGTTCGAAAAAGACGATCAGCTATTTCACCAGATGATAGCCGCAGCCCGTGAAAATAATTTGGCCATGGAATATCGTGGAACAAAATTCAATGATCTGGAATTCAAACCGTCAACAAATCATTAAGTCCTGCGATGTATGCGAAACGTGCTAATAATCTACGTGCGCTACTGCTACCGTTCGCCTATAAGCTAAATAATTTGGGGACGAAATCTGTGTGGGTGGGCCTTGATATTTGTCGGAACGGTACGTTACGGCCTGTGATTAGCTTCAAATGTTATATCCATGGTTGTTCAACTATGGACGGTCGTTCTTGGCACGATTTTTCGATGCGCATCGTAATAATTTTCGTACCGTTCATGATTAGGGCGGAGAGCTGAGTTTTTTTCTCTTCGATGAAATAACGCAGGATGAATTGAGCGTCGAAACCCCCTGCGTTATGCGCAATACAGATGGTACGCGAAAAACCTTCGAGCGGTTGCATGGCTAATTCGACACGCTGGGCTACGGGGCTGTGGCTAAACACAAATTCGTGTTCCCCGCAATGCTCGCACGGTTCGTCTATAGAGTCGTTAACACAGCAAAACGTGCAAACTCGTTGAGCCACGCAAAGATTTGGTTCGTGTACATGAGTAGTTGAATCACCCTTTACAGGTTTGCTCTGCTGTGTTTCAAAATCGTAAAAAATGAATAGTATTTTTTTCAAGTCCGGAGTACTACGAATCGGTTTCATGAAGCACAGATGATTACTCGGCTGATGAGATTTGCACGTTTTGCAGAAGCCTACCCCGCATTTATGCTTCTCTTTTTTTTCTAAAGGCCTTATTGCTCGAAAGCAGTTACGGCACCGTTTGAGAGATTCGCAAACGCTGGCCTTTCTACGCCTCATGGTCACCAGCGGTGCCTTATGCCTCTGCAAACACGCCTCTCCGAAAAAATCGCGGTTGCATACTTCGCATCTGATTATATCGCGCGATCGCGTATCGCATATCTGTAGCCCCCAGCACCGAGGACATTTTTTTTTTGAACATCTATGACCGAATCGCCGATATGCGGTGTTACACGATGAACAGAAATCTCTACTACCGACAGCTGCTCTGAGATTTAGAATAGGTTCGAAATGATGTGAACGCTCGTAATACAAAATGTACAGGGTGTGCTGAATTGTGCCTACGCCGTTCAGAACACCCTGTCTACCGTCAAATAGAGGCTCCTCCCCGCGCCCTAAAGTTAAAAACTCGTAAACGACAATAGCAAAGCCGTCTCGTGCCAAATAATCTTGATAGCGCGTAATCTCGTATACACCACAGCCCTCTACAGGTACGCGAACATTTGATTCTCTCGTAAGTTCGAGTGCCGCTTGTTTTTGTACAGACCCGTTAATTTGTCTAATACGCTGCCATTTATTATGTAGAGTACCCGACCGTATTTCACCTCGTTCTGCGTATGCCCGAGCCACCACCAGTAAGCGCGGTAAGCACAGATTGTCGGTGTTTCGGATCGAGAGAATAGATCGTTTTGCGACAGCCTCGTGTGTGAGACCTTTCTGACCGCACCCTTCGACCCCCTTGACAGCGCACATGTTTATCGTGCACGAGTCATCAATGTTCAAAGATGATGCACTTTGTGCCACACTGCTTATCAATTTCCAAATATCTTCGAATACATAATCTCGGGCCGGTCGAAAAGATAACCACACGGGCCCGTGCGGCAAACTATTCGCTGTAAACGAAACGCCTACATAATCGCCGCCCTCACAGGAGCTCATGATGTGCGTTAAGAGATCACGAAATGCACCGTTGAGCCAATCTACCACACTAATGCCGGAGTCTGGCTGGCGAATTCTTAACGAGGTTTCACGCCTTCGCAGTTTAAATCGCTTCAAATATCGCGTGTAATCACCGATGATTTCGAAATGTTTTCCGGGTGGATGTATTTCATCGAGAGGCCCGCTCCTTGGTACAGTACGTCGCCTGCCTGCTCCTTTTTGCACCTCTGGAAAATAGTCTCGTATTAGATTCTAAAATGGTTAAATGCAAGAATTATTGTGTTTTATCAATATTTGTACCTCTCACGAGTCATAGCACTGCTTGAACACTTCGATATCACCACTCAAACAAAGATGCTGACGAATACCCTGTTACAAAAGGACCCACTTACTTACATGCTTAATTAATTTTCCATATATAAGAAAAATTATTTACCAGATTCGTCATCAGTCACGAGCATTTGATGCCATTCGTCAGCTCTTTGAAATGCTATTCCCTCGTCTCTCTCGTTCTCGATCGGATATTCCCACAGCTGATTTTCGCGATGGTCAAAAACATCATCAGGGTCAGAGGATGGGATTGTTCGTCGTCCAGAATGGCATAGACCTGACGGGCCTGGTACAGCAGCGTCTGTTACCCTCTCCCTATCTATACCGCCTGGATAAATTTATAATTTAAAATTGACGCCACACCAATTTTTTTTATTTTTTATTTTTTTTGCACCTTAATTTCAGTTTACGTTCGAAAATCGACGAATTAGTAAATATTTCCGAAGGATGCTCGATGCTGGAAACAGTACTCATAGGCTGCTCATCATTCAGCTCGGTGCATGACAGGTGCTGACTCGTTATGCTTCTCTGCTGGCATGCTAATTCCACAGCACAAGCCCCTTCTATAAGAGCTGCTTCTTTATCCGGCGATGCATCCAAGAGCTGTCGATATACTATATTAGGTGCACAACCATTAAGAATATTGCCCCTCTTTTAATAGAAGTACTGCTTTCAGCTCATAATTTTTTCCGGTAAACGAAGTGTGTTAAAATTCCATAATATAAATGTTTTTCTTACGATGATAATGTAAGGAGAGAGAGAGCTCATATCAATTTAATAAGACAGACAAAGAGGAGATTGGTGAATAAGAATACATTTTTTAAATATATCATGTTGAAATTCGTAAAATATTTTTTCAAACGATAACAGGCTCTCTGTACCACTTTAATGAAAGAGAGAGACAGCGAGAGGTAGAGAGCACGGAACCACGCGAAGCATAGCACAAAGAGTAGAGCTCGATAAATAACGATTATCTCTGCTTACGCAAATAGGTGCTCTGCATCGTGCTCATGAAAAAAAGAGCGAGAGAGTGAGAGAATGGCAAAGAATGCGGAACCACGCGAAGCATGGCACCTAGAGAAGAGCTCGATAAATAAGGCTTGCCCGTGCAAGCGTAATAACGGCATCGTGAAAAAATTTCAGTACGTGCTGGCGTAATAATGGCGTCGTGAAAAATTTTTTCAATAGAGTCTAAGTATTACGAATATACGTGATTATTTTTTATGATAGAACAGAACTTACTTCTGATTTCATCGACAATACCGCGGACACATGGCGCGTTTTCCAATCCTCGACGCTGCAGCTCTTTAAACACACACGCTAGCACTTGTTGACGATTTAGTATGCCTCTGTTGTAGGCTGCCGCTATGATTCGCAAGGGCGCCCACCATACAATATATATTATAGGCGTCTTATAAGTCTATCGCCCGATAATCGATTTAATTCGTTGCACCATTGCTCGTTACACCGACGACGAAGCTGAGAACTATGTAATACGGCCAAACGCAAAAGATTTAATATACACTCGCGAAGTGCTCGATCCACCATGATTGATAACGATACGTGATAATACCCTGCTGGATTGAGACTGATTAACATTGCATCTTGTTCTTTCCATATAAATACTTAGCGCTAGCCTTCTGAGCCAGTTTACTCATTTACTTAAATTGCAGCGCCATCAAAAATCGATGCCCCTTACGGCACGAAAATATGCATGATGAGGTATCAAGATATTAAGATATCAAGATATCAAGATCTCACCACATATGTATATAAGCATTCCAAATGCTCTTATTGTTTCAATGTAACATTATATAGCGAGACTCTGATCAAATTTTTTAGCGCTAGCTTTCTGAGCGAGTTTACTCATTTACTTAAATTGCAGCGCCATCAAAAATCGATGCCCCTTGCGACACAAAAATATGCATGATGAGGTATCAAGATATCAAGATATCAAGAATTCAAGATCTCGCCACAAATGTATATAAGCATTCCAAATGCTCTTATTGTTTCAGTGTAACATGTGTAACATAAACCGTCAATAACCCCGGTCGCGGCTTGTTACCGGGGCGCAGTTTAGACAAATGCGTGCCGACTCAATCAATCCTGATATTATTTTACGAATCACTATATTGGGCTCCAGGAAGAATTAATTTTCATGTGGCCTCTTGCCTTAGCCACGGGTGTCCCGACCGAAATCTCGCGGAATAGAGCTTGTGAGAATACGGCACTGGGGGGTGGATTCGTTGTTCGAGGCTACCGACACGTCGAAATAAATAATTCAATACACCCACGAAGCGACGGAGGAGAAGGGAGAATAAATGAGGAATAACTGCAATGATAGACTCGTAATTACCGTGTATTTCCTTATGGAGATCCCTCTCACTCGTACTCGCTTCCTCTCACGATCACGCCTTCTTCTTTTCTCTCTCTAAAGAGCCCGAGACGGGAATGCGTTCTCGACGACTTCTATCCTTTTCTCCCCGACGAATCGATTGGGATCTCGATTGTGCGAAGTCGGGGGGAACTCGTCTATACGAAACTATATTTTCACTCACGTAGAAAATACTTTCGGGGCTCTGAGCCGTCTATTGAACGGTATGCACAAGTTTTATGCCGAAACTACCGAACAATGGATTGTAATTAAGAATAGAAAATTTCGCACCGAGTTGCTATTCTTCGGCCCTTCTGTCCGTTTGCTGGTCAAAACAAAGACTGAGGCTCTCTCGCCTCGTGGCGCGCGGGCCCACGTTGCCCCGAGCCAATCCCCACTCTTCGACTCTCAGAGGAAAACTCTAGAAAATTTCTCGCGCACCTCGTGTCGCGCGCGAAGCTCAAACAAAGCCGGACTTGGCTATATAACCCGATTCAAATTTATTTTTTTGGATAATTGTTAAATTATGGCCGCAAAGAAGTTGCCGCGCCACATTCCTCCCCGCTAGAGACGAGTACGGTCTTGTTTACTTTCCCTGGCGTGACCGCTCATTCATACACACTCCCGCGGTACATGTCACCGCGTTGTTCACTCTCAACATTCATTCTACGGTCCTCCATAATACAGTGCGTCCTTAATGGATAACTTAGCACTAAAGTACAAAAATATACTAGTATTGCCTCTGTCTTTTTTTTTTTTTTTTTTTTTGGTACTTTATGGCACGGTTCTCCCCCCTTTTTTTTTCTTAATTAGATAAGCATAAGTCGGGACTTAGGGTCCTTTAAAGGCGTGAGGCGTTTGTATATGAAAAAGAAATCATAAAAATAAAAGGAACAGGGATTTTTCCCGAGGGCGAACTCAATAATAACCGGAATAAATGCCGCGAAAACTTTACCTTCCGTTGCTGCGTCCTCGGATAGTAAACGCAAAACAAAAAAAATACCCGGTTCTCGGATTGAAGGTCTTGCGCCGGGGTCTCAGTATCGCCTCCGGGAAAGTGATTCTTCCCAGCGCTTCGTCGCGGGTGCGTCCATCTGCGGTTGGCCCCGTCTGTTACGGCGACGGTTCTCCCTCTCGCGCCCCTTGCAGCGATCGCAGGCCGGGTTGTAGTAAATCAGCGATACCTCGCACTGCGAGCAGCAGCGGTCTCGTTCTGCCGGAGAGTGGGGCCAAGGGCACGTCTCGTTGGTGACATTGGTGATACTATGCACCGTGCAAAATTGGCTCTCGTACGGTGGCGTATGGTATTGCCACCCATGGTCCGGACGCCCACACTCAAGGCAGGGTCCTTTCTTCCTCCCGGCCTCGTGGTTGGGTCTAAAGGGACGTATCTGGCAGTACGCCGTCTGCGTCCCCTCCGACCTGGTGTTGACACTCGGCGTTTGCATCGCAAGAGAGCTTCGAGCTAAGCGCTGCCGCTGTATGTCCATTAGCTCGAGACGGCGGTCGACTTCGAGGAGTATATGGGCGTTCATCTGCCCTCGTGAGGTCACGACGAGGTCGTCATCGGACGTCTCGGCTTCGACGGAAGTGGCAGCGGCCTCCTCCCTCGGGTTTTCTTCGTCGAGAGCCTCCTCCGCCCGTATGGCCTCGACGGGCTCCATCGTGGGCGCACGGAGTGCACCCAGGCGATAACTTCGGGGTATTGCCCTCCCAGTGCCTGAGCTCGTAGAGGAATCGTCGCTATCGCTCGACGGGTGAAGGTCCAGAACGTCCTCGGCAGCATCTGAAACAATGTGAGGGTCTCTGCTCGTCGACGGCGTCGGTGGCGTCTCGATCGTCGGAGACGGGGCCTCTATAGGCGGGACCTTTCCCGGTCTTCGGGTCCTCGGCGCCGGTACCGGAGGCCTCTTCATTTTGGCTTCCTTCTGGTGGAGTCTCTCGTCGGAGGTCCTCTCTGGAGAGCGAAATTCGTATGGGCTGTAAGCCCGGGGACGATCCCGGCGTCCTCCTCTGGTCCTTCGAGGCATTTCTGTAATTTGACGCATATTAGAAAGTTTGTTTTTCGTTTTTCGACCTCTCAGGGTCCTACGAGGGATTTTAAGGTCCGAAATATGGTATTTCCCAATGGTTTTGCCTTGATTGTTGGCAAGCGTGACAACCAAGGGGGAATGTACATGCTGGATGCAAGCGGGGCCGAGATACTTCGGGGCAAGTTTTGAGCTGTATTTGTTTAATTTATTCGAGAGTTTTCTGTTCGGATAATAGACGATATCACCGGGTTTCAGCGCGGGCACATCTGTGTCGACGTGTTTATTATATTGTTTTTGCTGCTTATCTCTCGCGCGCTTCATCTCAAGTTCGACCCGGTGTCGAAGTTCGTCCATCCGTCGCACTCGTTCGAGACATTTTTGGCTTCCGGCGGTCTTCTCCGGTGAATACGTATCCCCCGGTCTTCGAGGGTCCCACCCGTTGACGAAGTAGAATGGGCTGACTCCTAGCGAGGAGTGCGTCGCGGTGTTGTACGCCTGACACAGTGGAGCGACCAACTCGTCCCACATGTCGTGATTGGAGTTCTTTAGAAAACTCGAGAGCATTGGCTTGATATTTCTATTAGCCCTCTCGACCGGATTAGCTTGCGGGTGGTATGCTGGCGTGAGTACGTGCTCGTACCCGTGCTCCTCCCGCAACTCGTCGAGGAATTTGTTAACAAATTCGGTCCCGTTGTCTGTTAGGACCTGCTCCGGAGTGCCCCAACGGTAGAAGTACTGGCGCAACGCCTCTGCGATGGACTTCCCGGTCGCCGCGGCCAAGGGTGTGCACTCGAGCCACCGCGAATAACAATCCACGACGACGAGGAGTACAGTTTTCCCTCTCTTCGACCTTGGCATCGGTCCTACGATGTCGACTGAGATGCACTGCCAAGGATGCTGAAACTCCCGTTGTCCAAGGTATCCTCGCTTCTTCGAGTTGTCCGCCTTGTTTCTCAGGCAAACCTCGCACTGAGCGACGAACTCGCTCACGTCTCGGTACATTCCGGGCCAGTAATACTTCTCTCGAATACGATGGTAGGTCTTTTCTGTGCCCCAGTGTCCAGCGTTGATCGGGCAATGATGTTTCTCGAGTATCGAGAGGATGTCTTCTTCCCGGACGACCATTTTCCAGGCCGTTTTATCATCCAGGATACTCTTTAAAGGGTGTGGTCGACAGTGGTACAGTCGTCCTTCGGCGTCGACCTTGAATTCCGGACAGACTTCGGGGTGTCTTTTTACTACCTCGATCTTTCTGTCGATCCAGGAATTCGACTGCATAAAACGCAGTCTCTCCGGGGCCGATATAGACTGTAAAATCTCTTGCCACGAAGCTTCTTCGGTCTCGTTCTCGAACTGTCTGGAAAGATAGTCCGGCGCTTCGTTCTCCGATCCTTTGCGATATTCGATCGTTATCTTGTGTGACAAGAGTTTCAGTGCCCACCTGGCGAGTCGAGTGGTCGGGTTTTCCATCGAGACGAGATATCTCAGACAGTTGTGGTCTGTGACAACTCGAAACGGCGTTCCCTCGAGGTAGCAGCGTAGTTTGTCCACTGCCCACACGATCGCCAAACACTCCTTCTCCGTTGTCGTATATTTCGTCTCGGCGCCCTTGAGCGCTCGGCTGAGACAGTAGATCAAGTGCTCTTTTTCTGGGCCTCGCTGAGTCAATACGGCTCCAAGCCCTGTATCGGACGCGTCTGTGTACAAGACGTATGGCAAAGTCGGGTCTGGTGCGGAGAGAGCAGGAATATTCTCCAATGCTTTCTTGATGGATTGGAAAGCGTTTTCTTCTTCTTCGCCCCATTTCCACGGAACTTTGACGCTCGTCATTCGATTTAGGGGTCCTTGAACTCGTGCGATGTCCTTGAGATGTCGGTGGTACCAATTTACCATCCCGTTGAATCGTCTGAGTCCTCGTCGATTCCTCGGCCTCTCGATGTTTTTCAGCGGGGCTATTTTCTCCGGATCTGGACGAAGACCATCCTTGTCGACGATAAAGCCGAGAAACTTTACCTCCGGCACGGCGAAGTGACTCTTCTCGAGGTTGACCTTGAGTTTCGCCTCTATCAAGGTGTCGAATAGCAAGTTCAGGAGGAGCAAATGGTCATCGAAGGTTCTTGTGGCGATGATCCAGTCGTCGAGATAGACGAATATTGCTCCTATGAGCTCCTCGCGGTCCATCTTGATCAAATTTTGTCGGATAATTTCCTTGAGCTTATCCATAAGCTCTTGGAATGTCGCTGGCGCTCCACAGAGTCCGTAGGGCATCCTCGAGTACTGAAACAACCCTTTCGATTCGAGAATGAAAGCGGTCATTGGTTTCGAGTCCTCGTCCATCGGAATTTGGTGGAATGCCTCACTCAAGTCGACGGTGGAAATGACGACTGCCTCGTGGAGAGCGTCCAGGATCGATCTCATGTTCGGTAGGGGCCATGCGGACATGACCGTTCTCTCGTTCAGTTTTTTATAGTTGACGCAGAAACGAATTTTCCCGTTCGGCTTGGCGACGCCGAGAGGAGGGAAAGCCCAAGGACTTTGGCATTCCTCGACGTAGCCTTTGGCGCGCAGACGGTCCACTTTCGCGTCCAATGCGTTGCGTATTATCGGTGGTCTTCTGTAAGGCTTCAAGCGTATGGGCGTATAATCTGTCAAAATAATTTTGTGAGAGATTAGATTTGTACAACCCATATCGTACGCGTTGAGTCGCTTCTCTACCGAAGATATTAGAGCTTGTAGTTGCTCCGTCTCCGACGCTTTGAGACGGCGCATCTTGTTGGCATGTGCTCTATACATTTGGAAAGGGATTCGTACAGTTGAGGAGCCGACGGTCCACGTATTGTCGTCGTAGACTCGGACGCCCCAGCTGAGCCAGAAATCCATCCCGAGGATAACCTCATCGATAAGATGTTCCATAACCGAGAACCATTGGATTCCTCCGACGTTCGCGATGTCGATCATGAACGCCTTTTGTATTTGCGGAGTAATCTTCTGATTGTCGGCCAATGTGACGGGTGCGGTGGAAGTGTAGACTCTCTCACACTCTACAGCGTGTTCCTTGATGGCCTCGTACACGTCCCGATGCATGAAGGAGAAATGTGCGCCTGTATCGACGAGAGCGATGAAACCTTTTCCGCCGATGAAGACGGTCGAGTACAGAGTCGCGGAACGTGTGTACGTCGAACGCGACGCCTCGATGGTTATCTCTCTCGTGTATTTCGGTTCTTTTTCTCGCAAAGGGCAACATGCGGGAGGCTTTACCCCACCTGTCGCCGATATCCTTGGTCCAGGAAACTTCTGACACGCTTGAAGACCCGCGTAAATCGCGTCTTCCTCGTCGCTGTCGATTTCCTCTTCGTTCTCCTCTGGAGGAGCGTTACAGCTCGAGTCGGGGAGTTTTCTCGACCCAGAGTCGACGCTGTCTTGTTCCGAGCGCGCTCGCGATTTGTTTGCGTCGCGACGCCCCTTCGCTTTTGCGGATTTACTTTTTTTCTTCTTTTTTTTCGTTGCCTCGTCCGAGCTCGAAGATCTCGCGGAACTCTTCTTCGTCGCGGTCTCCTGTGTCGCTTTGGCGTTTGAAGATTTCTCTGAACTCTTTTTCTCGTTGTTGGGAAGAATCCCGTCGGTGAATTTGCCCTTTATGGGGTTCACCTTGGTTCGACTAGATTTCCCTCCAGTCGGGGGTCGGCGTCCGCCTGTAGGTGATTCAATCGAGGTCTCCTCTCGAGGGAGGTCGATTATCGGCTCCCTAGCCGTTGTCGCTTGTTTTCTGAAGGGACTCCCCTCCTTCTCAACGTTCGAGACAGAACGACGGGTTTGTTTCTTTTCCGCGCAGCTGTGTGAGACGGCGCGCGCGTTGCCGTGACCTTGGTCCCCCAGGCTCCCTGGTGTTGAGTGGACTTCCGGCTCCGTGGCGGTGGACAGTGCATGCTGTGGTGTCCTTGACGTCGAAGAATTCGCGTCTACCGTTGGCCTTGGCTTGGCTCTTCTCGTTTTCTCTGTTTTTGAGGTTTGTAATTTGGCAGCTTTTTGTCTCTCCGGACGATGCGCTGCAGGATCGCCGGGTTTCGTTAGTTTTTTGTCCCCAGAGGCTTCGCTGGAGGGCACTTGCAGGTGACGTTCGTGACGCCCTTTGTGCGGCATCGGTAGCATCGCTCGACCCAGGCATTTGTGCAGTAGAGAGCGCGATGTCCGGGCTCCATACAATGCCAGCAAGTTGCGTCTCGGAGAGCCTCGAGGTTTGTCTCGGCCGGTAATTCCTCCTCGGAGTGGCTGGAATGTGTCGGTGAGTGAGTTTCGGTATTTTTACTCACCATCTCGTTTTCCGAGTCGACGGTGATCTCCGCGTCTTCCACTCGACGTAATTTCCTCCTCTCGTCGGGTTTCTTGGTAAATCTCGCCGGTCTCGTGGTTTCGCTTCGGCGCGGAGCGAGATGCTCGAGGTCTCTCTCCTCGATCGCCGCAGCTTTCGCGAGTTGGTCGAAGGATGTAAACGACCGATGTCGGAGCTCTTTAAAGAGTTCAGGGCGGAGATGCCGAATTATCTACCCGATCCGGACCTTGATGGTGGGTATCGTGCTGAGCAGGTTAAACTGCTGGTCACACCACACGATGAAATCGCGCGTTGGTTGGTTCGCCCGTTGTTTCTTCTCGGACATGTGGGCCCAGATCTCGCTGTCGTCTCGAGCAGGACTATAGAACGACTCGAAACTTTCGACGAAGTCCGACCACGTGTACCAGTTTGGCGAATATAAACGGTACCAAGCGCGTGCGTCTTTCGCGAGTAAATCCGGTACGATTTGAAGGAGCTGCTCCTCCGTGAGGCCCTCGACGTCGGCACGGCGCTCGATGTCGCGAAGAAAATCTTCGGGCGTAAGGCCCTCCGATGGGAACGTCAAGTTCCAGTCTCGCGCGAGTTTCGCATAATTGTGTATATGCCGGAACGTCGAGTTTAATTGTTGATTCTGGGTTGGGGCCGTTGGCTCGAATCTTCGCGGATGCGCGAGCCCCGGGGTGGCGTGAAACGTTCTCGGTGTTTCAAAGTTTCGCGGTTCGCGCTGAGATTCACGAGACCCTCGGCGGGCTGTCGAATGAGGCTCCGGGAGGTTATGGCGTGCACTCGTGGCACGATCTCGGGTTGGTCGTTCAGGACGCGGGGGGTGTTCCCGTGAGTCACGTGGCACGTTTGACTGCGATCGTCGGCCGGAGCTTCCTCCTCGCGGGACTCGACCTTGGTCTCTACGGACACGAGTACGCGAACTAGCGCTTGACGAGGCGCTCGATACGTCAGTCTCTTCATTTCCCGACGGCGCGGTTGTTAAACGCGCGAACAAGTCCATCATTCGCTTATCGCGCTCGATAGCCTCGGATTCGATTTGCAATCGCCACTCGCGGTTTCTTGCGTCGTTCTCCTCCTGTTGGTGACGCCACTCGTGGTATCGCGCGTCGTTTTGTTCTAATTGTCGACTTATTGTCGACAATGCGCTCGCGGTTTTTGCTAGGGCGGCGTCCGGGTCATTCGTTTGACCGATCGCGCTATCGGGTTCGAGGCGCGATCGCGAGCGCGTTTGTATTGTTGGCGCGGGATATTCTTTTTTTTTCGCCCCCTTGGACTTTTTTGGGTCTTTTGTTGCGCTCGGCATAGCGAAATCGGTACGCCGCGGGAGAGGTAATTGCACGTTTGAATGAGCATTGTCGTCGACGGCAAAGTCCGTGCGCGACGGCACTGGATCGCGCGCGGGGTCCAATAGGTCGCGTATCAACGTGTTGAGTATATTCTCAGGGTCTGTATCGACCTTTTCTCCCCCCTTCGCGTTGTCTCCCGAGCCGTCTCCCTCTTCGTCTTTCCGAGGCGGAGTTCGACTAATCATTTTTCTTATTCGCGTGTGAATTTAAGCGAGACTCTACTGTACGCGGTTTATTGCACGAGGACGAGTGCGGGCCCGTCGGTGTCGGTGCGCGTCGTTCACTCTATCATTATTATTTTTCTTGTTGAATCCGTGCTCAACAGCTGAGCGACGAATAGACCGCGCGCGGTATAGTCCGAGTGGGCTCACTTTTATTTTATTTTATTATTCCCCGGGTTGTAAATTCCGGGGACACATAAGAAAAATGCTCGGTTTTATTATAGCGTTGAGAATATAAGCGTGCTCAAGCGGGTCGAATAGTATTTTCGACTTACCTTCCGATGTTTACGCTACGAGGTTTTTCAGCGAATTTGTTTTCTCTTTTTTTTTTTTTTTTTTTTCCTTATTCCCCCCTTTTTTTCAATTTAAATTGTCGAGTCTCGGATTTTATAATAAATTATTATTGAATGTAATTTTTCTTTTTTTTTTTTTTCCAATTTAAATTGTCGAGTCTCGGATTTTATAATAAATTATTGTTGAATTTTCTCAAAATTGGTTTTTATCAAAATGTTTGTGTTGAACTATCTCTGTTCAAAGTGGAATATAATTTTGTGAATTTTTTTTCCGTTTTTTTTTTGTAAATTGTTGAGGATAATTTATTGTTTAATATTATAATTACAATTAACAATAATTTATTTAATAATTTATTTAATAATAGGTTGATTATTTATTGAATAATAGACTCGAGCAATTGAATAAACTATTGAAGCGAAATTATGTGATTGAAATATTTTTCTCGAATAATTAATTTTCCTTTAAGTGGGGGTCTAATTTTCGTTGAATCGATGAAATCATGTAGCGTGAGGTCTACGCCAGCACACTATATAGCGTGATATATTCTCGGTGAAGATAAATTTTGTTCGTAAATTTTTCTCTCAATATTTCTCGAAAGCCAAGACCTCGAGTAAGCAGTACACTCGATGGGAATAGCAGTGGATCTCTATCCGCTGGATTCCTGTACACACAATTACATGCAGAGGAATAGGATGGGTGAAAGCGTGTATAGGAGTTGAGCGTTTCTACAGACGCACACTCGTGGATGTATTGTAAGGTTCGACCAGCCGCGTCGGCTCACGTGGTAGTCGAGAGATCGTACGTGTGTCGTCGTTTGTTTATGTTTCGGACAACGGTGTCGCGCGCGGGTCTTCTCACATACACCGGCACGAACACTGCTACACGCGATTCTCGAGAGATGTTTCCCGTTGAATTTAATACTTCGATATTTCAACAAAGGAACACTAGTCTCGCTGTTGGACTATGGTTATGGTCGGAAATTTTCGGCTTCGTATACTCGATTTGATAATTTCCGAGAATTTATATTTGCCTTTGCCCTTGAGCTATCTGATGTTAAGACACTCGGTGGGTATGCAATAGCTCAATGTTCTCCCGAGTATTGAGGCCTCTAATACACAAGAACGAAACTGAAAAGTTTGGCACAAAGGAAATGATTCTACGAGGTAGAAAGTATTCTCTAAATGAAATTTACGCCTCGGGCCCCACGTTGGGCGCCATTTTGTAACATAAACCGTCAATAACCCCGGTCGCGGCTTGTTACCGGGGCGCAGTTTAGACAAATGCGTGCCGACTCAATCAATCCTGATATTATTTTACGAATCACTATATTGGGCGCCAGGAAGAATTAATTTTCATGTGGCCTCTTGCCTTAGCCACGGGTGTCCCGACCGAAATCTCGCGGAATAGAGCTTGTGAGAATACGGCACTGGGAGGTTCGTTGTTCGAGGCTACCGACACGTCGAAATAAATAATTCAATACACCCACGAAGCGACGGAGGAGAAGGGAGAATAAATGAGGAATAACTGCAATGATAGACTCGTAATTACCGTGTATTTCCTTATGGAGATCCCTCTCACTCGTACTCGCTTCCTCTCACGATCACGCCTTCTTCTTTTCTCTCTCTAAAGAGCCCGAGACGGGAATGCGTTCTCGACGACTTCTATCCTTTTCTCCCCGACGAATCAATTGGGATCTCGATTGTGCGAAGTCGGGGGGAATTCGTCTATACGAAACTATATTTTCACTCACGTAGAAAATACTTTCGGGGCTCTGAGCCGTCTATTGAACGGTATGCACAAGTTTTATGCCGAAACTACCGAACAATGGATTGTAATTAAGAATAGAAAATTTCGCACCGAGTTGCTATTCTTCGGCCCTTCTGTCCGTTTGCTGGTCAAAACAAAGACTGGGGCTCTCTCGCCTCGTGGCGCGCGGGCCCACGTTGCCCCGAGCCAATCCCCACTCTTCGACTCTCAGAGGAAAACTCTAGAAAATTTCTCGCGCACCTCGTGTCGCGCGCGAAGCTCAAACAAAGCCGGACTTGGCTATATAAACCGATTCAAATTTATTTTTTTGGATAATTGTTAAATTATGGCCGCAAAGAAGTTGCCGCGCCACACATGATATAGTGAGACTCTGATCAAATTTTTTAAACAGCGACTTCTTCGAAAAGCGCAACGAAGTGGAGATCGCTTAGCTTTGATATGCATTTTAAAACTTAGTATCATTTTTCAAAAAATATACTTTTACAAACGAGAAATAATTAGGTGGTCTCAATAATTTTCATAAGTCTTAATGGGTCTTGAGGCCTAAATATATTAAAATTATATTACTATAAAGAGCATGAAGTACGAAAACACATTAAATGAAGAATAAGGAGAGATTCGCAGCAATGAGCAAAGAAGGCATGCAGTCTGCTGATGCTCCACTGATGGTGCGTTTCACGCACCTCGAGAAATCGAGAAATCTCGTAGTGTTATACCCGAATACTCGGTGTACATAGAAAAATATAAAAAAAGCCCCGCTATTGCTGCGATAGAAAGATTCGAGGCATGGAAAAAGATATGCATCAGAACAGAGAGAGAAAGAGAGACAGAGTTAGCGAATATTCGCACAAAGAGGAGAGCTCGATAACTATGCTCGTGATCTCAGCCGTACCTCTTTGCTGACCCTCGAGCTCATATCTCTCTCCAATATTTTTTTCTTTAAATCCGATCAAATTTTCTTACATACCTCTAATAGGTCTTATATCATTTTCATGAATCATTGTGATATTGATACTCGGTTTCCGTGAAAACAAAGTAAACCTTGGAGTGCGCAAACTAGCTGTCATCCTCTATTCCAAAGAATATGACTTATGGATTTGGCTTGCAAATTTTTTATAAAATATTATTCTTATGCATATGCTGCTCTTCGAAAGAAAGGGTTGTATATATATATGTTATGTACAAACCCCGCAATCGTACATTGCGCGCATTGTACAGACTTTTTGTACAATGCGCGCATTGTACGGAGATGTTTGTACAATCCTTGTTTATGCGGGGTTTGTACAAGTTATTCTGTACAGTGCGCGCAATGTACGTTTCATGCCGTACACTGTGCGCATTGTACGAGAGTCTTTGTACAATCCTGCACTAATCACATGTATTGTATATGAGAGTGGGACAGCGAATAAATACGTTTCATAGTAATGAAAATTGATAATTATTCTCTTTGTCTGCTGCAAGAACATAATACATGCAAATAAATGTATCGAGTCTTATACTATACATTTACTAACTACTTATTGCAACACGGACTAGAATTGTGACAACGCGAGTTACATAAAACATTGTTCTTTCTACTGATGTATCGGTTATTTTTACATTTAGTAGTACAAGAGCATCGGGGGAAACCTTGCCCTCCCACCAACGAAGACTTGTTATTGGCTGCTCTAACAGAAGTAGTTTGTTGAGGGACATCCTTCTTCTGGAGAAGTTCAGCCGTAGCTGGGGCTATTCGATTCCTACTAAATATTCCGGAAATAATTCCGCTCTGGGTTCTGATCTTATAAAATCCATCTTCAGTTACTTCCATGATGATCCCTGTATCATAATAATGATAATCATAGTAAGAGAAAAATCATGGAAGTAACTGGAGATGGATTTTATAAGATCGGAACCCAGAGCGGAATTATTTCCGGACTATTTAAAAGGAATCAAATAGCCCCAGCTACGGCCGAATTTCTCCTGGAGAAGGATGTCCCTCAACAAACTACTTCTGTTAGAGCAGCCAATAACAAGTCTTCGTTGGTGGGGGGGAGGCAAGGTTTCCTCCGATGCTCTTGTACTACTAAATGTAAGAATAACCGATGCATCTGTAGAAAGACCAATGTTTTATGTAACTCGCGTTGTCACAATTCTAGTCCGGGTTGCAATAAGTAGTAAGTAAATGTATAGTATAAGACTCGATACATTCATTTGCATGTATTATGTTCTTGCAGCAGACAAAGAGAATGATTATCAATTTTCATTACTATGAAACGTATTTATTCGCTGTCCCACTCACATATACAATACATGTGATTAGTGCAGGATTTTACAAAGACTCTCGTACAATGCGCGCAGTGTACGGCATGAAACGTACATTGCGCGCACTGTACAGAATAACTTGTACAAACCCCGCATAAACCAGGATTGTACAAACATCTCCGTACAATGCGCGCATTGTACAAAAAGTCTGTACATTGCGCGCAATGTACGATAGCGGGGTTTGTACATAACATATATATATATATGCTGAACTACGGTGCTCGCGAAAGACGCGAAATAAAAAAGATGCTGTATAGGCTAAACAGACAGTCGTGTCTCCGGGGCTCAGTTTACTCTTATATTAATTACAAAGGGGCTCATTTACACGGGCCACGTGCATTTTTGCGGGCCATGCATTTCTTGACGATCGCACCTTTAATACAGCCACAGCATCTTCTGTGCTGCTGTATATTATGGTACGGAGACTTCAGTCGCCATTAAGCAGGCAAAGAATTCAGATCGCGAGCGAGAAATTTTATTTCAAATGAAAAGAAAAAAAAAAAATTTATCCGCGATACAAAGAGGCCATTCCATCGGGCGCGTTTTGGTGTCGTGTGGTGGGGGTGCTGAGCGAGCAGTTCATAGCCATACGTACCGCCGAAATGGTGGATACGTATGAGCAATTGACCCAGTTGTTGTGCGATTTTTATATCGCACAACAAAAAGGCGCTCGTATGACGGCCAATGATGTGGTGGCGGGCGCGTCATGCGTTGCACGGTGCGACGCGATTATGTTACGCGGGGAGATGATTTCTTCCGATGACGCCGGATTCACGGAGGTGCGCCTCATCGACGAGGGGCACAGAGAATATTTCGAGGTCGCGGACCTATACCAGCCGGAACCGTTGTTCGCCATGCTACCACCCCAGTGCGTGGTATGTCGATTGATGGGTCTGGCTGGCGTGGACAACGCAGGCATCATCACCCATTTGGAGAACCTGAGTCTCGGCGAGCCCCTCATGGAGGCTCGCTTGGTGTACCGTAGTCACGATACACCATGTATACGCCTGGGGGGCCCTGATCGTCGGGATGTAGGGGGCATTTTGATAGATGCCCTCGGTGACAACATACCCTACGATCGGGGGTACCCCGATGAAGGGTTCGCCGAGGACGAAGAGGGTGGTGACGCGTAGCGCGTCCACCTCTGTGTGTGTGTGTGTGTGTGTGTGTGTGCGTGTGTGTCTGTGTGTGTGTGTGTGTGCCCCTCAGTGCATCGGCTGTAGGCGTCATCGGAGCGGCGTAAGGATCTCCCCACAGACACGTAAGTTTTTCATATTCATTAATAAATAACGATAAAAATAAAAAGTTTCGAATTATTATTATTATTTAAATAATAATAATAATAATCGGGCCGCTCTGGCGAGGCCCTCAGAACTCTTTCCCCCCACCACCTCTCCCGAGAGAGAGCGAGAGAGATAGAGGGAGAGAGAGAGAGAGAGAGAGAATAATAATAATAATAATAATAATAATAATAATAATAATAATAATCGGACCACTCTGGCGAAACCTCAAAACTCTTTCCACCCACCACCTCTCCCCACCATAAACCCCACCACGCTCGGAAAGAGGCTCCTTCGCGGGGGGAAAGTGGAGGGGATAGGAGTGGGGATAGGAGTGGGGGTCGCCATAGTGGTCCACATACTACTTATAGGTTATTGCATTTTAATATTAGATTTTATTTTTTTTAAACCGAGTCGAGATCTCCATGAGAAGAAATTGGTCAGAGAAAAGGATTTTCTTGTTTGCATTTTTTGTTCCTTGTCGTCTCGTTTTTTCTCCCTAAATTTATGAGGGGTTCGAGCCTTGCTACGATTTTTTTTGGAAACAACGTCTTGAGGAAATCAATGGATGGCCTGTATGGAGTGCTGCACGTGGCCAGTAAATTACCAATGGCCGAGACAAGGGATTTCGATGGAAGAAAGACTTCGGAGGACCACCCAACCGTCAACGAAAAAAATTAAATAAACTTTTAAGAACATGCCCGGTCCGCTATCGGCAGGATGTGTATATCGTCTCCGATTCAGAGAACTAAATGTTTATGTAACTCAAAAATACGCCGAGTCTATAGCCAAAGAAAGAGAGCAAGCAGCGCTTTGTCCCATGTCCTGGGATTCAGAAGGCGTATGTCCCATCGACATATGAATCCAAGCTCTCGCCTATGAAGGAGAGGCGACACCAAAATTTGGTATCGAATCCAACAAAGACTCCAAAAGCGTAGCAAGCGCATTATTTAATTAACGTTTTTCTTTTAATCAAAAATGACCAAATTCAAAGATTTCAGGAGATTTCGTAATGCATGGGTAAAGGTTCATGTGGAAATGAAAATTGTAAACGAATCCTTTTCCTATAATAATTACGAGTTTGATGAATAAATGTATGTGTGATAGTTGCGTGAGCATGAAGATAGATCTTTCCTGTAATGACCAGTAAGAGAAATGATAAAGCCGGAATCATAAAATTGCACAAGATCTGGAGCATATAGATAGAATTTTCAATTGTTGTAACAATCCTAGAATCTGAGTAACTGGTTAATAAGTATGAGAATTTTGAGTAATTCAGATATGGCAAAATGATTTTATTTTGTGTAATTATTGGAAAATTTAAAATGAATTAATTATAATCCAAAAGAAATTGCATGTTATACACCATTGCATCAGAACCTCCGCATGGTGAATAATCAAAAAAGAAATAGGAATGAATGGAATGAGAGAAAAGATCGAACGAAATCCAGAGCGAGAAAGATACAGAGAAACAGAGGAGAAGTTGTCATCGAACGAGAGTACGAATGAGAAAAGACGAATGGATGTGTATGTATGTGTGTGTGACATCGAGAGCCTATGAGGGGTCAACGCGTGGCCCATAGGAGAAGTCAAATGCAAGCATGGAGGGATAAGAAGGAGAGAGTGCCGGAATGAAGAAGAAGGGTTTACTCCTCCGCTGTGTGGTACCTAAAAAACGAGGGATAGAGTGAGAGAGATAGTAAATACGAAATATGTAAGTATGAGAGAGACAGAGTGAGCGTCTTCATGAAAAGACGGCGTATCTACGAGAAATTCGTTTTCTGATTATTAGGTAATAATGGAATAATTATTATAAAGGAATGCAGGAGTGAATATTATTTTATAAGGATGAATTCGTGTTAATCATAAGTATAAATTTTTGATTATATAGATTCCAGGGGATCATCGGGGATGCGAGGTGGAGGCGACGGAGGAGCCTGGAGCGTCTAAGGCATCTAAGGGCGTACCTCCCCACCGCCGAAACTAAGCCATCCTAGAGGACCCTATATAAGACCTGGTAATGAGCCCGCGGCATGTTCGTTCGAGTCGGAAGAAAATTTTAAGTAACGAATCGCGGGCAGTCGGAGGCCAGAGTAGATCTTAGTTTGAAGTCGTGGTATGTCAGAACGTTCAGAAAGTCCGGAGAAATTTTTAAGCAAAATCGCTGTCCGTCGTGGCAATTTTTTTTTTTTATATACTTTTCATCATTTTTGACCCAGTATCTCAAGTTTATTTTATTTTATTTTCTTCGACCGATTTCAATACCGAACAATTTTATTTTTGCGCACAATATTTTTATTCCTATTTTGTTGTGAACAGACATTTCATTTTCCTTTCGCTGGACATTGTGCTTTAAAGGGCAATATATTTTTTGTGTGAACATTTTGTTTTGTTGGACACTGTGTTCGCCCTGCCATAAATTTACCATTACGTTCAACCTCGTGGTCAATCGTTTCCATCGTCGTCATCGTTCAATTTTTGCCGGCCTTACTCCTCACTTTGTTCCCATAATCATCCAGTAGTAAGTATCTCGAAATGTTTTCTCGCATGTGTCAGTATATGTTCGTTCGTGTTGCGCGGTGTCTCCGACCCCGGTCGACACCCCATGACGGCTCGGAGCCCGTAACCGAAACTACCGGGTTACTCACCGTTGAAGGTCTATGAGATATTCTCGTCGTTGTTTTTCCTTTTCGCGTTATCTTTTTTTTGTATTAGATTCCGATTTTTGGTGTTAAATTCAGTTTTATGGAAGTTCAGATTTTTGTGTTAAATTCAGTTTTGTGAAAAGTTAAGTCAATTTAACTTCAGTTTTGCGAAAAGTGTCCGATCAAAATTATTTTCCCAATTTGATTTTCCTCATGTTTAAGTTCAAATCTTTGTCCAATTTATTTTGCGTCCTTTAAAATTATTTTCATTTTGGTTTTGTGCAATAAGATTATTTCAATGTTCCAAGTAAATCATTCCGAAAAACCTGTTCGTGTTTCAATCAATTATAGGATTATTTTTCGTGTGAATTTATTTTCTCCTAGGAGGTGCTCATGTTTGTAAATTCAGTGAAATATGTGCGAGTTAAATTCATTTGAGTCATTCACGTTTTGTTCCGGAAAATAATGGATCAATAGTGTTTTTTTTTGTGTTTATCATTTGATATTCATTTTCAATATAAATTTTATGCATTATCCGTGGTTAAATTCATTTTCGGAGATTTTTGAATCTCTTTGAGTGATTAAAATTCAATCGAGTTGTGTTCGAGTAAATTCTGTGCTGTTTCTTTGTGTGAGTTGTCCTGTCTAATGACCATGGACCTTTTTTAGCTAAAAATAGTTATCGTTGTAGTAGCGGTAATTTTAATACTCGCGATAATTTCGTTTGTCCTTGCAGTTTGCGTGGATAAACCCCAGGAGGCTTATCTTGAGGATGGCCCTGTAGTTTATTTTCTCCCGCGTCAGTGACAGTTTAGTTCCCGTTTTATTCAGAATTTATTTGATGTGATCATACTATTTTTGTCCCTTTATATTACGAGTTTATTTGTCCGATTTTGCCGAATTTCAATTTATTAGTCTTTTTCGATATATCTCGCGAAAATTGAAGAGTTTTGTTTGTGAGATCTCATTTTAATTTGCCATTGTTACCAAATTATGCACTCTCCGCCCATCCTGAGCAAATTTCCGCAAGGTTAGGCTCAAAACAGGGCAATAACCTGGCCAATTCCGATTTCATCTCGAATAACGTGTTAAAGGGAAAGCCGCGCTTTTCTTGGCCGAGATGAGAAAAATCGAGGGTCAGGACGTAACATACTCACTGGTTGAAATGTCGTGTCCACCACCACCGCTGAAATAAATCAATCGTATTATTTATATTATTGAATATTTATAGAGAAGGGACTCGTGCCGCAGTGATAATTTATTTTTCTTCAATAGCTTTAGCTTATGACTGTGCTCCCGGAGCAGAGTGCGCCCAGAGAATGTGTGCAGCAGCGCCTCTGGTGGTAAAGTGAAGTAATTAACAAAAATACCCGCAACAATTAAAAGACCCGCATTTTTTCAACTATATTGAAAAGATATTTATTCAAAAGGATTATCCCCATAGATTTCTTACAATTATCCATCATTATTTAATTCATTATACCGAGTTGAAATTTGTGTAAAAAACAGCTAATAATAATATCAGATTGCCTCACTCTTCTGACAATCGTGTGGTTCAATCGAAAATGGAAATGACTCCGAATAAATAAAGTAATATAGTCGCAATGTAACGGTAATGTAACCAAAAGTACCAAGTAATGTTACGTGGATAGTACATGATTTATTCCCACTCAGCAATATAATATGTTATACAAAACGTGTTATACACCCGGTATGTAACACTTATATTGCAAGGTAATGTAATAAAAGTCATAGCAGTTATACAACTGCAATTTTCTAGAGTAATATGATGCAATAAAATATGATTATTAAATAATTATTTTATTCCATTATATTATTTTCTCGTTATTATAGGTCATGGAAGGATTACGCTAAAAAAAAAAACAAATCCTGCACGAATTTGTCGACAGGATTTTATTCACCCCTACCAAAACTCAAACCTGCGACCTACCTATCTATCATACCTATCTACTTAACACGCTACTCACTACGCTATCAACTATTTATGTAGATTTGTAATTCGGATCACGTATTTGACACGCCAGAGAATACTTGACGAGTTGTATTTTGCAAACTACTCAAAAAATGATGGTGGTCCCGTCTTCCGTCCTTTATTTAGGATAACCATGACGATTTTCAAAAAAAAAAAGTAACGAAATCAACGAGAACAAAATGTGGACTCGGGGTATTTCATCCATACGATATTTCCAATAAATTTATTAAAATTTACTGTTTAATCTTTAATGAAAAAATTCGCGTATTTCTGAAAAGAAAAAAAAATTATTTTCACCAAATTTTTTGTTTTAAAAAATTAATAGAAAAATATTTATTTTTATCATAAGAAAAAAAAACCATTTATAATTTTATTCAAAAATTACTCTTAATGAATTTACCGTAACGATTTATGTTTTTTCAATCACGAATGAACATGAATTATGTTTTTTTAATCATTCTGACGTCGGGTTCGTTTTCAGCAACCCCGAAAACCTCCGAGTAACAAATTTCAAGCGAAAAGGATCAATTTTTACATTTTCAGTCGTCACATTCGATTCGCCATCTTTATTTATGGAATCCTGACGTCGGATTAGTTTTAAGCAACCCCGAAAACCCCGAATAACAAATTTCAAGCGAAAAGGATCAATTTTTACATTTTCAGTCGTCACATTCGATTCGCCATCTTGATTTTTGGAATCTTGACGTCGGATTTGTTTTCAGCAACCCCGAAAACCCCGAATAACAAATTTCAAGCGAAAATGATCGATTTTCATATTGTCAATCCACCATATTCGATTCGCCATCGTGATTTTTGGAAACCTGACGTCGGATTCGTTTTCAGCGACCCTGAAAAGCACCCAGTAATAAATTTCAAGCGAATAGGATCAATTTTTATATTTTCAGTCCGCCATATTCGATTAGCCAGATTAGAAAAGACAAGATGTCTTTTGAAATTCTGACGACAAATTTTTTTAAAGGGAAAGAAATGAACTTCTAGGACCACTACTTGTTGGATCGAACTTGTAGGACCGCTACTTGTAGGATCGAACTTGTAGGACCACTATTTGTAGGATCGAACTTGTAGGACCGCTACTTGTAGGATCGAACTTGTAGGACCGCTACTTGTAGGATAGAACCTTGTCATACGAATATCGAGAAACGAACTTGTAGGATCGCCACTTGTAGGATCGGACCTTCTCAAACTAATCTCGAGAAACGAACTTGTAGGATCGCTACTTGTAGGATAAAACCTTGTCATACGAATCTCGAGGAACGAACTTGTAGGATCGCTCCTTGCAGAATCGAACTTGTAGGATCGGACCTTTTCTAACTAATCTCGAGAAACGAACTTGTAGGACGGCCGCTTGTAGGAACGAACTTGTAGGATCACCACTTGTAGTCGTCTGCTATTTAGTAAAATCGCTTTTTACAACACGTGCATTGAATACGTGAATGCTGGCAAAACGCGTATTGGCGTGTTTCGACAGTTCGCACGGGCGATTGTTTTTTTTCCCTTCTCCTCTCACGGGCTTCAACGAAATCAAGGCACTGACCGTTACAATGTAATAACACGCAGAGTTGATGAAACTGTATGCTTCTACAAAAAAGATAAAAGCACTACTTATTGCAAAAGGTTCAGTGTTTCACGAAACGAACATTTTTGAGTGAAACTTCTTCAGGCACGTTGAGAGAAAATGTCTTTCTCTTCTCTCTCTCTCTCTCTCTCTCTCTCTCTCTCTCCCTGTCTCGCTCTCTCTTGAAGAGTAGATTGTACGTACGCGTACGCGTACGTACAATCACAACTCGACGAGCGCGAATTCATGCCAAACGATGAGTCCTCGGTCGTGAATTTATGATTCTCGATCGAGTCTCATCGAAACGAACCATCGAGCTCGTCGAACGACGGTAAGAGAGCATCGTCGATCGAGCACGTGTTTGTCACCATGAACATGTGTTCTCGGCGAAAATCTCTCTCTCTCTCTCTCTCTCTCTCGCTCTTTTTTCTCATCAGTCTCGAATACAAGCACGTGTGCCAGGCCCACGGTCTTCCAGACCCGGAGATTGCGCGGAGAAAGCCGAGAATGCCCGACGCACACGCACACACGGAACCGCTCCCACACCGATTCATCACGCGAGTTCCTTCGGTTTTCTCCGCCGCAAATATATTATTTTTCTTCTTTGAAACAAATCTTCGATCGTTCGTGAAGGCTACGCGAATTTGATAATATAAACACGATAGAAATGAATAAATGGAAGAATATTGTCAAATTGCGCGATGCCGAGTCATCCGCGAAATGTACGTAGTATACACGTCGCACATGAGAAATACCTGTATAATACGTGGATTTTGCGGATCTCTCGGCTAAGCGAAATTATGCACGATTCATCCATTCATTCATTTACATCGTGTTTATGTCATCAAATTCGCGTGGCCTTCACGAACGATCGAAATTACGCTCAAAAGGAAAAGAATAGATGTATATATAGGAGTAAAAACATCAATTATCGGCTAAGTTTGGGTTTCACTATCGGGGATCATTTTGTAAATGACACAATTTAGTGTCGGTGACGAAAAACACGTGCCATAATTTTTTCCTCCATTTTTTAGCCACCGTTGGGTTTCGAATTCTTTTATTTGAAACTTTTTTTTTTTTTTCAATTTGATTATTGCGGCTTGAATTAGAAAAAAAAAATTGAACTT
>OY751316.1:4918278-4960778 GCA_963564615.1 Rhorus exstirpatorius
GCTAAAAGAGCATCGTCGATCAAGCGTGTTTGTTATCACTGAAAATGAGCAATCTCGGCGAAAATGAGTATCTCTCTCTCTCTCTATATATATCTTTCGCTCGCTCGCTTTCTCTCTCGGAATGCCGATTGTGCGGACGCGTTCGAAAATTCGACGAGTCCTGACGGATTCGAATCGACGAGTTCTCGGACGAGAACACAAGATTCTCGATCGAGCATCGTCGAAATGAATCGTCGGACTCGTCGAACGATACTAAAAGAGCATCGTCGATCAAGCGTGTTTGTAATCACCGAGAACGAGCAATCTCGGCGAAAATGAGTATCTCTCTCTCTATATCTCTCGCTCGCTCGCTTTCTCTCTCGGAATGCCGATTGTGCGGACGCGTTCGAAAATTCGACGAGTCCTGACGGATTCGAATCGACGAGTTCTCGGACGAGAACACAAGATTCTCGATCGAGCATCGTCGAAATGAATCGTCGGACTCGTCGAACGATACTAAAAGAGCATCGTCGATCAAGCGTGTTTGTAATCACCGAGAACGAGCAATCTCGGCGAAAATGAGTATCTCTCTCTCTATATCTCTCGCTCGCTCGCTCTCTCTTGGAGTGTCGATTGTGCGGACGCGTTCGAAAATTCGACGAGTCCTGACGGATTCGAATCGACGAGTTCTCGGACGAGAACACAAGATTCTCGATCGAGCATCGTCGGAATAAATCGCCAGACTCGTGGAACGATGCTAAAAGAGCTGCGTTAATCAAGCGTGTTTATAATCACCAAGAACACTCTCTTTCTCTCCATCTCTCTTGGAGGGTCTACTGTGCGTACGTGATCGTAAATTCGACGAGACCTGACGTATTCGAATCGACGAGTTTTCTCGTCGAAATGAATCGTCGGACTTGTCGAATGATGCTAAAAGTGCACCGTCGATCAAGCGTGTTTATGATCACCGAGAACGCGCCGAAAAACGACTGTCTTTTGGGGAGCTGACTTTACGTACGCGGTCGAGCCTTGGACGAGCTGTCAAATACCGAAATCGACGAGATCTTTGCCAAGAATCGATGATTCTGTATCGAATCTCGTCGAACTGAATTGTAGACCTCTTTTTTAAAGTGTAACTCCCCAAATAATGGTAATTCATTTGGTTGGATTTCGAAGAAACGCCCACCCTCACTTACCCACTTATACTATTGTATAAGCACGTTTTCTTGATTCCAATTACCCTGGGATGCCCGATTATTTGTAATATAATTAGGCAATCGTTACTAGCATTTTGCAAGCAGTTTATATGCCTATATAAATGTACGACTGTGTCTTTAAATGATGGTATTGCATTCTCAAGAAGAATGTTCACAACTTTCGTCGCCCTTCTTTCGTGTTATACATGCAATGGGCATGGTTCATTATTTCGCATGGAACGCATAACCAGTCATTATAGGCTAGGTGCTACCTTTATGAGATAGCCAATAGGAATTTCAATCTCGAGTACTCCAAGGAGTTTTCTCATTGCCTACTGAAACATGCGTACCTTCAACAATGGTTAGCAATGCTCAATATTGATCACCAACGATTATATGGCATGATCGTATGATAGCATGATCACATGATTTGTATGATTCGTATGCATGTACAGACGAAATAAGGTTTAGTCGAATAATTACGTTTTCGACGGAAAGGCTGATAATCTTTTACGGAGAATAATTTTTTTCATATGAGCCCTCATTGCTACCACATCCCGAGAATAATTTACATTTACAGGGTCACCCCCTAAAGCTATCGTTGTAACAAACGCAGCTGCATAAACGCCACAACTACATCCATCCGGTTGCCTAGTCACCAGTTGAAGGACAATGTTATCTATCATTAGTGACGGGAATCTCTTTCCAATGTACCTTTTCACTTCTTCGTGCATAAAAAGATATTCACTTGGGCACAAGCTATCGTAAACGAGCACGTGTGATCCATCGTAGAAAATGCAACACCAATGCCTGGATTCGTTGCCACCGACTATTTGTACGTCACGCAGCGATTGGCATGGCTGAATGAATCTATAATATCCGGTGTAACTAGCAGGATAAAAATCAAAATGACCGTATTCTTTTACTATTTGCAAAAAAAAATCGATACTCGAATCTGTCAAGAGAGTGGTCGTCATTGATATATTCGCCATGACATCGTCGAGAGAAACTTCTCGACGAGCTATTTCAGCAGCCTCTATTTCCTCCTGTCCAATATTCGCATCCTTTTCGTATTCTATTGCAACCCAAGCAGCATTGCGACGAAAGTTTTCGGACGAATTTACCACCTTCGGTTCAAGTTCTTGTTGGGGTGCATCTTCGGTTGCCATAGAAGCTCTGTTAATCAGTTTGCATTGTTTTTTGGGCAAGCTTTGCATCTCCATTTCAAGCGGAAATTTTTCACGAGGAGGGCGTTTCCTCGAAGCAGCTATTTCGCGGGCTTGAAGAATATGCTCTGCCTCTCGAATCGGCATACTTCGGATTCGCCGACCGTCAACGATTTCTGGAAGTAAGCACTTCATATAGAAACGTGATAGTAGCGGTTCCATATCCAAATGCCAAAATTCGTCGTCCTTCAATACCGTCACGTACTTAATGTCGACGGAAGTCCATAGCGCAAATATACAATATTTTCGCTCAGTTATGTGCAGTTGACCTTGCACTTGGTAATAATAGGGATGCGTCTTTCTCATGCTATCCGGATTTTTTTTATCAAATATGCCCCTAAGGCGTGGATTCTGTTCAAGGGCAATTTCCGGAGCTTCGTCCTTTGCTGAGAGGGGACATTTGATTTCAACGATACCATCATTATCGATAAGACCGTCAGGCGATGCACCCAAGTACGGAATCGCCGAATCGATAAAGAGCCCACAAGGCATAATTGTTTTCTTGATTTTCATCTCTAATGCTTTCCTTGCATTTTTTTCATTGTCGATACCAAAATGAATGGCCGCTGAATCCAACATTTTTGGATACCGAATACTCGAAACTATACCAGCACAAGAAGTAGTTTTCAGCATTCGGCATATTGTTCCAAATTTCGAAGCAGTGAGAATAATTGTCCGTAAATTGTGCCATAATTCGCTTTCACCCTGAGAAACGGTATCTTGTTCAATGGTTATTCGATTATTTTGAAACTCTTTTAATTTATCAAAATGGTTTTCGACAAGAACGTCGAAAACCTCTTCAGATACGTCGGGTTTTTTGGAGGACGGCCCGTAATCTTTGTCCGTTCCATGCCAACCCCGACGTCTGTGTGCTCCTCCTTGTTGCCGAAGCAGCTTATTTTGAAGTACCTGTTGCTGTCTTTCCTTTTCCAATTTCGCAACAGTCACAGGAACCTGTCGTCCTGTACCGGAATGTACCTTGGAAAGGAGCTTCTGGCTATTGTGCTGTACCACTGCGCCATAGACTCTCATTTGATACGAATTTTTAGCGCAATGGTTAAGACGTTTTCCAGAATTCAGTTTGTTTACTATTGAATTACACGCTTCAGCAGTGTTATTGGTTTGAGCCTTCAACAAACTTTTAGCGTGACAACTAAGATACCGGACAGCTTCGACCATGTCGCAATACATACCGGTTTTTTGAAGCTCTGGTATCAAATTTTTGTCATTCTCCTCGGGCTCGCAAGAAAATGGCAATACATTGCAACGCGAATGATGTCCAAAAATGTGTTCCAGTATAACCGGAATGTCTTTTTGAAGCAGGGCAGTTTTTTCCACCTCAGGAATGGTTTGAGAAGCACGAAGATGTCGTGCATTTTGGACCTGCCTCCGAATTTTCAAACCACAGTCATAAACGCGTTTTCTCAATTCGGTTACCGTTGCTATACCTTTCTGCGGAGCTGCTCTCAGTCGCAACTTCGACGCGTTCCGCATTTTTTTCCCTAAATTGCGGAACAAGTGGTTATAACACTCGACCTTCTCTACAACTACCCCATAAGTATTATAGGGATCAGCATCTCTGATAGCCTGTAAGACGCTGCTATCGCCATCTGAGATAAGCGTCTTAAATATCAGACCGTGCATATCTATGCTATTTTTAAAACCCTCAAGGATTATGTCGGTTTCCATCGCAGTAGAACTTTGGCCACGACCCCAGTTCTTATAACATATATGCTCGGGCGGCTCACGATTCAGTTGCTCGGCTTTGGCGTGCACGGCGCAATATTTATTTCGAACTGATACGAAAAGAACTTTCTTTGTTTCGAAGCCTACAATCATTGCAGCACCGGATAATGAATCGTGTTTCCCACCCGCGTAAGACCGTTTAGCCCAACATCCATCAGCTACGACGGTAATAAAAGGAATACCGTTTACAACATTGCCTCTTTCAATGGCAATATTTTTTTCCTCTGTTGCTGCTGCGCTCATCTCTTCAGCCGCAACTGATTCGAAATTGTTAAAAATCTTCTGCCGGTACGCACGATACGATACGTGCGACAGAGGAGGAACGTTCATCGCTGCAAGTTGTTCCTGAAGCGCGGAACAGCCTGTCCCAGAAGTTATAGTACCACAAACAGCACTTTCATTGATTCCAAATATATTGCGATAATCTGGATCGGTCCAAATCGCAAACCCATAATTGCACATTTGACACCTAAAGAACAATTGCGTTCTCAATGCCTGATCTATGTATTTCTCCAATTTTAGATCACGAAAATTGCACTCTAAACCACGGCTATGAGAGTCAAATTTGTCATGCAATTGTTGAAGGAAGAAACCAATATCGACTATCCGTCGCCCTTCAATTTTCACCTCTTTAATGCGGTTCCCATCAAGCGGAGTTTCGTTGTCTATAATCAGCTCGTGGTCATCAAGGTCGGACAACTCATGATCTATCGTTACCTCTGATGATTTATCAATGGGTGGTTCATCATTCACTGTAATGTCTCTGTTGGATTTGGGAAGTACATCATCATTAGATCCTGCGGAAATCAGCTGAATGATTTCATGAGCTGCAAACTCATATGATTGTCGATCTGTCGACATTGCATCTACTGAGGTCACTTGTTGCCCAGGAACTATTGAAATTGTTCCGAAGTCATGAGCATGCGAAGCTTCCTTGGTACTTCTCGATAGATTAATCTCAGTGCCGACCATTTCGATGCTATATGTATCTATTGGCGATGCGAGGTGAGCACGCTGATCTTCATCCAATTTTCGAAGAAAAGGTTTTGGAGAAAATGAATCTGCAGTAACCACAGAAAAGCTGGTTGTACCTGTATAGTTGGAACCTCCATAAGCATCCTCTTCCATGTGGAAACGATCTTCGACGCACTTCGTAAAAACCTTTTGTTTAGATGGGCACACAGGGCTTGTGCCGAAGCGGTTAGAGCATTGATCGTTTGAATTCCTCGGTTGACCTTGAATTCGTCCTTGTTCGAATTTTTCTGTTGACTTCTCCAAGTCAGTCGAGGACTTTTCGAATTTATCGAGGTATTTTTTGAGACGCCTAAAAATCAATGACTTCGTTACATACACGATGAGTAGTGATGTCGTCGAGAGTCTCGAGAATTTCGAGAAATTTCGTGAAATTCCTAGAGGTTGGAGAAATTTCGGGAAAATTGGAATTTAGGATTATTAGGAGCACTTGAATACTTATTTGTTTCAAATTTTTCGGTGCGGAAGGAAAAAAATATAAGCTAAAAAGTGCCGAAAATCGTAAGTGAATCAAATGGTGAAATTCGACAGCTTTGGGGAGGTACTTATAATTGATCTACGAGTACTTGATCCTTCGAATACTTTAAAAAAAATATATTTAGAGACATTTAAGCCCATGGGAGCGATAAAATAGAATTTTGACCCAAATAAGGACCACCCTAATATATATATATATCAGAGCTGGGCAAAGTACCAGAAAGTACTTCAAGTACAAAGTACTGTCAGTATTTGAAGTACTCGTGTATTTCAAGTACCGAGTACCGCAAGACTTGAGGTACCAAACACGTGAAGTACTCAGTAATGGAAGTACCGAGTACTTAAAGTACCGAGTACATTAAGTACGCCAAAAATCAAGTATCAAATACGTTTCAAGTTTTCAGGCACATCTCGTAAGTTCTAGTACTTATCTTTGGTTTCGTACCTACTCTTACTCATTTGATATTGATTCGAGTACTTTTTGTATTTACTAGGGTGGCCCTTAACCCCTTCACTGGTAAAGGATTTGAGGGTGAAGTGGACATTTCTGGTAGACAATTTTTTTTTTTACCATCAACTTGAAATTTGGCACTTGAGGGTTTTTGGGGTCGCTGATCACAAATCTGCACTCCAAATTTGGCAATTCAAGATGGCGGATCCAATATGGCGGACAAAAATGCAAAAAGTCACTCGACGAGACTGAACGTTGGTACTCGGGGGTTTTTGGGGTCGCTGATCACGAATCTGCACTCCAAATTTGTCAATTCAAGATGGCGGATCCAATATGGCAGACCAAAAATGCAAAAAGTCACTCGACGAGACTGAACGTTGGTACTCGGGGGTTTTTGGGGTCGCTGATCACGAATCTGTACTCCAAATTTGGCAATTCAAGATGGCGGATCCAATATGGCGGACCAAAAATGCAAAAAGTCACTCGACGAGACTGAACGTTGGTACTCGGGGGTTTTTGGGGTCGCTGATTACGAATCAGCACTTCAAATTCAGAAGTTGAACGCATGTTTATTTCTTACCTCCAGCATTGGTTCGCAATTTTCATACGATCCAAAGTGTGCCACGAGGAGGCTGCATGGTAGGATTTTACACTTCATTTTTTCGATTTGGAAAAACTTGATGCAAAAAATGGACAAAAACAACGACAACACAAATAGAGAAATGAAAAAAAAAACGGAAAAAATCTAAAAAAAAAAAAAAAATTAAAAAAAAGAAAAAAGTGAAAAAAGAAAAAAAAAATGAAGTGTAAAATCCTACCATGCAGCCTCCTCGTGGCACACTTTGGATCGTATGAAAATTGCGAACCAATGCTGGAGGTAAGAAATAAGCATGCGTTCAACTTCTGAATTTGAAATGCTGATTCGTAATCAGCGACCCCAAAAACCCCCGAGTACCAACGTTCAGTCTCGTCGAGTGACTTTTTGCATTTTTGGTCTGCCATATTGGATCCGCCATCTTGAATTGCCAAATTTGGAGTGCAGATTCGTGATCAGCGACCCCAAAAACCCCCGAGTACCAACGTTCAGTCTCGTCGAGTGACTTTTTGCATTTTTGTCCGCCATATTGGATCCGCCATCTTGAATTGCCAAATTTGGAGTGCAGATTCGTGATCAGCGACCCCAAAAACCCCCGAGTACCAACGTTCAGTCTCGTCGAGTGACTTTTTGCATTTTTGTCCGCCATATTGGATCCGCCATCTTGAATTGCCAAATTTGGAGTACAGATTCGTGATCAGTGACCCCAAAAACCCCCGAGTACGGGTTTTGGTACTGAAATTCTAAGAAATTTCGTATATAACGCATTTTTTCCGACAGCCCGCCATATGGCGGGCTCACCAGTTATGGCACAGTTTCTATTGCCCGCCATATGGCGGGCTCACCAGTCAAGGGGTTAATATCGGTAAAAAAATTTTTTTTTGTCTTACCCCCTAAATCGATTCGAAATATTAAAAAATAATTTTTAAGACTGATATCCGCCCTTAATTTTAATATTAACAGGTGCCTCAAAGGCCCTTAAACCGCTTGACTGGTGGAAATTTCGGGTAGACAAAACTTTACTTACTATCAACTTGAAATTTGGTATCCGGGGGTTTTCTGGGTCGCTGAGTACGAATCCGCACTCAAAATTCAGAAATTCAAGATGGCGGATCCAATATGGCGGATCGAAAATGCAAAAAGACATTTGACGAGAGCAAAAGTTAGTACTCGAGGGTTTTCGGGGTCGCTGATCACGAATCTGCACTCCAAATTTAGAAATTCAAGATGGCGGATCCAAATGGTGGACCAAAAATGCAAAAAGACATTTGACGAGAGCAAAAGTTGGTACTCAGGGGTTTTCGGGGTCGCTGATTACGAGCACTAATTATCGTTCGCATCAAACGACTTTTCGGATTTTCAATCCGCCATATTGGATTTACCATCTTCAATTTCTAAATTTAGAGGGCACATTCGTAATCAGCGACCCCGAAAACCCCTGAGCACCAACGTTCACTCTCGTCAAATGACTTTTTGCTTTTTCGGTCGGCCATATTGGATACACCATCTTGAATTTCAGAATTTGGAGTGCAGATTTGTAGTCAGCGAGCCCGAAAACCCCCGAGTGCCAATGTTCACCCTCGTCAAATGTCTTTGCATTTTTTGGCCGCCATATTGGATGCGCCATCTTGAATTTCTAAATTTGGAGTGCAGATTCGTAATCAGCGACCCCGAAAACCCTCGAGTACTAACTTTTGCTCTCGTCCAATGTCTTTTTGCATTTTTGATCCGCCATATTGGATCCGCCATCTTGAATTTCTGGATTTTGAGTGCGGATTCGTACTCAGCGACCCAGAAAATCCCCGGATACTAAATTTCAAGTTGATAGTAAGTAAAGTTTTGTCTACCGGAAATTTCCACCAATCAAGCGGTTTAAGGGCCTTTGAGGCACCTGTTAATATTAAAATTAAGGGCGGATATCAGTCTTAAAAATCATTTTTTAATATTTCGAATCAATTTAGGGGGTAAGACAAAAAAAAATTTTTTTACCGATATTAAGGGCCGCCCTAGTATTTACATAGTAATTGTTTGCCTGTATGTGCGAGTGTGTGCGTGTGCGTGCGAGTATATGTGCGAGTGTATGCGAGTGTGCCTGAGTGTATGCGAGTGTGCCTGAGTGTATGCGAGTGTGCCTGAGTGTATGCGAGTGTGTGCAAGTTTGTAGGAATTTTGTTTCTAACGAGTCTCAAAATAATGTGTTCCAGAGAAAAAAAAAACCGATGTTGTAGCAAATTTAAGTTTCAACAATTTCGTTGATTATAGTTAGTACGAAGAAAATCAATAATAAATGGGATAATGCAATATTTAGGTTCACCCCCATCTCTATTCGGGTCCAAATAAGAAAATATCGATCATAGAGAAAAAACAATACCGAACAAAGTTGTAGCGAATTTTATTTTCATCGATTTCATTTCTTATTACGAAACAATCAATAATAAACAAAATAATACAATATTTAGGTTCACTCCCCATCTCTGTTCTGATCGAAATGAGAAAATATCGATCCTACGGAAAAAACAATTACGAACACAATTGTAGCAAATTAAATTTCCAACAACTTCGTTTATTATCGTTTATACCAAAAAATCAATAATAAACGAGGTAATACAATATTTAGGTTCACCCCTCCACCCCCGCTATTCGGGTCCAAATAAGAGAATATTCGGTCGCAGGGGAAAAAACAATAACCACCAGAGTTGTAGTAAAAAAAAAAAAAAAACGTTGCTCCTTCAAAAAATGGACAATTTCTATAAGTCATTATCAGAAACAACCCTTATGTAAAGTGGTACCTATGCCGAGTGGTCAGCTGCTGCGATTTTATCATATTTTGAATTTTGAGATCTTAAAAAATTAAAAAAAAAAAAAACGATGCTCCTTCGAAAAACGGAAAATTTCTATAAGTCCGTATCAGAAACTACCCTTGTGTAAATATTCAAAACTTTTCACCTATGCCGAGTGGTCAGCTGCTGCGATTTATCATACTTTGAATTTTGAGATCCTAAAAAAAAATAAAAAGTTGCTCCTTCGAAAAACGGACAATTTCTATAGGTCCGTATCAGAAAGTACCCTTATGTAAATATTCAAAACTTTTCACCTATGCCGAGTGGTCGGCTGCTGCGATTTTATCATATTTTGAATTTGGAGATCTTAAAAATTTAAAAAATTTAAAAAAAAAACGTTGCTCCTTCGAAAAACGGACAATTTCTATAAGTCCGTATCAGAAAGTACCCTTATGTAAATATTCAAAACTTTTCACGTATGCCGAGTGGTCGGCTGCTGCGATTTTATCATATTTTGAATTTGGAGATCTTAAAAAATTAAAAAAAATTAAAAAAAAAGCGTTGCTCCTTCAAGAAACGGACAATTTCTATAAGTCCGTATCAGAAACTACCCTTATGTAAATATTAAAAACTTTTCGCCTATGCCGAGTGGTCGGCTGCTGCGGTTTTATCATATTTTGAATTTTGAGATCTTAAAAAAAAAAAAAAAAAAAAAAAATGCTCCTTCGAAAAACGGACAATTTCTACAAGTCCGTATCAGAAACTACCCTTGTGTAAATATTCAAAATTATTCACCTATGCCGAGTGGTCGGCTGCTGCGGTTTTATCATATTTTGAATTTTGAGATCTTAAAAAATTAAAAAAAAAAAAAAAACGATGCTCCTTCGAAAAACGGACTATTTCTACAAGTCCGTATCAGAAACTACCCTTGTGTAAATATTCAAAACTTTTCACCTATGCCGAGTGGTCGGCTGCTGCGGTTTTATCATATTTTGAATTTTGAGATCTTAAAAAATTAAAAAAAAAAAACGATGCTCCTTCGAAAAACGGACAATTTCTACAAGTCCGTATCAGAAACTACTATTGTGTAAATATTCAAAACTTTTCACCTATGCCGAGTGGTCGGCTGCTGCGACTTTATCATATTTTGAATTTGGAGATCTCAAAAAATTAAAAAAATTTAAAAAAAAAACGTTGCTCCTCCAAGAAACGGACAATTTCTATAAGTCCGTATCAGAAACTACCCTTACGTAAATATTAAAAACTTTTCACCTATGCCGAGTGGTCGGCTGCTGCGGTTTTATCATATTTTGAATTTTGAGATCTTAAAAAATTGAAAAAAAAAACGATGCTCCTTCTGCAAAAACGGACAATTTCTACAAGTCCGTATTAGAAACTACCCTTGTGTAAAAATTAAAAACTTTTCACCTATGCCGAGTGGTCGGCTGCTGCGGTTTTATCATATTTTGAATTTTGAGATCTTAAAAAATTTAAAAAAAAAACGATGCTCCTTCGAAAAACGGACAATTTCTACAAGTCCGTATTAGAAACTACCCTTGTGTAAATATTCAAAACTTTTCACCTATGCCTAGTGGTCGGCTGCTGCGGTTTTATCATATTTTGAATTGTGAGATCTTAAAAAAAAAAAAAAAAAAAAAAAAAAAAAAAAAAAAATGCTCCTTCGAAAAACGGAAAATTTCTACAAGTCCGTATCAGAAACTACCCTTGTGTAAATATTCAAAACTTTTCACCTATGCCGAGTGGTCAGCTGCTGCGATTTATCATACTTTGAATTTTGAGATCCTAAAAAAAAATAAAAAGTTGCTCCTTCGAAAAACGGACAATTTCTATAGGTCCGTATCAGAAAGTACCCTTATGTAAATATTCAAAACTTTTCACCTATGCCGAGTGGTCGGCTGCTGCTATTTTATCATATTTTGAATTTGGAGATCTTAAAAATTTTAAAAATTAAAAAAAAAACGTTGCTCCTTCGAAAAACGGACAATTTCTATAAGTCCGTATCAGAAAGTACCCTTATGTAAATATTCAAAACTTTTCACGTATGCCGAGTGGTCGGCTGCTGCGATTTTATCATATTTTGAATTTGGAGATCTTAAAAAATTAAAAAAAATTAAAAAAAAAAACGTTGCTCCTTCAAGAAACGGACAATTTCTACAAGTCCGTATTAGAAACTACCCTTGTGTAAATATTCAAAACTTTTCACCTATGCCTAGTGGTCGGCTGCTGCGGTTTTATCATATTTTGAATTGTGAGATCTTAAAAAAAAAAAAAAAAAAAAAAAAAATGCTCCTTCGAAAAACGGAAAATTTCTACAAGTCCGTATCAGAAACTACCCTTGTGTAAATATTCAAAACTTTTCACCTATGCCGAGTGGTCAGCTGCTGCGATTTTATCATATTTTAAATTTTGAGATCCTAAAAAAAAAAAAAATGCTCCTTCGAAAAACGGACAATTTCTACAAGTCCGTATCAGAAACTATCCTTGTGTAAATATTCAAAACTTTTCACCTATGCCGAGTGGTCAGCTGCTGCGATTTTATCATATTTTGAATTTTGAGATCCTAAAAAAAAATAAAAAGTTGCTCCTTCGAAAAACGGACAATTTCTATAGGTCCGTATCAGAAAGTACCCTTATGTAAATATTCAAAACTTTTCACGTATGCCGAGTGGTCGGCTGCTGCGATTTTATCATATTTTGAATTTGGAGATCTTAAAAAATTAAAAAAATTAAAAAAAAAAAACGTTGCTCCTCCAAGAAACGGACAATTTCTATAAGTCCGTATCAGAAACTACCCTTACGTAAATATTAAAAACTTTTCACCTATGCCGAGTGGTCGGCTGCTGCGGTTTTATTATATTTCGAATTTTGAGATCTTAAAAAATTAAAAAAAAAAAACGATGCTCCTTCGAAAAACGGACAATTTCTACAAGTCCGTATCAGAAACTACCCTTGTGTAAATATTCAAAACTATTCACCTATGCCGAGTGGTCGGCTGCTGCGGTTTTATCATATTTTGAATTTTGAGATCTTAAAAAATTAAAAAAAAAAAAAAAAACGATGCTCCTTCGAAAAACGGACAATTTCTACAAGTCCGTATCAGAAACTACCCTTGTGTAAATATTCAAAACTTTTCACCTATGCCGAGTGGTCGGTTGCTGCGGTTTTATCATATTTTGAATTTTGAGATCTTAAAAAATTTAAAAAAAAAAACGATGCTCCTTCGAAAAACGGACAATTTCTACAAGTCCGTATCAGAAACTACTATTGTGTAAATATTCAAAACTTTTCACCTATGCCGAGTGGTCGGCTGCTGCGACTTTATCATATTTTGAATTTGGAGATCTTAAAAAATTAAAAAAATTAAAAAAAAAAACGTTGCTCCTTCAGCGAAACGGACAATTTCTATAAGTCCGTATCAGAAACTACCCTTATGTAAATATTAAAAACTTTTCACCTATGCCGAGTGGTCGGTTGCTGCGATTTAAAATATTACGTATTTTTAAATATTAAAAAATTGACAAACAAAAATAAAACAGTTTGCTCCCCTGAAAAATGGCTTATTTCCCATTGTACCACCTACGATAAACCCTGTGTAAATAAATGTACTACGCCTCAGACTCAATGTAATGTATGTCGAGTGAATTGTGAATCTCCCTACGCGGGCACTATAGACGCTGCTGCGGCCCTGCATCGCGGCGCTCGGCTGCTAGCTCCGGCTGCTAGCTATAGCCTGATAGCAAATTCAACTTCCAACAATTTCGTTTATCATCGTTTATACAAAAAAATCAATAATAAAAGAGATAGAAGAATATGTAGGATTACCTCCACCTCTGCTCAGGTCTAAATTAAAAAATATCTACCTGAGGGTAAAAAAAGGTCAAACCTATTGTTGTCTATTGTAGGTCGAGGTTAATCATAAAAAAATCAGAAGAATCTAAAATTCTCAGGGTTATGGCGTAGGTGGATCTACTTGGAATCTCCCATTTATACGCATTCTACATACTGTCGATAACTGGTCCAGTATCGATTACTTCGTCATCTATCTTGCCCCGTTTTCCAATTTTCATCGCATTTTTTGTCGCTTATGACCTTTTTCCATTAGTCGCGCGATATTTTTAGCAAAAAATAATACTAGTTTAATGAATAAGGAATAAGTGTGTTTGCAAAACGTACCTGTATTTCTTGGTCGTTCGACGTGAACGAGGACGATTTTTGTTCAAATTTTCTTTATTGCCCATATTTTTCACGTCACTTACCAATCACTGTGTAGGTATGAAATACCGCACTTCACTAAATCTTAATTGATAAATTTTATCTTTGTACACTATATTTCGTTACTCATGTATAATACTACTTATAAAAATTTCACGTCACGCGCAGTCTTCTGTTATAGTAAAATCGCTTTGTCACGTGAAAACGCGACGTTGTACGATGAAGCTGGCAAAACGCGTAATGACGAGTTTTGACATTCGCATGGGCGGTTGTTATTTTTTGCCCCTTGCCTCTCTACGTCTTCCACGAAATCATGGTACTGCTCCTTACAATGTAATAACACGATGAGTTGATGAAACTGACATGCTTATACGAAGAAGACAAAAGCACTACTATAATTGTAAAAGGCTCAGTATTTCACGAAACAGAAATTGCTGCACTGCCGAGCATTGTGCATTTGAATATACCCGTTTTTTTTTAACAAAATGGTACAAGCGCTCAACAAGTTTACTGCAATATTTCTCATTACCGAGAGATGAGCGTGGTTGCATGTTAAAATGAGAGGATTTTCATCGATTTTTTTCGGTTTTCGGCCATCTCGACTACTTTTTATAACTTTGAGCAACTTCAATACCTCATAAAATTTTTTTTAAATATGGTAGGTAGTTGAGAGGACGGAGTACGTTCTCTCGGTGAACGGAGTATATATACATGTATATATAAATATATAATATACATACATATATTATATATATAGAATAAAATATGAGTTTATACACATATACATATCTATCACTCTCTCTCTTTCTCGCTCTCTCCCGGTCTCGCTCTCCTCTTTCCATTCGAGCTGGCCGTGGATCGCTCGGAGCATTACCGACAAAATTAACATGTAATTTTTCAAACAAATGCCACGAAGCCAATTTTTGACGTACAGCAATAAATGAAGACTCGTTGTTTAGGGCTTTTATCCGTCTAGTCGGTGTTGACCCAATATTTCGTAAAATCTTTTAAATTCTTCAATTTTCACTAAAAATTTTTATTTCTAATTATAATTTCAACATTTTCGGGTCAACACCGTATGAATAAAGGTCTCCAGAAATACCTGTGCGAAATTCAATACATTCGGTTTGATAGTATAGGAGTGATACTTGTTTGAAATTTGTATATAATAATACATGCGTTTATACAGATATACATATCGATAACTCCCTCCCTCTCTCTCTTTCTCGCTCTCTCCCGGTCTCGCTCTCCTCTTTCCATTCGAGCTGGCCGTGGATCGCTCGGAGCATTACCGACAAAATTAACATGTAATTTTTCAAACAAATGCCACGAAGCCAATTTTTGACGTACAGCAATAAATGAAGACTCGTTGTTTAGGGCTTTTATCCGTCTAGTCGGTGTTGACCCAATATTTCGTAAAATCTTTTAAATTCTTCAATTTTCACTAAAAATTTTTATTTCTAATTATAATTTCAACATTTTCGGGTCAACACCGTATGAATAAAGGTCTCCAGAAATACCTGTGCGAAATTCAATACATTCGGTTTGATAGTATAGGAGTGATACTTGTTTGAAATTTGTATATAATAATACATGCGTTTATACAGATATACATATCGATAACTCCCTCCCTCTCTCTCTTTCTCGCTTTCTCTCTCTCTCTCTCTCTCTCGCTCTCCTTTTTCTGCGCATATGGTATCGGAGACAACGATTCGCAGCGCTCACGCTTCGAATTGCGGTGGACTGCTCAGGAACTACGCGCTCTCTCTACATCTCCTTACCGACAAAATTAACACGTAATTTTTCAAACAAATGCCACGAAGCCAATTTTTGACGTACAGCAATAAATGAAGACTCGTTGTTTAGGGTTTTTATCCGTCTAGTCGGTGTTGACCCAATATTTTGTAAAATCTTTTAAATTCTTCAATTTTCACTCAAAATTTTCATTTCTAACTATAATTTTGACATTTTCGGGTCAACACCGTATGCATAAAGGTCTCCAGAAATACCTGTGCAAAATTCAATCCATTCGGTTTGATAGTTTAGGAGTGGTACTTGTTTGAAATTTAACATGCACTCTGCATTACCATAAGAGAGGGTAAAACAGTGCTTTCACATGCTCTTAAGAGTGGCATTCTGTCTTTGGGCTCAGCGAAAAATCCGGATTTCTCCAGACTTTTTCCAAAACGTACTATTTAGTGACGAAGCTACGTTCCACAATACCGGTCAGTTGAATCGTCATAACTGCCATTATTGGTCGAACGTAAATCCTCACTGGTATCGTCAAGTAGACTTCCAGCACCGTTGGAGTCTCAATGTCTGGTGTGGGATAATCAACGGTTACTTGGTGGGTCCATTCTTTTTCCCCGATGGCAGACTTAATAGCGCCGGATACCTGAGATTCCTGCGTGATGAATTGCCGATATTATTGGAACATCTTGATCTGAATACCAGATACCGGATGTGGTATCAACACGATGGAGCGCCAGCCCATTGGGGTGTGATTGTTCGTAATCATCTGAACGCTACTTTTCAACATCACTGGATCGGTCGCGGTGGACCTGTCTCGTGGCCTGCAAGATCTCCTGATCTTACCTCCCCAGACTTCTTTCTTTGGGGATTAATAAAAAATACAGTTTTTGCAACGGAGCCAACCACTGCAGAAGATATGAAAAACCGTATACGTAATGCCTGTAGAAGTATTCCGAGAATTGTCCTTCTCAAAACGGTTGAAAGTTTTGAAAATAGGCTGCAATTGTGTATCAACCAAGAAGGTAATGTGTTCGAGCATCTTGTCAATGCTTGAAGGTTGATCGTACATACATCAACCGAAACATGAACGCTCACAAACTTATTTTGAGAAAAATGAAATATCTACGGAACCGTTCATGTTAGGACATCAGTTCAGCAGTGCTTTTTGATGTAAAATTTAATGCCCGATCTGATGAATCAATAATAAATACATAATTCCATTTAAAAAACAAAAGTTGACCTTCATATCACCTTAACGCCTCCACCTACAAAAAAGCCAATATCATCAGAATCTGTCCCCCTCGAAACCAAACAACTTTGATCTGAAATATTTTTCTCTGCAACCAATACTTTCCGAGATATTCGGCTGCATTTTTTTAAAATGGGACACCCTGTATAATCCAACTCCTCTCTTTTCTTACACCTCCCGTCTCTCTCCACTTTTTACATTTCCATTCCTTCCTCTTCCTCCTCCCATACTTCCCTTTTTTCATTCCATTCCCATCTCACCCCTTCCACCCACACCTTTCTGCCCTCCACCCTTACCCTCCTTCTCCTCTTTCTCTCTTCCACCACCCTCTCCCCCACCATCTGTCTTGTCCTTCTCTCCCATCTCGTCCAGTCTTCTTTCACTTGCAGTCCCTTCTCTTCCATGTCCTTTCTTCTCTCCAGCACCCTTTTCCTCTCTTCTTCCGTTTTCAGCTCTACCACCACTATTGCCTCCTTCCCCCTCTGCTCTTCTCGATCATCTTCTCCACTTTCACCTTCAGTCCCGTTTCTTCCTCCACCTTCTCCTCCACTTCCTCCATTCATATCTTCTCCACATCCCCCTTCCCCTTTATCCATATTCTCTTTTTCCTTCTCTCCCTCTCTTTCACCTCCTCCCCCATCTCTCCTCCCTCTCCCTTTCCTCCTCCTCTCTCCTCACCCTTTCCACTTCTTCTCTGCTTTGCCTCTTCTTTACCGCCTCCCATCCTCCCTCCCCCTTTCCCTCCTCCTGCTTTTTTCCTATTCCTTCTTCCTCCTCTTTTACTCTCCCCTTTTCCTCTTCTTTCTCCCTCACTTTTCTCTCTTCTTCTTGCCGTTCTCTCTTCTTTCTTCTCTCTTCCTTCCCCTCCTGTTCCGGCTCCTTTTTCTCTTCCTCTTCTTCGTCGTCCTCCTCCGCCCAGCTCCATCTTCCCGTAGCCTCTCCTTCGTCGTTCTTCTTCTTCTCCTTCTTCCCCTCCGTCTCTTCCATCTTTTCCCCTTCCTCTTCTGCGTCTTCCTTCCTCGTTTCTTCTCTCTTCTTCCCCTTCCCTTCCCCCCGCTCGTCTTTCTCTTCTTCCCTCTTCTCCTTCGTCCTCTCTTCTCCCTCTCCTCTTTCCGCCTTTTTTTCCTCCTCCTTCTCCTTGCCGTCTTCCCCCTTTGTCTGCCCTTCACATTTCTCACACACCCCCTTTCCCATCTTCCTCCTACCTCTTTCCTCCACCATTTCTTTCTTGATGTCCTTCAGTTCCTCCATCACCCCTTCCACCGCCGCCACTAGCCGGCCCATCCAGTATCTGGTATCATCCTCTCTCTGCATTGTCTCTTGGCCCTTTCCTTTATGCCGCTTTTTCTCGCCGTCTCCTCTTCTTCTGCTCGTTCCGTTTCCCTGTTTATCCGTCCCTTCTCGCCTCGTGCCACCCGTACTACTCTCCCCGCTTACTCTCTCCTGCCCTAATACGCCGCTTCCTGTCCTCGTCACCTCTCACTTTCCTCCTTGTCTCACCACTGTGCTCTTTCCCCTCCGTCCCTCTCCCTCTCACCTCGTGTCCTTTGCACCACTCTCTCTCTCCTTCTCTCCCGGCACTAATACACCGTCTTCCGTCCCCGTAGTCCCGGCACTAATACACCGTCTCCCGTCCCCGTAGTCTCTTCCTTTCTTGCCACCGCTTTACTGTTCACTTTTCACCGGCACTGATACGCCTTCTCCGCACCCGTAATCTCTCTCTTTTCTCTTCCTTTCTTACTTCCTTTCTTATCCCTTCTCGTCTCACGTCACTTGTGCCAGTCTCCCTGCTCGCTTTCTACCGGCCCTGATACGCCGTCTTCTGCACCGAACCGGAGATCTTTCACCTTTTCTTCTTTTTCTCACTACCGCCTCCACTTTCACTTCCTTTCTCTCACGTCTCCACTTCACCTCTCCCGGGCCCTGATACGCCCCTTCTCTCTCTCTCTCTTATTCCAAAATTTTTTCCGCCGTCTTTTTCTTTCGACTTTCTGCCTACTCCTTCACCTCTTTCCCGAGCCTTCTCACGTCGCGTCACACACGTCTCTCACCACTCTCTCTCTCTTCATCTGGAAAGAGATGTATTCCTTTTGAAAAAAGTTCGAGAAATTAGAAGAAAAAAATATTTCAGATTTTTTCAAACTGTCATAATCGTCCAAAAATCGAATTTATTTTTTAAACAGGTTTTTTTTTTACTCAAAAATGTAAAATCTTGCCTTCTAATTTTTTTTTTCGTTATCCTTGCAACAAACAACAAAATTGATCCTTAGCAATTTTTCGCTCCGACACACTATTTCCATGTAATAAAATCAGGGAGAAAAAACAAGCAAAAATCGCATTTTCCTGTAATTTCACCCCTATCAATGCCACCATAAATTCAATACACATCAATATTTTTGTTCTAAAGAGTACTATATGATATGTCGATTGCAGAAAAATTCAAGATATTAAGATATTAAGTGGTCATGTTGATGTGGAATGCCTCATATATGGCATACTAGAAAAAAAAATTAATATTATATATATATATATATGCCCCATATACAAAAAAAAAATCCAAATAAAAAGAAATTTCTAGAAAACAGCGCGACTACGGATAGTGGTACTGGGGTACCGGCATCCACGGAACTGCTCCCACCGGTACCCTGGGCCTAGCCAATTTTCGGACCGCTGCCACGATGGCTTTCTCGACGTTCTAAAAAAAAAAAAAAAAATCCGTTTGGAATGGCGGAATTGCGATTAGGTACAAAATGGTATCCCTTGCCAAAAATATTCCTTCAACAAAAATATCCTGGGAAAAATATCCTCTGCCAAAAATTCAAAAAATAAAAAAAAAACATAATCGTGCGTGCGTGCGTGCGTGCGTGCGTGTGTGTGTGCATGTATTGTAACGATATCGCAAACCCCCCCCCCCCCTTTTGTCTACGACGCTTCGGCGACGGAGTCAAGCGCGCCGAATCAACGCGTCGTGAGGATCCGGCTTGATAGTGGAGAGGGGACGAAGTGGACCGCGCCGAACAGACGCTTCATGAGAATCCGGCCTTAACGGTGAAGAGGAGAAAAACGCAGAGGATTCTGGGACAACCCCGGACGGGTATAAAAGGATGGATTTCGGCCACTAGAAAGGCACTTCGCTCCGAGATCGGAATAGAGAACGGAGCTCTCACCAGCCGTCTCTATTCTCTCTTGGAAACACCCACGAAGTCAGAACGCCACTGTTACTCTGCCCGATGACAGAACGCAATTATCAACAAAATCATTCGAGTCATTCAGAATTATATAGAATCACTAAAAGCATTAATCCATAGTGAATAAAACAAAATAGAAGCAAGACTTTCCCAATCTAATTCCGAGTATTAGCAACGGATTTCCTTGGGATGACCTCGGATTTCCCGCAGCTGAGCTCTCCCTAAAAACCCCCTCCTATTTCCGAGTGCTAGCGACGGATTTTCTTGGGATGACCTCGGATTTCCCGCAGCTAGGCTCTACCTAAATCGTCCGCTTTATTTCCGAGTACTAGCGACGGATTTCTTTGGGATGACCTCGGATTTCCCGCAGCTAGGCTCTACCTAAATTGTCCGCTTTATTTCCGAGTTGCAACGACGTATTTCCTTGGGATGACCTCGGATTTCCCGCAGTTGGACTTTTCATTCCCAAATTAAAATCAATCTCATCTACCCTTAGGGATAGTTAAATACGAATCACCATAAGTAATAAAAAAAAGAATATTGTGAATAGATAATAAGTAAAGACAAGACTGTAAAAGAATAAACAAAAGAAAAATAGAAAATTACAACGTATTCTAGTCTCTTTTCACCTGCTCCGTATATTAACGAAGCGCGAATTCACGCGTAGCGTGGAAATCTGTCACAAGGACAAAAGCGTACGGTTACAGTATGTGTGTGTGTATGTGTGTGCGCGCGCACGTGCGTTCGTGAATGTGTGTGTGCGTGCGTATGTGTATTCGTGCATGTGTGTGTGTGTGTGTGTGTGTGTGTGTGTGTGTGTGTGTGTGCGTGCGTGCGTGCGTGCGTGTGTGCGTGCGCGCGTGTGTGTGTGTGTGCAATTTTCGTTCGAATATTGTCGTATTTTTCTCCACGTGTTATAGACACATATAACTCTATATATCTCTACAGATTATGTATGAAATTTTTGGCATATTCGTCCTGGGATATTTTTGTTGAAGGGTTATTATTATTATTAAACCTACTTTGTCGTTTTCAAAATCGAATGAATTCTTTCGTTTCTGTCTTCGTTTGCGGTTCTGTCGTTGGTAGGGTTCTGTCGGTCCATTCTGTCCACGTCCTCGTCCCCATCCTTGTCCTCGTCCTCGTCCTTGTCCACGTCCTCGTCCTCGTCCTCGTTGGTGTTTGTTTCGCTCGTCTCCGGTCTGTTGTTCTTGTCCAGGTTATTGTTGTCCATGTCTTTGGTCTGCTTGCTGTTGTTGCTGTCGTTTTTGTGTTTGTTGTCGTTCTTCCTGTCGTTGTTTTTCCTGTCGTTGTTCTTCCTGTCGTTGTTCTTCCTGTCGTTGTTCTTCCTGACGTTGTTCTTCCTGTCGTTGTTCTTCCTGTCGTCGTTCTTCCTGTCGTTGTTCTACCTGTCGTTGTTCTTCCTGTCGTTGTTGTTGGAGTCGTTGCTGTTCTTGTTGCTGCTGTTGTTGTTGTTGTTGCTGTTGTTCCTGTTGCTGTCGTTGTTCTTGTTCTCGTTTCAATGTTTTCATCTCGTCCGATAAATTTTTGTTTCCCACCCATGCGTGGGCCAGGGCCACTTGCTGCTGACCGACGACAGATTGGAGATGGAGTATATCATGCTCCAATCTGTGGATCAGCAGCTGGCCCTGGTCCACAGGTCGCTGATCCTGATTCTGACGTTTCTGAACCTGTCCCTGTTGTTCTTGTCCCTCTTGTTCCTGTCCCTGTTGTCCTTCCTGCCCAAATTGTTCCTCATCTTGTTTCCCTTGCTGATTTTGCTGTTGTTGCGGTTGTCTTATTTTTTGTTGTTGTTGTTGTTGATGTTGATTTTTTTTTACCCTGTTGCTGTTTATTTTTATTTTGCCGGATTTGCTTTTCTTTTTTTTTTGTTCTCGCGAGTATGCTCGCTGCTCCCTCTTGCTGGTATCCGGCTACTCACTTGGGTCCTATTGATAACACAAAATTTACTTCGACATTTGTGCAGCCGAAGAAATATAATATACGGGTCATTCTTCCGAAACTCGACACACTTGTGGACCGGCCTTCGATCGTTTTGTAACTTTGACATTCGTTCAGATATATCAAGCAGAACATACTCAAATTTTTCAGATTTTCAAATTGACATTCCTGTCAGGGGTCTTCCTATTATGTAGTCATTTGGCATTTTTTCAAACGGTAACTAATAAATGAATTTTTTCAAAATGTAAACGTCAATAAAATTTCTTTTTAACAGAATACTTTTTCGGCTGAAAAATTCTCCACTTCTTGATTAGACCAGGCAATAGAGATTTTTTCGTGACAAAAATGGTAGAAGAAAACGGCGAGTGTGGGGGTGCGTGAGGTAGTCCGTGGATGTTTCGTGATATGTTTTCGACTCGCAAATATGATTACTTTTTTTTTAATTTGCAAGCGCGCTGCGGCCGGGCGCGAATCTTTATATTCCGGCCGCAGCGCGCTTGTATTACTATACATACGCACTCCCCCGCGTCGGCCGGCTCCCCCCACTACTTGACAGCGATCGGGCGCTCAGCCGGTTTTGGTCACGTTTGCACGTGTTTTTCACCTGTTTTGCAACATTTTAACGAAAAATCAAGATTGACGTTTTGTAGTACTTTACTTCTTCTTTCAAAATCCGTTTTGAAAATTAAAATCAGACAACTTCCGACGCATCCAGCCCTTCCGCAAAATAGTGCACAAAATAATTTAAATCGCAATTACGCAAAAACTATTTATCCAACAACGTCCGGGTTGTGCACACTCAAAGTACCTATCAACCACTACTTTCATCCGGAAAGCTAGCGCTACAACTTTGAAAATGTCGGAGTTATGAATTTTTGAAAAGACGCTGATCTTTCTGGTTTTTCCGGTTTTTCTCCGGTAATAATAGACCGGTTGAGTTGAACTAGCGCTAATTTTTTTCGTCTTTTCATTCTCTACAATTCGTCTGTTGAATGTGTCAGCATCGCTCTATTGGTTCAGATTTTACAAGCAAAAAACTAAAAAAACACCGTTTTTGTTGTGTTTTTTGGAAATAAAAAAACAAAGTAATCATATTTGCGAGTCGAAAACATATCACGAAACATCCACGGACCACCCCACGCACCCCCACACTCGCCGTTTTCTTCTACCATTTTTGTCACCGAATGACTCTTTATCTGCTCTATTGCCTGGTCTAGATGGGAATATCATCGACCCGATTCATTTTTAATAAAACACTGAAAAAAACAAAAAAAGGTTAAAAAGTCGTTTTTCGTGGTGAGGTGGTGGTTTTAGACGAACAAAATTTTTTTTTTTCGGATTCATTCCAGTATTTTACCTATTAGGTGAGGTTTTTAGACTGGGGAAAGCAATTTCTTTCGTTGAAAAAAAAAAAATTATGATAGAAGAAAAATTTTCGGATTTACATGATTTTCTAAAATCTCTTTATTTTTCTGGTAAGTGTATAAATCATTTTTTTTTACTGTGAAAAAGTGCGAAAACACTGAAAATAAACGATTTATACACATTACCAGAAAAATAAAGAGATTTTCGAAAATGATGAAAATATGGAAATTTTTCTTCTATCATAATTTATTTTTTTCAACAAAAAATATTGCTTGCCCCAGTCTAAAAACCTCACCTGCATAATAAAATACTGCAAGGAATCAGAAAAAAAATATTTTTGTTCGTCTAAAACCACAGGCTCACCACGAAAAACGACTTTTTAACCTTTTTTTTTGCTTTTTTCAGTGCTTTCTCAAAAATAAATCGGATCGGCAGTATTCCCATAAAAAAGCTGAGAAATTTCACCGAAAAAAGTATTGTGTCAAAAATAATTTTATCTACGTTTACATGTTAAAAAATTCAGTTATTAGTTACCGCTTGAAAAAATACCAAATGACCAATAGGAAGAACCCTCACAAGAATGTCAATTTAAAAATCTGAAAAAAAATTGAGTATGCCCTGCTTGAAATATTGAAACGAATGTAAAAGTTACAAGACGATCGAAGACCACGAGGTCCACAAGTGTGTCAGGTTTTGGAAGAATGACCCAAACATAAAATGAAATAATTGATGGCAATGCTCTAGCTTAGTCACTTTTTCTAAAAACGGCGGAAAATTTATTTTTTCATGAGGAATAGCTTTTTTGTGCCACTAATGATGATATTCTGTTGAGGGACGCTGGAAAAGTTGAGTAAATAAACAAATAAAATTATTTTTCCAATCAATTTTGTAAAAAGGGATGATCTTAGAGAATGTGACGAACCGAGGTATCGCTACCTGTGGTCATTGCAATACAATAGAGTCATCAGATTCCAGAGAGTACGCCGACTCTTGCGACAGTCACTCTCTGGAAACTCGAGCAAACCGCGCGTCAGCAGATTCCTCTTTTCGTCCTCGGACTCTTGCTACCTTACCAAATGACCTAGATTATTCGACCCCTTGCATCACTTATAACCTGGATTATTGGATCCCTTGCATCAGATTTCGTAAACCCCTTGCATCACCAGATTTCGTAAATCATCGAGATTTCCATCCATCGATGATTTCTCAACTCATGGGTTTCGAAATCATCGAGACCTACATCGATCGATGATTTCTCAATTCACCCCCACGAGACCCTTGTAGCCGGACGCCCAAAGCTAACGAGGGTTCTCTCGACATATTATAAAATTAGTCTTAATACGACGCTCTTAGCAATCGGTCGAGAGATCCCGTTCCTTAGCGGCAAGTCCGTTCGCGTACTTAGGTTCTCGCGGGCGTGATTGACGTGATCTTCTCAAACCCTTGTTGTAGACAAGTGTATAAAAACTCATTAAGTGAAGAAACACCTTAGCGGCACTTCACTACCTCTGTGATATAATTGTTCGTGCCAATTACCTTAGCGGCATTGCGCGTCAGTGTATCATAGAGTATAATATTTGTAACAACTTAAACTATTATTGTAAAAGTGACTGATCGATGTGTGTTCTTGAATAAATACATTCGTGTGAAACCACCTGTATTCCTTCATTGCATCACAGCTCATCCGATCATCACGAACTACAAGCATATACAAGGTGAGGTGCTACCCAGCTTAAATAGGACAAAGAATCCATTCGCCGGGGCCTTTGACTTCAGCGAATAAAACAATAATAATAATAAGTTACCACGGGATAAATAACCCGTGTGTGACAAATTGGTGTCAGAAGTGGGATCTTCTGTCCGCTAACTCACTGGAAAATGAAATAAAATTAATTAACCAAGAAAATTCGACAAACAGAATGACCACACAAATTTTGCGTAACCGCCCCGCAAGAAGTAAACCCACGAGATTTAAAATACCATGGATCTATGGTATTCTTGATGAGTTGGCAGACGAAGACGAGGCTGCCAAGGGCTGCGAGGCTGACGACGAAGAAGAAAACGACGACGATGATCGTGAGGTCTTTGATAATAGCATCGACGGCGAAGTACGTTGTTATTTAGCAAGTCCCTATTAAGAGTACTGCTGGTATAACAGGGAATGCCTGAGTAGATGGAAAACCATCAAAGGGAGGAGATACTGCCCACGGTGTGAGCTATTGAATGAAATAGATCGAGAAAAAAGGAAATTACAACCATATGATCCTGATCAAAATTTGGACCACCAAAGTCATCATCGGAAGACGACGAACCCTACATCTTCATTCGCAGACGACGAAGCTTCATGCTTGTCATGCGGGCCGTCTGAGGATGATGAAAATTGTATGACCTACATCAGACCGGTATTATCTTACGATTATACAACGTACGAGGACACCGAGAGCAAAGCCGAGTCATTATCCTCACAGCGGTCAAGTAACACCCAAGACATTGTATTGCAGAAGCAACAGACAGTGCTGAATCAGACTTCTATGCACTCTACGTTCACGGAACGAATCAGCAAAATACAGCATGACCAAAAACACAATAACCTACATAAGCACACGAGATCGACGAGGTCTTACCAACACACAGCCATCATCCAACCCGAAATTACAATCGACAATGCAAAATCCACGGAGAGTCTCATTCCAACAATGGCAATTTCAGAATTAAACCACTCTCCTAGAATTCTTGGTGCGTTCTTGGGAACGAAAGGAACGATAACGCGACGTCTCACCGAACTCACCTGCAAACGGATTTTTTATGCGGAAATGATCAAAACCTGGCCACAGCACATAGTCAACGGAAACAGCTGTAGATTGACGGAACGACATCAAATATCCGAGTTATGCATCGTAACGAACCGAGGTATCGCTACTCGCGCTCATTGCAACACAACCGAGTCATCAGATTCCAGAGAGTACGCCAACTCTTGCGACAGTCACTCTCTGGAAACTTGAGCAAATCGCGCGTCAGCAGATTCCCCTTTTCGTCCTTGGAATCTTGCTACCTTACCATATGACCTGGTTTATCCGATCCTTTGCATCACATATGATGTAACGGTGACGAGGCTCAGTGGAACTCGTCCTGCCATCTATCGATCCTACGATCTATTAGATCGGCGATGGCGACACTCCGGCTATGCTTCGCCGGCCGGCGTCTCCCACGTGGGTACCCCCCCTTTTGCCCTACTAGAATCGATCCGTTAGATCTAGCCTAATGCCTCCTCCCAGTCAGCACGGCGTCGTCTCGGTGAGCGGAGCTCCCTACGTGTCAAGCTCGTGTATATCTGTATATATCTATATTTTTTCTTTCATCGTGAATATATCCCTCACCGAGACACGTGAGAGTGCATTCGTTATTCAGGTATTGTACAATCTATCACGTTAAGTAATTGTAAGAGTCGTCGTCTATCGCGAGACCTGTTTCGACGCGATTTTCTGTTCTTCGCGCGTTTATTCCAGCACCGTGCGTGACTGGGCCGTCGATTGGAACGACGATTTTGTCGAAAGAGAACGAGCATTAATGCCCGAGACGAGACTCGTGGCTTTCCACATATTCCCTCCCGCGGGGGGTATTCCGAGTGATACATCGCGCCGAGGCGTCGTACGAATTTCTACGCACTTCTATTTCGCTCAATCAAGCCACGCCGAGGCAACGAGAATCGGAGGGGAACGCATGAGAGCGAGAGAGATCGAGAGACGCGGGCATTCGACGGTCCGAGCCCAGTTGACGCCATCTTGAACGACGCTTATGCACGCTCATCGAGGCCCAACGTCCACGACAGCTAAGTCCTCCGATTACGTAATCGCGTTCGCGCGGTCAAATAACCGTTTTCCGGGATTATCATCCCCCGAACTTTTTCGTGGTGAATACGTGCGAATTCGTATTATCATAATTTAGAGTCATATCGCGTACTGGATATATATATATATATATATATATTTATGTTATTTCTTTATTGTTTGTAAAAAATATCACGGTATAAGCCGTTCTCGCCCTCACGCGTGATTCACGCTCGATCCTATCGTTATATATAGATATATATTTTTTTTTTCTTTCGATCGTCTGCGGACATCGTGAACCCCAAATATGTTCGAGGACATACGGTAAAGCCACGGATTGCGATCCTAGTCGATGAATCGACCTTGTTTGCGCTTATTATTATTTCTCGAGATCAAGCGTTTGAAGGCGTTCGATGAGGAGAGCGTGACTCATCCGCGCTCGAGCCATTTCCCAAGAATTATTCGCCGAGTCTATGTACTCAATATATATATATATATAAATAAGAGTCAGGTTATCGTATCTCTACGACAAAAAAGAAACTCGAACATAATAACGCTCACCCATCGCCTGCGAATTGCGTTCTTTTTGTATATTTTTTTTTGTATCATATGAAACGGTAAGGACTATCGTGCCCTGTGAAAAGAAATGATGTGATATTGTCTATGATCTCGCTTCTCGAGCCATTAGGGGATTTGCCCTCGAATTTCAGGTCGTATCGCCGACACAACGGTATTGTTGTTTTGTGGATTGTACAAGGCACCAACTCGAGATTTATCGGGTTTTCGAATATAAGGATCAAATATAACCTTCCCAATCATTTATTTCTGCTTTCTTTATTTCATCAAATAAAGAAAATCGTTACAATGATCACATATGATGGATTACTTGCATCCCTTGCATCAGATTTCGTAAACCCCTTGCATCACCAGATTTCGTAAATCATCGAAATTTCCATCCATCGATGATTTCTCAACTCATGGATTTCGTAAATCATCGAGACCTACATCCATCGATGATTTCTCAATCCACCCCCACGAGACACTTGTAGCCGGACGCCCAAAGCTAATGCGGGTTCTCTCGACAGTCTTAATACGACGCTCTTAGCAATCGGTCGAGAGATCCCGTTCCTTAGCGGCAAGTCCGTTCGCGTACTTAGGTTCTCGCGGGCGTGATTGACGTGATCTTCTCAAACCCTTGTTGTAGACAAGTGTATAAGAACTCAGTGAGTGAAGGAACACCTTAGCGGCGCTTCACTTCCTCTATGATATAATTGTTCGTGCCAATTTTACCTTAGCGGCATTGCGCGTCAGTGTATCATAGAGTTTAACATTTGCACCAACTGAAACCATTATTTTAAAAGTGACTGATCGATGTGTGTTCTTGAATAAATACATTCGTGTGAAACCACCTGTATTCCTTCATTGCATCACAGCTCATCTGATCATCACCAACTACAGCTATATACAAGGTGAGGTGCTACCCAGCTTAAATAGGACAGATAATCCATTCGCCGGGGCCTTTGACTTCAGCGAATAAAATAATAATAATAATAAGTTACCACGGGATAAATAACCCGTGTGTAACAAGAAAAATGTTCCCCACAAATGTTATAGCTTATGAGAAGATTGATCTGTTATGTTGTATACATTTTTTGTATAAAACAATTATTTTCGAGAAAATGGGATAATGCTCCATCTATCGTGCTATATTCATTAGACGCTGCTCTATGATTGGGGATGACGAGAAATCCTTTGTTGCTAGATACAGGTATGCTATGGGTGCATTTTGAAGGTCCCTTATTGTCTAGACGTAAACAAAGCAGAGAACGTAAGCGATTAATGAATTGAACGAAAAAAAAGAAAACATTTCGAAAACGAAAAACAACCAATAAGATGCAAAAATTGATTGACGTCTTGACTAACCTTGTGTGAAAACGAAAAACAACCAATAAAATGCAAAAATTGATTGACGTCTTGACTAACCTTGTGTGTGTGTGTGTGTGTGTGTGTGTTTGTGTGTGTGTGTGTGTGTGTGTTTGTGTGTGTGTGTGTGTGTGTGTTTGTGTGTGTGTGTGTGTGTGTGCGTGCGCGTGCGTGTGCGTGTGCGTGTGCGTGCGTGTGTGTGTGTGTGTGTGTGTGTGTGTGTGTGTGTGTGTGTGTGTGTGTGTGTGTGTGTGTGTGTGTGTGTGTGTGTGTGTGTTCACGTGTGTGTGCATGTGTGCGTGTGCGTGTGTGCGTGTGCGTGTGTGTGTGTGTGCGTGTGTGTGTGTATGTGTGCGTGTGTGTGCGCGTGTGCGTGCGTGTGTGTGCGCGTTTTTGTGCTCGTGTGTGCGCGCGTGCGCGTGTGTGCGCGCGTGTGCGCGCGGGTGCGTGCGTGTGCGTGCGTGCGTGCGTGCGCGCGTAAAAATATAGTGAGTGCGGGAAGGGGAGAAATAGAGGGTGAGAGAGAGTGATAGATATGTAAATGTGTATATACGCATATACTATTATGTATATTATATATGTATTATATGCATATACTCGTGGTTTATATGTTTACATATGTTAGGCCAGTTTTTTTTTACTTTTATTTCTTTTTCTTCTTACGCACCCTTCGAAAAGTTAGTTTTCAGTACCAGCAATACACTTTTTTTGTACATTGTACACTTGCGCTGGTGGTAAAGTTTTATTATTCAGGTAAAAAGGGATTATTTTCCGATAGCCCCCTCCTAGAGTGTTTTACTACGTTTCAAAACAGTGGACCTTAAATTAAACAGAAAAGTTTTTGTGAGCTAAAATGGAGACATTTATCAATTTTTAAATTTTTATTTTGAACTGTACAGTGAGTGAGTGAAATCAAAATTTACAAGGTAATACAAGCATCTTCATTCATTTATTCAATGAACTCAACTTTAAAGGTTCGTATCGAATAGAAGATGAACATTTGGGTGTATATTAGTTGCTATCGTTATAAGGAAAATTTGATTATCTACAAAATGAAACCAAAAACAGCTTTCTAACTTTTGTAGTTTTCGGGATATTTCGGTTAGAGTTTCTAAAAAAATTCAAACCGGAGGAGTCACCACTTAGAATTTTGCTACCGAGGTCCGGTTTCACGAGGCTTCGTTTGAGGCTAAAAACTAACTTTTTGAAGGGTACGTTAGAAGAAAAAAAATTTAAAAAAAACCGGTTAAATATATATAATATGCATATATATATATATATATATATATATACTCTGTTCACCGCGAGAACGATCTCCATCCTCGTTGCTCCGCCTCGATCTCGATGGCGCTATTGCTATCGCACTCGTTGAAAGCGCGTGGTTCTCTCGTTGAACGCAGTATACAGAGAGTAACATAAAGACACATATATATGGGGCATTCCAGGTCAATTCGACAAGGGTCTGACCCTCACCCTCTCCAATATGAGTCTTAATGACCGGAGGTGTTTTGTTAGCCTAAAATAACATCTCTAAATTTTTCTCAGATTTTTACCAACCCCCCTGACGCCCCCCGATCCCCTTAAGTGATGATATTTTCGAAAACGGTCAATCGGACATTTTTGAAAATTATGAACAAAATTACATAAATTCTGTAGCCAAAAAGAAAAATATCCCAACCAAAATCAAAGTGGGCAGGGAAAACGGTAATTTTTTATCAATTTTTTTACCGAATACTTTTTTTTTCAGTAATTTTGACTTTTTCACATTTTTCAGGATTCAATATTCAAACGTTTCGTGAAATTCCTCGATTTTATTTCGACGGAATTCACGATTTTAATCTGATTTATTTTATTTGTTGTTTTTGTTTTGTGTGTTCGTCTGTCGTCCCGTCGTTTCGTCCGGGCGAACAGAAGGTTCGACACAGGCCCGAGGTCAGTGACGTATAGTGTAGGAGAGGAGTTTGCCAAATTGATATGATGATTTTTATTGTTTGTTCGAGAATGCCTCAGATTGGTTATTATAGTTATTTCCCATTGGCCATGGATGACCTGGTGATAACGTGACTCTTCATCATAGGCGTGTAAAATGTGGGCCACTTAAAGGAGAGGATAGCCTTGAGAAGCAAGGTCTCCTTTAGGGCACGCAAAAGTTAAATCCAGCGGCGATTGGGGAATAAGGAGTTGAACGGTTGATGAATAGGTTTGATTAATTGTGACTGCAATATAGAATAAATGAATCTAAGATGTTAAGGAAACAGTCTGCGTTCGTATGTCTGACTCGAACCGTCGTATTGTCTTTGTTTGTACGTTAGTCGTTATATTCTCAATTCGCTAGTTATGTGGCGCGAGACTGTACGTAATGTTTCGAGACTCGGTGTGCTTTGAGACGCGACGTCTCTCTATTGTTATGCCTGGTTGCCCGTGTGAATGTTCGTTGGTGTTTGTGTGTGTATGCGCGTGTGTGTGTGTTTTCGCAAGTTTCACGGTGCTTCCAATCGGGAAGCGATTGGAAATACAAAATTCAATTTTTCGTTATAATTCGAAAAATGATGTCTTATTGTCGGCTGACTGAAATATATGCGTTTTTACCAGCGTCCTGGGAGTGGAGGGCCACTCGCCTAAATTTAAATGATTCTAAAGATTCTCAATGCGTTTATACTTGATGTGGACAGATGGTCGGAAAGATTCAAGAATTGATGATAATATAACACGAGGATGAGTGAAGCTTATCACTCGTGGAGGGTTTCCTCAGCAATGCGCCTTCTTCGTTGTTCCCGCCCTCAGCCACAGTGCTGAGGGTTTTTCCAAGGAATCCGGTTCCCTACCTCGAGGTTTATTTTTCTGAGACGTTCACCTGGTTAGCTATCCAACTTCCCGACGCAGTGCGGGAGCTTCAAGCAAACCAGGCTCCCTATCACCTGAAATCTTTTATTGAACAAGAATGAACGAGAGTTGTGATTTGCTTTGTCTTGAGAAAGGCAAGCAAGTACGTTTTAATAGATTCGCCCTAAAAAGGACGAATCAACGATGATCACGAAGAGTCTTAAAAAAGACTATTCGAGATATTTGAAGTTGCCGGATGTCGTTCTATTCGTAGTCCTTGATGCACCAGATGTAATACGAATTCGTTGAGAATCTTGGAGAGTGATTACACGATGTGGATATCGAAAGTTGACGAGATTACGTCGTAGAGAAAGAATTTCAAGAAATCGCTTGACGCGAATAATGCTCACCGATAACGTTGATCAAAATGAGGACGAGGCTTGCTCGTCCTGCTCTTAAATACTTTTCCATGAACAACCGGCGCCGTGATTTGATTGGTCGAAGGTTTTGTAGTAGGGCAATTTTGCCAAGCTTCTAGAGCTTTTGCACACGGTACCATGGTGACAACATGGGCTTCTCGGAAGGAGAGATTCTATTTTAGGATTTCGGGGAATCGCGAAATTGATCAAATATGGACATAAACAATGGATGACGAAATGTGCTATCTTGTAACGGTAGACTGCCTAGTCTGTCCCGTTACAATATATTTTCCTAAATGCAACATCATCGGGAGAGTAATATAAATTTAGGAAAATATTTTGGAAGGATTTTTACAAATGCATAAATACATTTTAATGCATTTTATGTTCTGAGAATTTTATGATTTGAGATACCACGAAGTTAAGGTTAAAACTAAGGCGAAACACGCGTTAATAGTACCAATATTGTCCATTAGAGCGCAGGTGGCAAGTTCTCGCGCGTGCGCGCTCGCGCAAACGGTGAAAATCCGTTAGAACGCCGTTATCAACTCACTTTCAACAGGATCGTTGTCACTCACCCAATCACAGCGTGCAAGCGTGGCACCACACTCGCTACACCAATGGGTGCTTGCCAACGTGGCCACTGGCGCTCGCAACAGCGACACTAGCGCCTCTCTCATACGCGGGAATATTTCAATAGTACTACAGCTCTTCACAGAATGTTAATTACTTTCTAGACGGTCGTTGTATTAGGAATGGTGTATAGAACTCTGAAAATTAAAAAAAATCAAAATAACTGAAAAAAAATTAATAGGTTAAAAAATTGACAAAAAAATTACCGTTTTGCCTGCCCTCTTTGATTTTAGTTGGAATATTTTTTTTTTTTTGCTACAGAATTTATGCAATTTTTTTCATAATTTTCAAAAATGTCCGATTGAACGTTTTCGAAAATATCATCACTTAAGGGATCGGGGGGGGGGGTCAGGGGGGTTGGTAAAAATCTGAGAAAATTGAGAGATGTTATTTTAGGCTAACGAAACGCCTCCGGTCATTAAGACTCATATTGGAAAGGGTGAGGGTCAGACCCTTGTCGAATTGACCTGGAATGCCTCATATATACATATAATATACATATAGCATTAAAAAAAATTTTTTTTTGCGCTCCATCGACGGGAAACATTAAATAATTTTCATAGAAAAAGTAATCACCTCAAAATTTTAGCTTGATATGAAAATATTTAGAACTGCCTCAATCGCTATATAGGTCGGTACGCCCGATCTGCTCATTATATTTGCGAATAATTATGTCGCGCTCCTTGTCAACTCGGCCACGCCGTTTATTTTTTGTCCCGAAAAAATTATTCAGTATAGGCATTTCGAAGGACAATATATCCATGGAATTCCACCAACGTTTCATCCCCCCACTATTGTTGGTTCTCGAGATAATATTCTCAATCTTGCAAAAATCATAACTTTGTAACTGTTGGTCGGATTTAAACGATTAAAAAATAATATTAAAATTTTTTTTGCCCTTTTCTAAAAAAAATATGCCGTCATCAGAGAATAGCTCATTAGACAGTTATCGGGGTAATTTTTCAAATTTTTTTTTTCTACGAAAGGGTATCCAGAATTCATTTCACTACAGTCGAATCTGGTTATAAGCAATCCTCCGGGGCTGTAGGGAAAAAAAAACGCCGAAGAGTCGTAAAATCTGACTCCCCCACTACAGCGCATCGATGTAGCGTTCTTAATGTGTGTGAGTGCGTCGGTGAAATGCGCAATGCATATAAGCAATGGTTATAAGCAATTGGCTTGTGGTGGGGGACCGCGCTGAGCGGACTCGAAAAAAATCGGTGGGGAAATTGCTTATAACCAGATTGCTTATAACCAGATTCGACCGTATTTTTTTTCCTGATAGAGGGGGGCAATACGCCACTTCACAGGATTTTTTAAAGGTGAAAGATGGCGTCAGTGAAGAGGATAAAATTGTTTATTGTCAATTTACCCCGAAAAGTGTCTAAAACTTCCCTCAAAATTTTAGTTCCGAGAATATTTAGAACTGCCTCAACCGTTATATAGGTCGGTTTTCCCGATCGGCTCATCATATTTTTGAAACAATTATTTCCACTTCAAAATTCTAGGGAATTTCCGAAGTTTTCCTCTCGAGAGGCATTCTCTATTAACAAAACTGTAAAACATGATGGAAACATGACTAGAATTCACAGAAAATTACTTTCCGTGTATCATTTTATTTTTAATATTACCATTTTATTATTTCGAAAATCATAATAGACTCACAATATGATATGCATGACAAATAACGCCTAAATATTTTAAACGTAATTGTTAGTATGAAAAATTTCCAAACGTACGAATTATAAATTGTCCCTATGCAAAATGTATTATGAAATTGCACACCATTTTAATAGATGTTGAAAAGGTTACCATCGATAGATAAATTTGAGTTAATTTTTTTGACTTATTTTTATTCGTATATTGTCGTTATTATAATTGATATGATTATCATATGCATGTTATTAATCGTGACGGTAATGAATTAATAATATATGTACTGTTATTATTATTATTATTATTATTATTGTATTGAAGTAATTTTTTTCAAATGAATGAAAGTAGGAAATTAAAAAGTCGGAAATTTAAAAAAGTACGCAAGCCGAGATTCGAAACTGGAAACTTTGACACGATCAGAGAACGCACATGCGCGGGTACCCTGCCTCTCTCAGGCCGTTGCCACGATTCATCTCTCTTGCTCTCTCTCTCCTTTCTTTGTGAGCACACATATACAAAATATAAATGTGTTTAGTATCGGCCATACATAGCCTTATACACCATGACGAGACGAAGAAAAGAAAGCTATGTATGTATAAGCAACGAAGTCTACGTCTGACTTCGTTGGTATAAGCTATACGATTTATACTCTCTCAGTCTCTCTCTCTCCAAAAGAATATTTTTCGTCTCTTTTGCGTCACGAAATATGACGATTTTTCGTGACGTGACCTTTAAATTTTACTCTCAACGTGCCTAAAGAAGTTTCACTTAAAAAAATAGCCGATTTGGCAGAAAACCGGAAAAAATCGATGAAAAGCCCCTCAATTTCACATGCCACCACGCTGATCCCTCTGTAATGTGAAATATTGCAGTAATCTTGCTGAGCGATTGCACCATTTAATTTTTTAAAAAACTAGTATATTCAAATGCACAATGCTCGGCGGTGCAGAAATTTTCGTTTCGTGACACACTGAGCCTTTTACAATAAGTATTGCTTTTGTCTTTTTTGTATAAGCATATCAGTTTCATCAACTCAGCTTATTATTACATTGTAAGGGGCAGTGCCTTGATTTCATTGAAGCCCGTGAGAGGGGAAGGAAAAAAAAACAATCGCCCATGCGATCTGTCGAAACCCGCCAATACGCATTTTGCCAGCTTCATCGTATTCAATGCATGTGTTGTAAAAAGCGATTTTACTATATACCAGACGACTGCGCGTAACGTGAACTTTTAATAAGTAATAATATTATACATGTGTAAAGAAAAAATAGTGTACAAATATAAGAATTTGGAATAAAAAATTCGTGAAGTGCGGTATTTCATACCTACAAAAAGTGATTGATAAAGTGAGGTGAAATAGGAGAATAAAAATAATTTTAAAAAAATCGTCCTCAATCACGCCGAAGGAGCAATAAATACAGGTACATTTGCAAACACGCTTATGGCACAATCTAAAGGCTCAGAAAAAAAAGAAAATTGGAAAAAAAAATTTTATGCAAAATTTGAATTAAAAATGTTATATAATGCGAGTATATTTCTCAATATATTTGTAAATATTTTGTAAATTTTGTAAAAAAATTTTAGAAGGCAAGATTTTACATTTTTAATGGAAAAAAACCTATTTAAAAAATAAAAATCGATTTTTGAACGATTATGACAGTTAAAAAAAATTTGAAATATTTTTTTTTAATTCCTCGAACTGTTTTCAAAAGGAATACGTCTCTTTCCAGATGGAGTTATTTACTCTAAAGGCTCGAAAAAAAAAATAAAATTGAAAAAAAAAAAATTTATGCAAAATTTAAAATATGTCAAAATGTTATATAATTCGAGTATATTTCTCAATATATTTACGAATATTTTGTAAATAAGTATTGATAAATATTCTCGCATTATACAACATGTTTATTTCAAATTTTGCATAAAATTTTTCTTCACAATTTACTTTTTTTTACTGAGCCTTTAGATTGAATTTCTCCATCTGGAAAGAGACGTACAGTGCTCCCCCCTTAACTTTGCGCGCTCGGGGCTCGAGCGCAATGTTACGGAGGTGCCTCACTCTGATATAAACATATATAGCTACAGACTAGGTAATGTATGTATACCACTGAAATTAGAAGTATTTCAGTGACGTATACAAAACAACGGCAAAGCGTGGGGGAAGCTATTCCCCTCTAAATTAGAGGAAAAGAAAAGTTAAAGAGGGCTAACTTACGGGAGAGCACTGTATTTCTTTTGAAGAAGGTTCGAGGAATTAAAAAAAAATATTTCATTTTTTTAAAAACTGTCATAATCATCCAAAAATCGATTTTCATTTTTAAAATAGGTTTTTTCCATGAAAAATGTAAAATCTTTCCTTATAAAATTTGTTTTCGTTAACCTTGCAACAAACACAACAAAATTGATTCTTAGCAATTGTTCGCTCCGACACACTATTTCCATGTAATAATAGTGGCAATTGAAACGAACAATGACAATTTTTGTGTACTGGTGTAAATATACTGGGTTATTGTTTTTATTATTTTACCATTACGATAACATAGAATCATTCCCGTTGAAATACATGTGCTAGAGAAATTCAGATACTTAATATTATCCAAAAACTCAATAGTTACATTTGGTACATTGGTAGAAGCTCATTGAAACAAGTTACCAAATGTAACTTTTTAGTTTTTGGAAAATATTGAGTATCTGAATTCGAAGACTAAAATTGAACAAATATCTTTGCGTTCAAAGACTGTCAAAGGTACTCAATCATTGCATTCGATTTCGCCTGTACCAAATAATTTGGGAACAGTTATTCTCAAAACTGTGTCGAACTCAGAAACCTTTTCTCTAGCACATGTATTTCAACTAGAATGATTGTATGTTGTTTTAATGGTAAAATAATAAAAACAATAACGCAGTATATTTACATCAGTACTCAACAATTGTCATTGTTCGTTTCAACAGCCACAAAAAAAAAATTTGAAATTGTTAGAATAAATGAAACTGGTATTTTTTTTTAACTTTTTATTAATCCCACGAGTGTTTTTAGAGACTCCATTTAAAAATTACATATGGTATGTAAAATTTTCTGAGCTTTCTGAAAAAATAGTGAAACTTTTTTCTGAACTATGTCCAATGGCGAAAAAACGACTTTTTAAATTATAATCTTAATTTAGAGAGTCTTCTACAATCATATTAAATAGGCTATATTTTTTTCGGAAAGTTCAGGTATTTTTTTTCAAATTCAAGCCGCCAAAATGGAATTAAATAAACAACAAAAAAGTTTTATAAAAGAATTCGATACTCAACGGTGGCTGAAAAAATAGAGGAAAAAATCTGAAAAAATTATGGCACGTGTTTTTCAACAGACACGAAGCTGTGTAATTTACAAAAAGATCCCCGATAGTGAAACCCAAACTTGGCCGATAATTGATGTTTTTACTCCTATATATACATTTATTCTTTTCCTTATGAGCGAATTTTCGATCGTTCGTGAAGGCTACGCGAGTTTGATGATATAAACACGATGTAAATGAATATATTGAAGAATCTTGTAAAATTTCGCATTGCCGAGTGATCTGCGAAATCCACACATTATACGTGTATTTCGCTTGAGCGACGTGTATACTACGTAGATTTCGCGGATGAGTCGGCATCGCGCAGTTTGACAATATTCTTCCATTTATTCATTCATATCGTGTTATATTATGAAATTCACGTAGCCTTCACGAACGATCGAAGATTTGTTCCAAAGAAGAAACATAATATATTTGCGGCGAAGAAAAGCGAAGGAACTGGCGCACAGTGGTCCGAGATCCCGAAAAAGCGGACATAATTCTAAATGCGGTTGGAAATCTGTACTCGGGGATTTTTGGGGTCGCTGATTACGAATCCGAAGTCAAAAAACTCAAAAACAAAATAGCGGACCCAAAACGATAACAAATTTATTCAAAAACACACTGAATCCGGGTAAAAATCTGTATTCGGGGGTTTCTGGGGTCGCTTATTACGAATCTGAAGTCAAAAAACTCAAAAACAAAATAGCGGACCCAAAACGGTAACTAATTTCTTCAAAAACACATTGAATCCGGGTAAAAATCAGTACTCGGGGGTTTTCGGGGTCGCTAATTACGAATCCGAAGTAAAAAACTCAAAAACAAAATAGCGGACCCAAAACGATAACAAATTTCTTCAAAAACACATTGAAACCGGGTAAAAATCTGTACTCGGGGATTTTGGGGGCGCTAATCACAAATCTGAAGTCAAAATTTCCAAAAACAAAATTGCGGAGTCAATATGGAGGGCTACTTATTGGATAGTCGATTTGATTTCGACGAAATTCATTTTTTACGAGTCTCAAGGCTGCTGATGATAAAGATGAAGTCAAATTTTGAAAATCATGATTGTCAATAAATTAAATAGAACATTTTTCGGATACTTCACATGTGAAGGGTCGGGAAGGAGAGGTTTGGAATGAAATAATGAATCCCTATGATAATGATACTGAAAATTTATTCCGATATAATTTTACAATATGTCTATGGTCTTACTCGCTATCTGATGCATACAGTGGAACATTATTGTCATCTTCAGATTCATCGCTATCGATCGAAGGAATCTCATTTGATTCCTCAACTGAAGGTGGAATCAATAGTTCAACCGCATCTGAGGTTAATGATCTTAGTTTTTTTGCAGGAACTTTTCACAAACTAGATATTAGTGGATCTGATGTTAGTAAAGGTCTGCAAAAAACGTCTTCCATGGTTTTAGTTCGGTCACATTTTCGTGAAAAATCTCGTCGGAATTTTTTAATATATTTATACACGATTCCTGAGCTTCTTCGAACATTTGTCCGATAGGCAATATCAACGAATCAATAATTTGGGTTTGGGTTACAAACTTACAAACTTTACCATCTATTATCGTCAACACAAGTTTGAAATCGATGTTAATTTTTTTTCCGTAAAATATATTTTGAAAGGGCACAAGGTTTTTTACTTGCGCTTCGATACAATCCACTTCTGTCCTAGTTGCTTCGGAAGTTTCGTGCAAAAAAACTATTTTCACCGGGCGACAAAATCTTGGCGACGAAGGACGGGGATTTTTCCAAATAATAACCTGTCGATTAACTTTATCATAGATTTGCAAGGGAACAAGCGAAATGAAGAAAATGTTGGCATCCGATTTATTGCCGTCTTCATCGGTGAATTTTTGTTTGTAAGTGCTTTGACTAGAAGTGCCATCGCATCCCCATTTGCATATCAATTCTAAACAACCAAGTTTGTTTTCAGAAAGACTTTTAATAACGTCCGATTGTGCCACTATTAAGGCCGTCCTCTAGTTTCTCGGCTGTTTTTTTTATGGCTTTTTCAATAATTTTTTTACGGGCAAAGCATCGAAATAATCAATCTCATTATTTTTGCATAATCTTTATTAACATTTAAATAAGCTTTACAAATTTTTTGAAGTCAAAATATATAATAGAATAGCAGTTATAGTGGCCGACAGGAAGACATCAAGTAAAAGAGGTGCTTGACGGTGACCAAGATTGCGGCTGTTCTGCTTATCTGAAATCAAAAAACCAAACGGCATTTTAATCTTCATATTCAAGACTAGCGATTGAACTAGAGTGAATTCTAAATTACAAAAATTGACTTTTTTATACACTTTTGAAAATTACATTCTATTTTTTACTCATTTTTTCTTAAGTTTTTCGCTCGTACGAAAAAAACTATCGAAGCAATCATGATAATCCTAGTTCAATCGCTAGTCTTGAATATGAAGATTAAAATGCCGTTTGGTTTTTTGATTTCAGATAAGCAGAACAGCCGCAATCTTGGTCACCGTCAAGCACCTCTTTTACTTGATGTCTTCCTGTCGGCCACTATAACTGCTATTCTATTATATATTTTGACTTCAAAAAATTTGTAAAGCTTATTTAAATGTTAATAAAGATTATGCAAAAATAATGAGATTGATTATTTCGATGCTTTGCCCGTAAAAAAATTATTGAAAAAGCCATAAAAAAAACAGCCGAGAAACTAGAGGACGGCCTTAATCGTTCAGCTGTATTATTCAACAATGCTTGGAGTCCAACTGTAGCTGCACTTTGAGTTATAGAAATTTCTGACTTATCAGGGTAACACTTTTTCTTAGCATCTAATACAGTACTATAAGGCGGCCATCCTTTACAATTTATCGTATGGGATGTGGAGCGTATTAATTGATATACACTTTTCGTCACTCCACCTTCTACAACGAATGATAATGCTTCGTTCCCTGTCAACACCCTTTCTGGAACGTGTTCCATAGATTAACGGTACTTTGATTCGGTTGATGAACTGCCTCCCGCGACATCCCTAATTATCTTCGAAGCCTCCAAATTTCCAGAAGCCCGGAAACCCATTTGTGTAACGTAGGCCAGTTCTTGGACGCTATATTGTTCTCGAATCTTTTCTGTCCTTCTCCGTTTTGACCTGACACTCAAATCGTCCCAGCTTGTCGAAGGACGCCCGGGCCCGGCTGTGTTTTCCGTGGAAGTCGTCAAACCCTCAATTTCAGTCGTGAAAAATACAGACACGTTGAGCCAGGTGTCGAATTTTTCAGAGAATGTCTTTTCCATCCTATTCGCTTGTTTCCACCTTTTCCTGAATTCGGATACTAATGTTTTTAGGATATCCTTTTGATCTGGCGGCAAAATGTATGGATGCTCCTGTTTTTTTGAAACCTGTACTTCAATCATTTCAGCGAGCACGTTGATGTCCCCATTTAATATCGGTTTCACGATTTCGAAAATTTCCCTCCTCGTAAAAGAAATTTCTTTGGTGTCAACCGAAGGATCTGCAAGAATTCACAAATATGATTATTTAACATAATTATTTTTACCGATTTCCTATAAACCACATTATGAACGCGAAAACTACGAAAAACTGCCGAAATTGCACACATCTTGCCACAAAAATAATGATAAAAACCAAAAGTGCAACTATGTGCAGCTAGTTTTTGGATATGTTTTGAAGATATGTCTAAGCAACAATGTCCGTTTGGATTCAGAGCCCCAGCCAACCCCACTTTTAACTTATTGCTTTTTTTAACAAGAATTTTTGGAACGTGGCCAAGGAAAACACCACCACCGTTATTAATGATTTACTGTATCATATATTGTTGATAATATTACTGCACAGGACATTCAAATTGTACTTACTTTCCGGAGTAGAATTCATTTTGTAGAATGCAAATCCGTTAACTTTTCACTGTTGTAGACCCTTTTAAACTTTGATGTTATTTCGCCACGCGACGGGCAAACAATGCGGCAGGCCCGACGCTCACGAATGAAATGCATTCTTGAGACAGGTAGGGACGCTCCTCTCTTTTGAACGGTCATAATACATAGTAGAGGTACCACTACAACTATCCTGACCATTAAAAGTCCTTAAAAAAAATATTTTTTTTTGTTTGTTTTTGTCCGCTTTTTCGGGATCTCGGACCACTGTGCGACGGGCAAACAATGCGGCAGGCCCGACACTCACGAATGAAATGCATTCCTGAGACAGGTAGGGACGCTCCTCCCTTTTTAACGGTCATAATACATAGTAGAGGTACCACTACAACTATCCTGACCATTAAAAGTCCCTAAAAAAATTTTTTTTTTTTTGTTTTTGTCCGCTTTTTCGGGATCTCGGACCACTATGTGACGTCAGCTCCCGAGCAACCAATAATCTATCGATTCTCGATCCCTCTATGACCCAGTTTCCCCATGGCGCATGTCCTTTCCCCCAAATTACCCATTTTCCCAATTTCTCACGAGTAGAGAGACGACCGAGAAAATCACTTCGACGTGAGCCCTCGCATCGACGAGACGTTTTATTATATCGAGCCCCATTGCGACCAAAAATTGTAAGAGTAAAAGAGAGCGAGTGTGGGAGAGAATTGAACGAATTGATATTGTACGAGAAGCTACGTCATCCCGTTGGACGACAAGCTACGTCATCTCGTTGGACGAG
>OY751316.1:4965778-4968619 GCA_963564615.1 Rhorus exstirpatorius
TATACACATTTTTATCGACTACGTTTCTATTTTATTTAACCATAGTTTATTTTTTATTTTTATATTTAGTCTTCAAAATGTATTCTTTCGAAAAGGAGCGCAGTGGTATAGTGGGTGAGGCGCTGGGTTCGCACGCCGCGGACCCGGGTTCGAGCCCCACTGTCGACACCAATGGAAAAAGTTTTTCTACGTGTTTTTCCTGCAATCCTGGTTGGTTCGGACTCCACCTTAAGAAAACAAATGCCCAAAATACCTTTTTGTGATTGGTGGGTGGCCGGTGTGCGGCTTTGGAGGACTCCCGTAGTGGTTCTCATCGCTCGGAAGGTGGCCTCTTAGCCGTTCACTGACTGACCCACTGAATCACAGCAAAGCAGGGACCTGCCTAGGCTGACTCGGGTGACGGCGCTTGAGTTTACTCGCGCGGCCACCAGGGTGGACTAGGTAGCTTCCGACCTGTATCGGCGGTAGGTTTTCTGCAGTTTCCCTCCGTCCACGGCAAATGCGATACAGGGTCAAGGAGGAAAGGCGAAGCGGCTGCAGCCGTGGAGCATTGTGGGAAAGGGAGAGAGGAGGAAGGAATATCTCGGTGAAGGGAGAAAGAAGGAAGAATTTGCTAAAAGGGGAAAGACCCCGGGCACTGGCACGGAATATTTAAAAAAAAAAAAAAAAATATGTATTCTTTCGAGAGAAATAGTATTTGAAAATTGTGTAGATATTGCAAATATGTACACGCCGAGAACCTTTCAGTAAATACTTGTCTTATGAAATTTTTTATTAATTTTATTACACACACACACACACATACACACACACACACACACATATATATATATATATATATATTACATATGTAACATATAATATACATTATATGTATCATATAATATGTAACATATAATATACTATATTATATGTAACATATAATATACTATATTATATGTAACATATAATATACATTATATGTATACATATGTATACATATAATATATATATGCAGTTGACTCTCTAAGAGACAGAAATTTTTCACCAAAAATGCACGTTCTCGGTGATGATAAACACGCTCGATCGACGATGCTCCTTTAGCATCGTTCGACAAGTCTGACAATTCATTTCGACGAGACCGATCGAGAATCTAGTATTCTCGGCCAAGTACTCGTCGATTCGAATATGTCAGAGCTCGTCGAATTTTCGATCGCGTAACTATAATCAACTCTCTAAGGGGGGGGGGGGGGGGGGGGAGAGAGAGAATGAATGAATGATACTTTATTTATGCCATGGATCGCAGATCCCTAGGCAAACGATATACATAATTAGTTGAAAAAGACTTAAAACTAAGGTTTTACATTGGAGATTAAAACTAGACCTATAACTAAAACCAAACTAAGTGAGAACGCTCTCACACAACGCTCTAATGGGTCCATGACGCAATTATCAATACGCAAATATTGATCCTCCCTCAAGACCGGAGCTCAGGGTGGCCCCACAGATGGACCAAGCAGAAAGTTGAAAACTGTCCTCTTATAAAGCTCAAAAGATGTGATTGAGGTGATGCGCGACGGAAGAGAATGCCAAAGATACATAGCCTGTAGAGTGAATGATTTTTGAAGGATCGTGGTACGATGTGACGGGATACAAAACGTTGGTGGAGGGAGTCAAGATGGGCGGTGAGAGGGGGGAGAAAACGTGAACAAATCCAGTATGTACTGTGGAGCTTCACCATGTACAACCTTGTATGCGAGAATTGATAAGAAATACTCTCTTCTCTTAGCCACCGTCAGCCATCCCAGTCTCTCTCTGAACGGCGATATATGTTCCTCACGTCGAAGATTAAAGATAAAGCGTATACATTTATTTATTAGGCGCTCCAGTACCAAATTTTGCTCACCGGTTACATCAATGTAAACCAAACAACAGTAGTCCAGAATTGGCCATATAAGAGAGGAAATAAGCGCTTTTTGCAAATTTTGGGAAAGAGCATTCATGTTATGTTTTAATCGGAATAAAGCAAAGTTAACTTTTCGTGAGATGTGCAATACGTGTCTGTTCCACGATAGATTTGAGGTGAAAATCACACCCAGATTGCGCACTTCATTTACATAAGGAATAGATGTTCCATTAACAGAGATACAAGGTAGGCTCGAAAAATCAATTTGATTGATAAAAGTCCCCGAACCCATTATAAGGACCTTTAACTTCGCAAGGTTCAAGGTCAGACCATTTGCTGTCGCAAAATCAGCAATAACCTGCACATCATGAGCAACCCGGACAAGAGACTCGCCTAGATTCGAAGGAGGACAAGAGAGGTATATTTGTGTATCATCGGCATAGATAAGGTGCTTGGTATAACGAAGACCAGCACCAATATCGTTGATGAAAATTGAAAACAATAGAGGACCCAACACAGAGCCCTGTGGGACACCCATGTTTGTGGGTCTCCATGCAGAGATGTTTCCCCTCTCGTCAATAACAGCCTGAGATCTACCAGACAAATAAGAGAAAAACCAGGCAAGAACATTATCCGAGAAGGCAATGATGCGCAATTTCTGTAAAAGGATACTGTGCGGGACGGTATCGAAAGCCTTGCTGAAGTCAAAGAGAACCAAAACTGTCAACATTCTCTCGTCCACTGCCTGCCTCACATTTTGGCACAACTTGAGCAGAACTGTTTGGGTGCTAAAACCCCTCCTAAAACCAGACTGAGGGGTCCAAAATGTTATGGGCACTGAGAAAGACAAGCATTTGCGAGTGCACAATGCGCTCAAAAAGTTTAGATATTTCAGGGAGATTAGCGATAGGTCTGACATCCGATGGAGTAGAAGAAACATTCTTTTTGAGGAGCGG
>OY751316.1:4968819-5063819 GCA_963564615.1 Rhorus exstirpatorius
AATTTTGCGCAAGTTGAGAGAGAGGGAATTCATATTGAATTTAAGTCGATATAGAGAAAAGTTGACACGACGGGAGAGATTAAGTAGATGATCATGCCAAGAGAGGTTAGACGTCATGATTACGCCGAGGTTACGGACAGAACTAACATACGGCAAAGTAATATTGTTGACTTTAATAGGTGGGAGAGTCGAGCAATCAATACGATTAATGTATGTCCCACTCCCCATGATCATCACTTTCGACTTGCTCAAATTAAGTTTAAGGCCGTGTTCAACTGCAAAGCGTACTATGACCCCGACATCGTGAGTAACCTCAGCGATCGCAGATACAAGGTCATCAGGGGCACAAGTTAGATAAATTTGAGTATCATCAGCATATATTAGGTGTTTGGTAAAGCGGAGACCAGAACCGATATTATTGACGAAGATAGAGAAAAGTAACGGCCCAAGGACTGAGCCTTGCGGCACACCCAAGTTCGTACTTATCCATTCGGAAACGTGTCCCTTGTCATCCACCACAGCCTGGGTTCGATTCGATAAATACGAAAGGAACTATGTAAGCGCACTGTCAGAGAAACCCAGATGGCGAAGTTTTAGGAGAATCATGGAGTGAGGGACAGTATCAAACGCTTTAGAAAAGTCAAATAACACGAGTACTGTTAAGAGACGATTGTCAACTGCCTGACGAACATCTTGGCAAAGTTTGAGAAGGGTAGTTTGTGTACTGTAACCTCGACGAAAACCAGATTGAAAAGGATCTAATAAATTATGAGAATTTAAATAGGTAGTGATCTGGGAATGGACAAGACGTTTAAAGATTTTTGAGAGCTCAGAGAGATTAGCTATTGGTCTAGAATCAGACGGCGACGCGGGTGGATTGACCTTTAACAGTGGGCGAATGAAAGCACGCTTCAAGCCAGTCGGGTAAGATCCTTGGGTAAGACTATTGTTGAATATTTCCACAAGATGAGGAGAGATGAGATTAGTAGCTTTGTATAAAGAAAATAGGGAAATACCGTCAGGTCCGGATGAGAGAGAGGGAGAATCATGATGAGAGTAGACTTTACGGAGAGACTCTAACGTGACTGGTGAAAAGTTGAAGACTGGTTGATCAGGGACGAGAGAGGGTAAATCAAGAGCAGAAATTGAAGAGGGATAAGGGTCAAGAGAACGCGATATATTGGTAAAATGTAAATTTAGCTCGTCGGGTGTGAAAAAGGAAAAGGGAGAGACACCGCGTGATTTAGTAAGCCCAAGTAGGGATAGTTCTTTCCATAGTTTGCCTGAATCTGTGACAGCTGAAAGACGTTGCCCATAATACTGTTCTCTAGCACTTCGAAGCGCAATAGTGAGCGAATTACGATATTCTCGGTACTCTAACAACGACAAGAGAGAAGATGATCGACGAGCCTGCCGATACAGCCAGTTTCTGTGTTCAATTCTGGATTTTAGTGAGTCCGAGAGCCACGGCACCGGGCGCTTACATATATTTTTAGAATATTTAGGGGCATGTAGATCAAATGTGCGATTAATAGCATGAATGAAACACGACATTTGGTCGTCGAGGTCAGGTGGAGTGAGCTCTCGGGCTGACTGTACAGCAAAAATGTGAGAGAGCTGTTCGCAAAGGTCGGCCTGATAACGATCGGGGTCAAACTGCCTTAAATCGCGTCTGACGATACTGTGACTAGTAGTAGTGATGGTAGGAAACGCAAATGTCAACTCAAGAAGGTCATGACTAGGAAAAAGGGTGCACTCGATTTCACGCATCTAAAAACCTTCGTGAGACAGTCGACTATGAAAACGTCTAGCCAAGTATCAGCGGTGTTCGAGTGATAACTAGCACCTGTATTAATAATATAAAGATTATAAGAGAAAGCAAACTCTTTGAGTGCCATAGCTTCAAAATGGGTGCCGAGGAGATTGCAATTCAAATCACCTGTAATAATGACGTTTTTGCAACCGACTGAGAGACGAGATATAATATCAGAGAGAGAGTGGAATAAAATGCCCTTAGGTCTTCTATATACTACTGCAAAGAGAAGCGATTGATTGTGGATATTGCGTATCTCACAGATGATAAATTCAGGTGAATTCGAGAACGGTTGCGGAGAGGATGCGAGGACCTTGAATTTAAGCGATGAATGGATATAAATTAATACGCCACCACCCCGCTTGCCTATTCGATCATTTCTAATGATATTATAGCCATTCAGCTGTACAGAGTCGTTTGGAATAAGCGAGTGTAACCATGATTCAGTAACTGCTATAACGTGACAAAAATGATCAGAAAAATGCGCGACAAATTGTTCGAAGTGCCCTACGAGGGAGTTTGCATTCAACGACGCGATTTTGAGATTACAAGTAGTATCTGATTGGGGAGGTGAGGCAATAGTGTGACGTGGTGGAGCAGACGAAGAACTACTGTTATCTAGTCATTCGAGCTTGCCCAGATCCGATTCCGAACGGATGTTAATTATTTCAGCACCATTGTGTTTCGACACCAGGATATCGTTGTTTTCGGAAACCCAGATACGCTTATAGTTAAGTCGTGAGGCTCGCACTTTCGTTACTCGCAGCAGCCGGTACAGTGGGCTGGGGAGGAGTTTTTTAAGAAAAATATTTCCAGTACGGTCTAGTGCAAAAACCTCGCGAAGAGAGAGGGGTGCTTTAGGGCGTTTATTCCTGATGATAAAGTCGCAGATAGTAGGAGACTTCATCGCGAGAACGAGAGATAGGGGTTTGTGCACATTTAAGCGAGGCATTGACGAGGACGTGCCTACGGGAGGTGGATTTTTAGCTACGAGTTCGCGTATTTCAAGGATTTCCGATATCAATTCGGAAATATTGAGCGCAGCAAAAACTCTCTGAACAGTATCAGCGTGCGTAAGACCAAGATCAGAGGGGATATTACTCACAACCAACTCAGAAATAGGGAGAGTATTGTGACGAGTAGTACTCGACAACCGATCAGCCGCGCTATCGATCTTGGTTGATAGGAGTTCATGCTCGGACTTGAGAACAGCGATTTCCGATGCCGAGCTCTGTGCAAGGTCCTCCACTGCGCCTAGACGAGATGTAAGAAGCTTTTGGGTGGTGGCTAGGCTGTTAATATCACTGCGAAGTGCAACGACTGTATTTTTTAGCCCCAAGACAGAACATTGAATGTCGTTCAAATCTTTAGAAAGAGAGATGGAAAAAATTTCGATCTTATTAGTCATGCCGGCATCGATAGCGTCTAGACGCCGCATAATTTCATCAAACCGGTCATTATTACGAGCCGATTGAGAACTAGTTTGTTCAGGTGACAAGTCTGGGGTACGCGGTGTCAAAATTGATCGGCGCATTAGGCAGGGTTCACACCGAAAAGCAGCATTCATCTGCGACGGATCGAGTTTGTACTTTGATATGACGCAGTTCTGATGAAATATGTTTCCGCAGTCGCCAGAACATTTTACTGAAGTTTCTTTACGTTTAACAGAAGCGCCGCATACCTTGCAGTCAAGTGACATGATGAGAATTGCTTGTGTACGCTCGATATCAATGGTAGAATGCGATAGTAGCGATGAGGAGATCAATCAGCTTGATACTAGCGTAGACCTGCGGTGTTGATTGCCGGTAATGAAGCGTTCTCCATTAATCACCACGGTAAGATAATAGATCGATGTGTGATCCAGGCGGTCAATAGCAGATCGATAAGATGTGTCCAAGAGTTGTCGCGACCGGCACCGGTACAATGATCCAATCCAAGATAGATAGACAGAGGCGCATGCGTAGATGAAGCCGAAGAAAAATAACCTTTTCTCGATTGTTTGAGGTTAACAAAATTAATCCTCGAATTGCACTCAAAATCGACGAAAAGTTGTAGATGCAATTATTCAATCAGAAAAGGCAATAAAAAGCGTGCCATACAACCTGCAAGCAAAAACGCCCGGAGGCAAATTGCGGCAGAAAAAGCTTGCAAAACAAGGAGCAAAAATGTAGCTGTGTGGATCGTACTCACGAGAGAGAGAGAGAGAGAGAGAGAGAGAGAGAGAGTCATTTATTGTGCGCCCTGAGACCAGGTCCCCTCAAGCGCAAGCGAATACAAAAAGTTGCAAACAATACAATGCGATGTGGCTTTTGGTGGACATAAACAAATTCATAAGAACAACAAGTAAACAAAAAAAAATGTATAAAAATATATAAATATATAAATAAATAATGTATAATATAATATAATAATCACATAATTAATGAATAAATATAAAATAATGATCGTCGAAAAAATAGCAAAGTGATCGTAAGCCCCGCAGCCACAAAACAAGCTACTCGATCCACCCGTTGAGTAGTGCAGAGGCAAACCGATGCGCATTTGACCCTGTTATACGTCGCTATACATCATTATCATGAATCGCTTAAATTGCCGTTAGTAAATACGCATAAAGGCGTTTTTTTTAAGTTCCCAATGGACGAGGCCTGTCGCACTGAAGGTGGTAGGCTGTTCCACAGAGCCGGAGCCGCACGTGCGAAGGAATTCCTGTAGAGTTTCGTCCTGCAACGCGGTGTATGCAGCCAGTCCTTAGGCCTACGAGAACTCATTTGGCTATTCCCGTTCTGGAGTGAGAGCCTGTCAAACAAAAACTTTGGGGTGCGTGAGGCGATTACTTGGTACGTCAGACAACCTAAAAAGTATAGCCTGTGTTCTTTGGTTTTGAGCCATTTAAGTGCTCGATAAAATTCCGTGACATGCGCGTCCCTTTGTACATCCAACGAGAAGCGGATGCATGCATTGAGGGACCGACCGAGAATAAGATCTTGTTGATCGGTGATATCGAGGTAGGCTAGGCAACAATAATCCAGGCGTGGATAAACGAGCGCTGAAATCAGGTGGACTCTTAACTCTTGAGGGAGTAAACTTCTACATAATTTCAGTTGATATAAAATACCATTTACTTTTTTCGCGATCCTGGCAATTTCGTTTGCATTCCAAGATAGAGTATTGCTAATGGTGATGCCAAGTATCGTCACCTCTGTGGAGAAGGGTATGTTGACGTTCCCGACAAAAATAGGGGGGAGATCATCACGAGCGATATTGGCAATAAAGCGGCGTGTGCCCACGACAATAGCTTTAGTTTTGCTTTTGTTTAGGAGAAGACCTAAATCATCGCCCCAGGTAGAAATGGCCTCTATATTTTCGTTGACGGCTCTGATTCCCCCTGCGAGTTCACCAGGCTTGGAGTGCAAGTAAATCTGCAGATCACCAGCGTAGAAGTTCTAGCTACAGTGTCTAAGTACGTTATTGAAACCATGGAGATATAAGACGAACAAAAGTGGTCCCAGGACCGAACCCTGAGGTACTCCGTTCATAATGGTGGCCCAATCAGATTTAGCGCCTGTAGAATAGTCACGTGTCGACTGCTGTCTCCCTGTGAGATACGAGCATATCCAGTGCAAGGTCGATTGCGAGAAATTTAACGCCCGAAGTTTTCCTACAAGCTTTTCATGCCGAACACGATCGAAAGCTTTCGAGAAATCGAATAATACGAGGATGGTGGCTTTTCACGAGTCGCCTGCTTGTCGAATATCGTCGAGCACTCGGAGAAGAGCAGTCTGGGTATTATTACCAGTGCGGTAGGCCGAATGGCACGGATCTAGCAGATTATGCGTATTAAGATGCTCTGTTATCTGATCAGCTACAATCTTTTCCAAGCATTTTGACAGTGCGCAGAGTATGGATATAGGACGATAATCATTAGGACCAGACGACGATTTTACCTTAGGTAAAGGGCAGACCAACGCATGCTTCCATTCAGTGGGAAAGACTCCTGTCAAAAGAGAGAACGAGAAGAGGTGGTGGATCATAGGCCATATGCACGGAAGAGAAAGTCTGATAATTCCGATGGAGAGCCCGTCAATACCGACAGCTGATGATTTCGAGTGATTGAGAGCCTTATCGAGTGTTTCATACCATGTATTGAGAAAGTAGAAATTATCATCCCTGTAAATTCGTTCTCCGAGGTAGTAAGCCGGTGGTTGTGTGTGGGTAGGGTCAGCTCCAGCCGATGCGAAATGCCTATTTAAGCAAGACACAGGTGCAGCTAAAGGGAGTGCAGTATTTCGTGATTTCATGAGCCCTAAGCTGCGTAGCTGCTTCCAGGTGGAAGTAGCACTAGTGCGAGCCGAGAAAATTGAGTTATAGTACTCAGTTTTGGCAGCTCTGATCATAGCTTGCACTGTGTTCCTAAGATATTCAAATTCCTCGCGTGCATCTGGAGTGCGCCTCCTCCGCCATATTCTCCGAGCCATATCCCGAGCTATCATCTGCGCTTTGATCTCAGCTGTCAGCCAAGGTGCAGGTACCTTTTTTGCCATCACCTCCATTAGAGGTGCATGGATGTTGAGACAGTGCATGATATAATAATTGAGTAAATACAATTTATTCTCGAGTACATCTGTGTTGTAGAAGGCATCCCAATCCATGCTCTCGAGTTGTGCTAGGAAAGCAGCCGAATTTAAACTTTTAAAATTACGACATGTAAATTGTCTCGGCGGAGGCTTATCGACCGCCAACTTGTACTTGATGTAAATCAGATCATGAGCAGAGAGGAAGGGGACAGCTACTTGTCCATAATCTGCAAGCATGTTTACATCATCGATGATACAGAGATCGAGTAGGGTAGACGCTTCACGAACGTGATGTGTGGGCCCATATGGAACTAAATGTAGGTTCGCCATCTCGATGAAGTTACGAAGATATATGCTGTCATGTGAGATCGTAAGCAAGTCAGTATTAAAGTCACCAAGGACTATTGTGTGATGATATAAAGTGCTGAGTTGTAGGAATGAATTCTCAAACTCCACTAGATAGCCGACATGTGGAGGTCTATAAACTACCCCAACGAGCAATTTAGGGCAATTAACTATTATTATTTCTGCCAGTAAGTACTCTGGTTTACCACAATAGTTACCTCCCGAGTCCTCGAGAACATTCGCACGTAACGAGGAATGTACATACATACCGACACCCCTACCACCACGGCCTAAACGGTCGGAACGCAGAAGACAATAGTCTTGCAGATTCAGATAGTCGTCCAATATTTCAGGATTTAGCCACGTTTCGGTCATGTATTGTAACGATTTTCTTTATTGGACCAAATAAAGAAAGCAGAAATAAACGATTATGATGATTATATTTGATATTTAAATTCGAAAACCCGATGAATCTCGAGTTGATGCTTTGTACAATCTACAAAAAAAAAACACCTTTGTGTCGGCGATACGACGGGAAATTAGAGGGCAAATCCTCTATAGGCTCGAGAAGCGAGATAAAAGAAAATATCACATAGTTTCTTTTAACAGGGCACGATAGTCCTTAAAGTTTCATATAATACAAAAAAGAAAGAAATTCGCAGGCGATGGGTGAACGTTATTGTTTTCGAGTTTCTTATTCTCGTATGGACACGATAATCCTATTCTTATTCATATATAAGCTAAGTATATCGACTCGGCGAAGAATTCTTCGTGAAATGGCTCGAGCGCGAATGAGTCACGCTATACTCATCGCACGCCTTCAAACGCTTGGTCTCGAGAAATAATAACAAGCGAAAAACAAGGTCGATTCATCGACTCGGATCGCAATCCGTGGCTTTAACGTATGTCCTCGAACATATAGGGAGTCACGATGTCCGCAGACGATCGAAAGATAATTACGCGGCGACAATATAATCAAAAAAAAAAGAGAAAAAAAAATATATATATATCAACCAAAAATAATATATATCTATAACGACTGGATCGAGCGTGAGTCCCGCGTAAGTGCGAGAATGGCTTACGACGTGATATTTTTTACCAAAAGTAAATAATATAAATATATATATATATATATATATATTACGCGATAGGAATTTAAGCGACTATGATACGAATTCGCTCATATTCGCCACGAAAAGGCTCGGGGGAGGATAGTCCCGGAAAACGGTGATTTGACCGCGCGAACGCAATTACGTAATCGGAGGACTTAGCTGTCTTGGACGCTGGGCCTCGATGAGCGTGAAGAATCGTCGTTCAAGATAGCGGCAACTGGGCTCGTACCGTCGCATGCCCGCGTCTCTCGATCTCTCTCGCTCTCATGCCTTATCCTCCGATTCTCGTTTCACTCGGCGTGGCTTGATGCCCGGAATAGAATCGTGTAGAAATTCGGATTACGCCTCGGCGCGATATATCGTTCGGAATACCCGCCGCGGGAGGGAATGTGTTTAAAGCCACGAGTCTCGGCTCGAGCATTAATTCTCGTTCTCGTTCGAAGAAAAATCGTCGTTCCAATCGACGGCCCAGTCACGCACGGTGCTGGAATAGACGCGCGAAGCACAGACAATCGCGTTGAAACATGTATCGCGATATACGGTGACTTTTACAATTACTTAATGTGATAGATTGTACAATACCTGACGAACGAATGCACTCTCACGTGTCTCGGTGAGGGATATGTTCACGATGAAAGAAAAAAAAAAATATATATATATAGATATACACGAGCTTGACACGCAGGGAGCTCCGCTCACCGAGACGACGCCGTGCTGACTGGGAGGAGGCATTAGGCTAGATCTAACGGATCGATTCGCAAAAGGCAAAAAGGGGGGGATGCCACGTGGGAGATGCCGGCCGGCGAAGCATAGCCGGAGTGTCGCCATCGTCGATCCAATAGATCGTAGGATCGATAGATGTCAGGACGAGTTCCACTGAGCCACGTCACCGTTACAGTATACTATGTGGTAGAAATTCTCGGTGAAGAATTGACGGAATTCATCGAGATGTCCTTTCAGCGATTGACAGTTCACGTGACCGATACGCACAAAATCTTGCAAATTATCTCCATAATCATAATAAATCTCCATAATCGGTATTACGAGCTTTGTCCGCCATACGCTTGGATAGAATCGGACAGCTTTTGCCATCGAAATCATTATGTCGGCAGTCCTCGTCCTCATATACAGCACTGCAGTTATGACAGGTTGGATCATGAGAACGGTTTTTGCAAGATGCTATATCATGTTTGCCCGAGCAGTGTGCACAGCGTGCAACGTTGGTACATTCCTTAGCAAGATGGCCGAAAGATAAACATTTGAAACACTGCAGTACCCTGACGTGGTCGTCGAACCGACAGGATGTATAGCGAAGATAGATTTTCTTTTTACTTCTGAGGATAGTCCAGATTCCAGCCGAAACCTCGATAACGAATGCGCGTGTGTTGCGCTTTTCCCGCGACATGTATACTATTTTGACTTGTGGATAACGTGATTCATCAACATCGGACAGGTTCATCTTGATGATGTCTGAAAGAATCTCCTCGGAGGTAAGGTCAGCAGGTACACCGTGAACGATAAGACGCGGGTTAAGCTTCGAGGCCTCGCTGACTTCGAGGCCAAGTTTTTGCATCACGGGAAGCGCACGTATTTTCTCCAGATCATCGGCTTTAGCGTCAATGCGAATTCCGTTGTTTTTCGTTTTGATAACAGCTTCTCGAGTGAGTTGTGAAGACGACAATTTAGAAGCAGCTACGCTCTTAGGCGTAATGAAAAAGCTGACAGTCTTATTATCCACGGAAACAGTGGGACCACGGGGGATATGTAATTTTTTTGACTGTGTAGCGAACCGCTACTCTTTTTTCGTTTACAACTGGCTGCATCGTCGGTTGCGCCATGCGAGAGGCCAGGGTTGTTGTTGGGCAGTGCGCATAACGCGCTGCTTGACAATATGCATTTTTATTTTTCATAATTTCGCGCTGCGAGTTCCCGAGAGGGCAGAAGAAAGAAGGAGCGCTGCTGGACATACGCCCTACGCGCATGATTCTCTGCGCACTCTATGCCCCCTACTCTCCGCCATCGATGGCCCATCGACCGGGGAGCACGCGGGAGCGATAATTTGGGGATACTCAGCAGCGAGGCTCGATACGAAAAACATTAGAGAGACAGCGTGTGGATTCTCGCCTGAGCCCTTCCAATACGAGATACGAGAGAGAGGGAACAAAGAGGACCACGTGCGCACAGCTGGCCGAATAGCATTTTTGGAATTATATCGAGTCGTATAATTGATAAAACACTGTGATCGCGCAATAAATTAGAGTTCATTTTAATAAGCGTGTGCGTTACTCGAGAAACATCGGCGGTAGAGGCGTGCAACAACCGACTAGGTAAGTCTGGAATGTTTTCTCCCTCCATCTTTCATATAATTTCACTGCTGGCATGCTTGATCGGCTTACGTTTTTTTTCCTCCCAATATCTCTCACGTTAATACGTAAGGTGGAAGTAAAATCAAGATTTTATGTCGGGAAATCTTTACGCCCGTGCATCTACGAGCTAGCGGGTAGATTTCTCTACATTAATGGCGCCCAACGTAAATTTTTCTTTATCGTAACTTTCTAAACGCAACGGCATTAGAAAAATAATCGAAACGAAATAGTATATTGTGCACCTAGGGCGTAAAGTGGGCTTTTTTAGACCGAGTGTGGAATTTGCAGTACAAGTCGAAGGCGAGCTAGCACGAGTCGAGGGTGAGCTCGCACGAGCCGAAGGCGAGTGCAGGAGCGAGCCGAAGACGAGTGCGTCTGCGAGCCGAAGACGAGTGCGTGTGCGAGCCGAAGACGAGTACTGCAAACACACGAGGTAAAAAAGTCCACTGAGCCCTTGGTGCACACCATATTTTTTGTAATGCATGTATAGATTTCTGTGTTTTTGTGCCTATAAGTGGGCGTAAAGTGACCTTTTTTGACACGGCACCTCATACTTATGTTACAATTAGATTGCTTTTTTCACCAGGATTTTTTCTGGGGTTCTATGGGTTTTTTGTGAGGTTCTCTGGGATTTTTTATGGGGTTTTATAAGGTTTTATAGATTTTTTCAACAGGGAAATACAATATCATATATTGTATATGTACGCACACGGTCGTTTTTACGAATTTCAGAAAGCGGGCTATAATGAAAATAAGCGGGCTATAATAAAAATAAGCGGGCTATAATGGATTCATTATAGCCCCCTTATTTTCATTATAGCCCGCTTTTTCGAGCCGGTCAAAAAAGGGTCACTTTACGCCCGCTTAATAGGTACAAAAAACGCAGAAATCGTGCATGCGTTACAAAAAATCATTATAAGTAAACTTTGATATATTTGCGAAATTGGAAAAGATGAACAGATTCATAGGAGAATCCTGTGTAAAATTGATGAAAAATTAAATATATCGTTAATCGTTGCAATTTTGATGAGACACGCAGAAGTTGGATTAATTAAACACGTATCGAATTTATCGGAAAATTGCGGGATAAATATGAGGTGTTACATTACGCATACGGATTGTTTATGAATTCATTGTAAAAAAAAAAAAAAAAAAAAAAAAAAGAGATGTGAAAATTGTGTACAACAGAAAGAAGAAATTTTCGAGAGAATATTCGAGAGAATTTGGAAAGAATATTTGAAGTCGCTTAACGACATAGTTCCGAGAATTGAGCAGAAAAACTATACGCATTACTAAAACATAGAGATTCGACGAAAACTTTTTCTTTCTCTCGTGTGTATTTATTGCCTTTGTTCGACCGTACACTCGGGGCCTCGAGCGCGCTGGAACGCGCGCGAGAGAGAGAGCTATAGCCCATATCTCTACGCTCGGACACACGCACAGCTCAAACGTGTACAGACCGCGCGACTCTTAGAGGTATATACATCCACGAAAGAAATAAAAGAAAATAACGAGAGGAGCCTCTTGGTCGAATCAATGTTTGCCGCACGCGCTAAGATTCCTACTCGAATATTTCGTGAAAGACTCGACCGTGGAAATATTTAAAATTATTTCGATTCAAGATTTGTCAGAAAAATTAAAATAATTGATTCTCTAAAATGAGTAATTCCGACTCTTCCGAAAATAACAGAAGGGTAACGCGCGCGACTGCCGGGATTTTCAAGGGACTTTCACTACAGCGCACATCTCCGGGTTCGGGTAACGGCTCATCAAACGAAGAATTCAATGCGACCATGATCGATAATTCCGATAAAATCGATTTACAAAATATGCAGATAAATTTAGGCGCGGTCCCTAAACAAACGAATAAACAGGGCGCGGCTCAAAAACAAGAAGAAAAACACGTGGATCAGAGGCAAATGCTGCCTATAGATATGGGGGAAATAATGCGCAGATTCGACATTCTTATGTCTATTTAAACGACTTCTCAGGAACGGTATCAAGAACAAGCGCAACGTATGAACGAAAAATTAGAAAAGGTTCAGGGCAGTATAATCAGGTACACGGAAGAACGAATCGGAAAAAATAACGAGGCGATATACGCAAAATTTAGAGACGAGCTTGATAAAAGATTATTAGCACAAATACCGGACGAATCACAGTAGGAATACGCGGAAGATCCGATAGGGAGCTTAGGTAAACGAAATCGCGAACGCCGCACCGAAAAATCGTTCGAATTCCCGCCAAGCGTGCAAACCGCGACGTCAACGACGGCGACAACGATAATCACGTTTTCAACGTGGACCGGCCCCGTGCTAACGACCACAACGCGTACATATTCCACCCCGGTAATGACAACGTCAAATCAACCGCGTACATTACGCTTTAACGACGTTGTCGAAATACGCGACCGCACGGGTTCGACTGATAACAACGCGAACGCCCGTACTAGCTCAGACTCAGATGCAGATCGTAGACCGCGTAGACGCGACTATACCCCACAAAACGTGAACAAAATTTTTCGGTCGTGGGATTTGAAATACCCGGGAAAACTCGATGCAGACGATTTCCTTGACGAACTCGAACGTAAAATCTCGGCGTCAAGAATAAATCAACACGATGCGCTTGACGTTCTAGCGGAAGTACTCACGGGTTCCGCGTTCATTTGGTACAAGGTCTTTCACTCGGAGTGGACCTCGTGGAACGATTCGGCGTCAAATTTTCTTCAGGCTTTTGGTGAGCTCAAGGACGATCAAAATCTGAATTTCAAGATCCAGAAACGCGTACAAAAACCAAAAGAATCCGCGATTGATTACGTAATTCGCGTATCCGAAATGTACACTAAACTAAAAGATAAAGTCGCGATAAAACATCAACTGGACAAAATTTACTCGGGGTGAAACTCGAAATTATTGATGCAGTTCAATAGAAAAGAATTTGATTCGTATGACTCACTCATCAAAATAATTCGCGAATACGAAGAGAAAAACGAGCTTATCGCGCAGGCCGATAAACAACGCGAGGAGTACGCGCGCGACTCAAAGAATTCGGGTAGCCGACAACGATTGCACGCGATCGACGCGCAAACAGAAATCGCGAAAAATTCCGACTCGGAGAGCGAAAAAAAAAAGAGAACTAAAAACCGCGGGAATGCGAAAAACTCTCAGGGGAAAAATTCAAAAACCGAAGAAACTAAACAAACGGACGATACAGTTGTGTCGATGCACAAATCCGTTACCGAAGGTTTCGACAAATTATATGCAATGATGTCCAAGAATTTCAAAAATACGGAGGTGAGAGGTAAGAGGTATCCGAGAAAAAAGAAGGTGAGCCAGGCGCGTCGTCGATCGTCCTCGAGTGACTCCTGCTCTTCAAGCGTAGCTTCGTCGCAGAAGGGGGGGGGGGGGGGAGACGTCGATCGTCACCGCGTAAGAAACGAGATTCGGACAGCGAGGGTAGGTCGCGATACCCCAACAATCACTACAACGACCAACGTCGTTATAGGTCGCGATACTACGAAGGAACGCGCAACAATTCGTACGGGGGCAACAATCGCGTAATTCGTTGCTACAAGTGCAACCGCGAGGGTCACTATGCGAATCGCTGCAACGAGCGCGAAAACTCGCCTTACACGCGCGAAAAACCTCGCGACAATTCGCGAGAAAACGCGAGACCCCGTTCGCCTTCAAAAAACGCGAAAGAAGTCAGGAAGGACTAGGCCTATCCCTACTTCCTGACAAGACCTCGGATAAAAACGAATCGCCCCGACAAACGAAACTGGCAAACGAACACATCGATTATGACAGAATTGAATACGACGACGATTTAGGCAACGCGATCCCCGTAGGGAAAATTAGATTTGAAAGAGATAATATCGAGCGCGACATTGTAATTAAGAGGCGCGGTAGAGCCTTGAGACAAGTACATTTCCTTCACACCGACATGTCGAGAGGTACTACAGCCTCTTATACGCCACCCATCGAGCTTATACACGGGAGTATATCTATATAACAAAACTTATTTTTCTAATTATCAATTAATTATACAGACTTCGGCAATGATATTAATACGAATATTTTTTATTTTTTTTTCTCTTTCGATTGGTACCCAAATGAATGCTGTAGCTATTGACATATGGGAGATATCGCATTTTATTTTTTATTTTCGACGTACAACGATCATCATTTTTTCGCTCCGCAAATTTTTCGCTCCGCAAATTTTTCGCTCCGCTAATTTTTCGCACCACCAACATAACCACACTAACCGTCTTGAGTCCCGTGTCACGCTGAAAGGCCGAAAAGACGCGATACCGGCGCATCTTGAAAAAATATTTATTTCTAGATAAATATTTTTTTCATTCAATGTGGTTCTGTGTTAAAAAAGAAGAATTTTCGTTCCTTTTTCTTTTTTTCTTAAATAAATGGTGGAAAAAAAACAATTATATACTTATCTGTGCGCGTTCATAGTGGTATCGCTTCCCGATTAAGAGGTTATGTCAGTGTATTTAGAAATAAATGATGATTAAACAGCAATTCAATAGTGTTTAGAGTATATTAATAATCAGCATTTTTATTTTCTACGTTGTTTATGTTTATTAATCATTCATGAGTAAGCACAACGCCGGAAAACGTCTTATTACGAACTCGCCAAGTACTTCGTTCGAAGCTTTTCAATTATTATTATTTATTTAATCAAATTTGTGCTGAAGCAGAGCGAGGATTTTGCCAATGAAACGAATTTTGGCAATAAAGAATCGTTGAGATAGAGATTTCTCGACGAAGAAAACGCGAGTTTGAGAGACGAGTTGCTAAGGCGTCCAGGTCGATCCCGTCATAGTTCTTGGCGTCCAGGTTGATCGCGCGGTAGTTATTGGCGTCCAGGTTGACCAAGCCATAGTTATTGGTGCCTAAGTCAATCGCGTCATAGTTCTAGGGGTCCAGGTCGATCACGCAATAGTTCTTGGTGTCAAGATTAATCGCGCCAAAGTTTTTGGCGTCCAGGTCGATCGCGTCATAGTTCTTGGCGTCCAGGTCGATCGCACCATAGTTCTTCGCGTCCAGATCGATCGCATCGTAGTTTTTGGCGTCCAGGTCGATCGCGTCATAGTTCTTGGCGTCCAGGTCGATCGCACCATAGTTCTTCGCGTCCAGGTCGATCGCATCGTAGTTTTTGGCGTCCAGGTCGATCGCGTCATAGTTCTTGGCGTCCAGGTTGATCGCGCGGTAGTTATTGGCGTTCAGGTTGACCAAGCCATAGTTATTGGTGCCTAAGTCAATCGCGTCATAGTTCTTGGCGTCGAGGTCGATCGCGCCATAGTTCTTGATGTCTAGGTTAATCGCGTTATAGTTCTTGGTGTCTAGGTCAATCGCGTCATAGTTTTTAGCATCCAGGTTGATCGCGCGTTACTTCTTGGCGTCCAGCTTGATCGCACCATAGTGCTTGGCGTCCGGGTCTTACGCGCATATATGCGTAATGCCTTGCCGTTGACCTGGAACTTAAGAACTACAGAGCGCGAGGCCTGGACAGCGTAAAACGCATTCCCGTCAACATGGAACTCGAGAACAATCGAGCGGTAGACCTGGACGGTGGAAAACGCAATCCCGTTGACCTGGAACTCAAGAACTACGAAGCGTGAGACCTGGACGACGGAAAACTCATTCCCGTCGACCTGGTTCTCAAGAACAACGGAGCGCAGAGCCTGGACGGCAAATAACGCGTTCCTGACGACCTGGTGCTCAAAGATTACGAAGCGCGGGCCATTCCAGGACGGTAGGTGACGGATGCCCGTCGACCTGTGCTCAAGAACTACCGAAAGTGATACCTGGACGGCAGGAAAAAAGATCCCATGACCTGGGGATCTGGTGCTACGGAGCGCACCACTACATGTCCATCGGGAGCAAAACACAAAAATAATCAAACGTAAAAATTAATTAAAAAATGATAACTCTGGGTGACGAATGATGTTCCGGAGGATCTGTTTATTGCGAATTTGTACTCGTCTAATCGTTTACAAATAATTGATTGAATATATTACTTTCATAATTTATTTAAACGTTGTTCGATTACAAGTTTAATTTGTAATTAAATTCATGTCGATTTCAAATTACTTTTTTAATTTGTAGTTACACAGAAGTTTAATTACAAATTACATTTGTAATTTGAAATTAAAGGAAGTATAATTAGAAATTTTATTTGTAATGGGTAATTGAAAAGAATAAAAATTTTAATTACAGATTATATTTCTAATTTTTAATTACAAAATGTTCAATTACAGATCACATTTGTAATAGTCCATTGAAAAAAGTTTAATTTCAAATTACATTTGTGATTTGTAAGTAAACAAAGTTTAATTACAATTTCACAACTCGGTTCGGTACAGACAACTCAAATTTCAAAGGACCTGCGCATACGGACAACATACTTCATTTTTCTGTACCAATTCGGTTATAGACTGCGTTTGTCTGAATCAAATCGCTTCATGGGATTTTTTTTTTGTATTGCAATGATTTGTCGAATTTTCCCTTGTTCAGTTGACTATGATGGCTTTTATGAGTAGAATTACGTGGGTCGCGGTCGGGTTGAGTCTGCGTTTCATTGGTATCTTACAAACGAAGCTCTACTATTCCATCGCGAAAAAAAAGATAGTGCTCGATACTTATGAACCGACTATAGAAAAGCAATGCTTATGATTTTTATAACTCAGCGATGGTGCTTTGTATCAAGAATCGAAACTCAAAGATGTTTGAATGGATCATGCGAGCACTTTCAAGAATAGGGAGACCTCATTGATAGGATTTTGTACGCATAGAATATTTTGGAGTTCGCTAAACTTGCTAACGATCTAATAAAAAAAAATGCAAATGATAATTCGTGTGCTAGGTGCTAGATTGGGGCTTCTGAAGTTGTGAAATAATGAAACCATTCCATAGTTGTACGAAATGTTTTGGCAAGACAATTTATGCCGTCAAAAATTGTTCAATTCTACCCTGAGCATAGTAGTCGCCATTCAAAGCTTTTACATAGAAGTTACATCGTAAATATATGTCAACATATATAATGCTTTGCAAAAAGAAACCAAATCCTACCAAAAACACCATGAATGGTGTATAAAAACTTGAGACAAGTACATTTCCTTGCGTCGTTTTGTTTATGCTTACAAAAAGATGTCAAACCCAAATATTTGACAAATAAACCTTTTCAAAAAGATGTCATACACAAAAAGTTGTCAAATAAATTCAAATAATCTAAGTCACAGTTGCCAAGTACATCAAGCATTTCCATTGTTTACATTTTTATTAACCGTTTATAAGTAAGTAACAACGCTCGAAAACGTATTGAAACGGACTTAGGGACTTAATCTAAAAATTTAATGTTTGAAAGATTTTATTGAAAAAAAATTCGCATTGAAAAAAAAAAAATCCGAACGAAGTACTTGGCGAGTTCGTAACAGGTAGTCTGTAGAATCATTTTACATAACTCGCCAAGTACTTCGTTCGGATTTTTTTTTTTCAATGCGAATTTTTTTTCAATAAAATCTTTCAAACATTAAATTTTTAGATTAAGTCCCTAAGTCCGTTTCAATACGTTTTCGAGCGTTGTTACTTATAAGCGGTTAATAAAAATGTAAACAATGAAAATGCTTGATGTACTTGGCAACTGTGACTTAGATTATTTGAATTTATTTGACAACTTTTTGTGTTTGACATCTCTTTGAAAAGGTTTATTTGTCAAATATTTGGGTTTGACATCTTTTTGTAAGCATAAACAAAACGACGCAAGGAAATGTACTTGTCTCAAGTTTTTATACACCATTCATGGTGTTTTTGGTGGGATAGTAAATAACAAAGAAGGACGGGACAGAAACTCGGTGATTCGGGAAGATCCGACGCATCGTCTGGCAGAAATAGATACGCACACGCGACTTGACGATCTCACGGACTCGTGTCCAGACGATAGTTCATACACCGTCTCGGAAACAGAGTATACCGAGGACGAAGACGAGATAGAGCCAACAGCCGCGGTTAGCGCAAGGCCTCGCCTTCTGTCGAGTAACGTATTGCTTAGCGTCGGTAACACCGATAGTTTACAGAAAGCGCAAGACCTCTCCAGCGAGATAGGGACGCGTCGCATATTTAAAGGGCACGCGTCATCCTCACCGCCTCGAGAGCGCAGTATCATCCCCGTCACAGTAAAAATCGACGAATGTACCTTACAGGGAACATAAGATTCCGGAAGCGACCGCAGTTTTTTAAGTGGCAGTGCTTACGAGCGAGTACGAGCGTTCCAAATTTGCGACCCAATTAGAGACGCAATTTTACGCGTAGGAGTACAGCTCGCACAAAAAAACCACGTTGCAATGCCGCGCTTCTCCGCGAAATTTCTAATAGACGTACACGACTGTTATGGCGAGCAATGGTTCGCGATACTCGACGGCCTAACTACGCCAATAATTTTGGGAATGGATTTCCTATTACCCTGGGGAATCATAATCGACGGGAGTAAGAAGTTTTGGAAAATAAAAGGTTCAAGTTTGAAAATCCCAGTCGAGCCATTTAGTAAAAGTAGCGAAAAATTAAAGTCGATGCAAATTCAAGAATTAACGTCAAACGAACAAAAAGACTTGGAAATATTCCTCGACGAAAAGTTTAAAGCGCAAGAAGCTTCTAAGACCTCTGGTACGCTGTTGACGACTCACGTTATAGAACTGACTGACGAGACGCCTATCAGACAGAAACCATATCGAAGAAGCCCCGCGATTAACAAAATTTTGAACGAAGAAATCGACCGTTTATTGGAGAAAGGATTTATTGTACCGAGTAAAAGCGCATGGTCGAGCCCACCTGTCTTAGCGCTCAAGAAAACGGGTAAATACAGATTTTGCGTGGATTATCGTCGATTGAATCGCGTTACGAAAAAATCTGCGTACCCATTACGCCGCATGGACAGAATCTTGGACTCCATGATAGATAGACTCGTGATTAGCACCCTCGACCTCAGCGAAACGATCCACCAGATCCCGATGGACCCAAAGAGCAGGGAGTACACTGCTTTCATTGTCGAGGGGCGCGGCCTCTTCGAATACGTTCGTATGCCATACGGTCTGACAAACGCGCCCGCGACGTTCCAGCATTTGATGGATAAACTTAAGGACAGGTTGGTCGAGCTTATTCGCGCGCGGAAACTCCCCGAGAAATACGCTGATCAAGTCTTCGCTTATCTCGATGATTGGATAGTTATTTCAAACACGCTCGAAGAGCATTTATTATTGTTAGATATTTTATTCGAAGTATTGCGCGAAGCAGGGTTAAAAATTAATAGGGAAAAATCATTTTTCGCGCGGCAAAAAGTCGAATTTTTGGGCTTTATGTTAGACAACGACGGTCTCAAACCAAATCCCGAGCGTATTAAACCGATCCTCGGGTACCCGCGCCCTCGAAATCGTAAAGAATTACGCAGGTTTAACGGTTCAGTAAACTGGTACCACCGGCACTTGCGCGACATCGCAAAAATCCAGGGACCCCTGAATAAGCTCGCGAGTCTCAAAGTACCTTGGCTCTGGACAGACGAATGCGAGAATGCGTTTAGCGACGTAAAATCCGCGCTCAAAGAGGCATTGACCCTAGTCCCGCCGCGACCAGACCGACCGTTCTTTCTATATACAGACGCTAGCGACACTGGTCTAGGCGCAATATTGACCCAAAAGGACGAAGAGAAAGAATATCTCGTCACCTACCTGAGCCGACCTTTACGTGGCGCGGAGTGTAACTACACTACGACCGAAAAGGAGTGCTTGGCAGTACTACATGCTGTGCGTAAGTTGCGTTGCTACTTAGAGGGCACGAGTTTCACCGCAATTACGGACCACGCGAGTTTGCGATGGCTACACTCGCTTAAAGATCCCATAGGACGACTCGCGAGATGGGCAATGGAACTCCTGTCGCACGACTTGACGATCGAGCATCGTCACGGCACAGCAAACGAAGCCCCAGACGCGCTCTCACGACTCTTCGAAGAACCGTGCGAAGACGCGCCCCTCACGCAGCTCAATTCTACCCAGCCGAATTCGTGGTACGAGATGAAATTCGATGCGATTGAATTAGATCGGAAAAAGAATCCCCGCTTCAAGGTGGGCAACGACGATCGATTATACTATTTCAAGCCGGATCATACAAAGAATATTATAGGGGATGATAACGCTTGGAAAAAAGTTTTGAAAGACGACGAAACGCTCAAGGTCATTCGGGAATACCACGATACCCCTCAATCCGCTCATCAGGGTATCCGTAAAACGTATCACGCGATCTTGAAACACTATTACTGGCCAGGTATGCGCCAAGATATACGTCAATACGTTAACGAGTGCGAGACGTGTCGGAAATGCAAATCCGACAATACCCCGCCCTACGGCCTGATGTACCCACGTAAAATTCCCGAGCCATGGGAAACGGTCGCTATCGATATCGTAGGTCCCTTCCCGCGCTCAAAATCGGGGAAATGCTATATCCTGGTCTGCGAGGACCTGAACACGCGCTACCTAGACTGTTTCGCGTTAGCTAAAGCCGACGGACAGAAAATAGCCAGGTCATTGAGAACGATAAACAATAGGTGGGGAACACCCCAAAAAATTATTACAGATAACGGAACGGAATTCGTTAACAAGACAATCGAACAATTTTGTAATAATAACGGTATCCAACAAATTTTGACTCCGATATACCACCCACAAGCGAATCCTGTAGAGCGCATAAATCGCAATTTAAAAGCGATGATATCGAGCTTATTAGGAGAAGACCATCGAGAGTGGGACGAACTATTAGGAGAAATACAATCCGCGTATAATTCTTCCGTTCACACGTCACTAGGAGTCACGCCTGCGTTCTTAAATTTCGGTCGCGAACCGAGACGCCCGGGCGAACCCCCCGTTGACACGATGAACGCAAACGGCACCGATGTAGGAGGGACTGACGCTTGGACTGAGCACATGGAACGCTTGTCGGGTCTACGTAAACAAGTCGAGTCTTTCATGAAACAAGCGCAAAAGAGGCAGTGCGATAGTTACAATAAAAATCGCAAAAATAGTCTGGATTACGTGGAAGTCGGCGATATGGTATATTACCCGAACAAAACGCTTTCCAGCGCCGTTCAAGGCTACAGTGCCAAATTAGCCCCAAGATACAAAGGCCCGGGGATTATCACGAAAAAATTGTCACCGTTAGTCGTAATCGTGAGTGACGAGTCAGGGAAAGAAATAGGGAAATATTATATCAACGATTTGAAACTCGCGAGGAGGAGCACGAGGATTAAAAATAAGGCTTAACAATAAGGTTTAGAGTAATGCACGAGTTTTCGAGACGCTTCAAGTTGCACGAGGGATACTATACGCATGGGCAATTCGAGACTGTGAAGATGGAGATTTATCATGTTGAAATTATTCCAAACAGAAAAAATACTGTCGACTACAGTGGCCATGGCGAGCCCGTCAAGTGCGGCGTCTAGCCGGAGCGAACTCGACGAGGGCACTCTCGACGCGCCTATCTTGCGCATCTCGGACCTACGCTCGGAGGACGACCGCCCTCAACCCGTCGAGCTTACCAAGGAGGTACTCTGGCTGCACGATCGTCGCGACAGATGATCTCAAGGCGCTGATCGCCGACCGTGACCGCCTCCGCGTGGCTCTGCGCGAGAGAGAGAATGCCCCCGCACCGCTCATCACCGCGCAGCCACCCGGTCGACCGGCTGAGGAGCACCTAGAGGCCGTTCTCGATCTCATGCGTGAGAAACGAGGGCTGATCGAAGCGCTCACACAAGCCCAGGCCAAATCGCTCCGAATCGAACAGGATTACGAGGTCCTGAAGAAGAGCTTCGACAAGACGGACCGAGAACTCACGCAACGGGTTCACGCGCGGGCGCGCGATCAGATCAAAATCAACACCCTGATGCGAATCAAAAGGATGTTCACCAAGGTCGTAGCGGAGGTATACCAATGGCAATGCGAATTGCGCCAGCCGCGTCTACACCCGAAGGCCGCCAAGGGGTGCCTGAAGTGCGGACGGGAGGGCCACAGTTGGCGTTCCTGTACCCTGGAGGTCGCCAGGGAACCCTTTTGCAAGATCTGCAACGCGTCGGGCTTCGACCAAGAGGATCGCCCATGGCCACATTATGACGAGTACGTGAACAACTATATTCCACTCTCGGCCCGTTGTAAGACGTGCAGGCGTCTCCTCTCAGAGCCCGACCCGGCGTGCGGCTCCTGCCGCCTGCGCATCATCGAGAGAGCCACGCGCGAACAGCTCATGCTTGCGCTTCAGATCAAGGAAAAGGTGTCCGCCGAGGACACACCGACGGTGCCGCTCGGCGCTCCTAGCGCACCTCCAAGCATCATCGAGTCCGAGGCTGACGTAGTCGAGGCCCTCGAGACTCTCGCTGTGGCCGAAGGGGAGAAGAGAGAAGATAGCGACGACGAGACCAGCGCCAACGACGTCCAAGGAGGGGAGGATGAATAGTATTAAGGCTATTAACCGGGCAGAGTTTTTTGTTTTTCTTTTTATTTTTCTCATTTTTATACCAGCCACGCGATATGAAATTTCTTCGCGAGCGCCACGAGCGCGCTGAATTACTAGTTTAATTTTGTTTAATTTACACGACATTCGCGGCTTGTATTGCGCAAGGACCCGTCACTCACGCCATTAGCGATAGAAAAAAAGCGAAAACACATATCGGAAAAAAAAAAAAAAAAAAAAAGGGATATAGTAATAATTTTCTACTTTTATATATTTAGCGTAAGAGGTAAGGAAGCGCCAGATAAGCCAAGTCACCCGAAGCGGTATTTTTCGTTTTTTTTCGGCCCCTTAGTCTATTTAAGATCGCACATATTGGGAGGAAGTATTCATAAAAGGAAATAACGCATAACAATTGCCCCAATGATTCACATTTTTCACGCCAATGTACCCATAAATATTGGCTTTGGTTTAATTTAGATTCATTTTCACTCTCAGCACGATTCACAACAAGCCCGGCCCAGCATGTCAGCACTGGAAGGCCGCTAGGGCCAAAGAAAAAAAAAAAGGGGCATTCCAGACTTGTCGTCGCACCGACGATCAGCAGTTTAGAAGGGGGGAATGTAGCGAACCGCTACTCTTTTTTCGTTTACAACTGGCTGCATCGTCGGTTGCGCCATGCGAGAGGCCAGGGTTGTTGTTGGGCAGTGCGCATAACGCGCTGCTTGACAATATGCATTTTTATTTTTCATAATTTCGCGCTGCGAGTTCCCGAGAGGGCAGAAGAAAGAAGGAGCGCTGCTGGACATACGCCCTACGCGCATGATTCTCTGCGCACTCTATGCCCCCTACTCTCCGCCATCGATGGCCCATCGACCGGGGAGCACGCGGGAGCGATAATTTGGGGATACTCAGCAGCGAGGCTCGATACGAAAAACATTAGAGAGACAGCGTGTGGATTCTCGCCTGAGCCCTTCCAATACGAGATACGAGAGAGAGGGAACAAAGAGGACCACGTGCGCACAGCTGGCCGAATAGCATTTTTGGAATTATATCGAGTCGTATAATTGATAAAACACTGTGATCGCGCAATAAATTAGAGTTCATTTTAATAAGCGTGTGCGTTACTCGAGAAACATCGGCGGTAGAGGCGTGCAACAACCGACTAGGTAAGTCTGGAATGTTTTCTCCCTCCATCTTTCATGTAATTTCACTGCTGGCATGCTTGATCGGCTTACGTTTTTTTTCCTCCCAATATCTCTCACGTTAATACGTAAGGTGGAAGTAAAATCAAGATTTTATGTCGGGAAATCTTTACGCCCGTGCATCTACGAGCTAGCGGGTAGATTTCTCTACAACTGATTGGCGATGCTGGCATAAGACTCCGATGCCGGCGGCTTCAACGCCGTCGTGACCGCCTCTTTGACCCCAGCAGAGCAAGCCTCAGTTATTTGTGCGCTAATGGCGGCGTTTAGGGAGGATTGAACCGCTTCTTCTATACCAGAGGTACAAGTACGCTTGACTTCGGCGAGTATACTGTCGACTGCCTCCGCACATTTGTCGTTTTCGAGGATCTCTCCGACAAGAGTAGAGTACGCAGCAAACACTGTGCTAAACGCAGTCTGGTAATATTGGAAAGCTTCTTGTAGTGCGTTTTTTTTTCTACCGTATCTTTACTATTGCGAATAAATTTTGCGATATCCATGTCGTACGAAAGTAGTTTGGCGCGCATGGATTTGCTATCTACAGACGAGAGCGGGAATTCACGAGCCTTCACTGGATCAAGCGTCGATGAGCGACGACAAGATCCGAACGATAGCGACAATGGCAACGGAGGGGGGATACCGGGTGTACGAGACCCGGCCATCTTGCCGCCCAAACGAAGGAATCGTTCAGCTCATTCGCAGAAAAATTTACCGAGGCCGGTCCCCTATTATCAGAAACAACCCCCGCACGACGCAGTTCCCTCCAAAGTGAGCGCGAGTCAGTGATAGACACCAGACGTGCCTCGAAGAAGGCATGGCGAGCCCTTACGAGGGACTGCTTGCATGCGTTTCGTGCCTCGACGTATGCTGCCTTGTCCACGGCGTGCCTAGTTCGTCGTAGTCTTCCTCGAAGTCTGTCTCGATGCTTCATTTGCAGACGTAGCTCAGGCGTTATCCATGGGCAGCGAGAGCGACGCATCGGTGATGTAGCTTGTTTCATGGAGGTATGTCGATCCAGAGTGCACAATATTCCATGATTTAGTAGGTCCAGCTGGTCATCTAGGGAGGTTGCACTGTACATTGGTGTCCAGTCGTAGACCTCAAGATCACGTAGATAGGCAGCCCCATCGAATCCTCGGAAATCACGGTAGTACCCAGTTTTCAGTTTCTTAGTATCCCAAGCTATATTATAGTCCAGGTAGATCAGGTCGTGCCCGGACAGATAAGATGCGTCTTTCCGTCCACTCTCCAAGACTCTACTATTATCCTCGACAATGCAGAGATCGATCCATGTATGTGACGTCGCAGTATGGTGTGTAGGTCCAGAGGGCACGAGTGTAAGATTATGGGAGTCGAAGAAATTACGGAAATACATTGCATCAGGCGAATTCCCTGCCATGTCCGCGTTGAAATCACCCATGATGATGATATCCGAGTAACGGTACGCGTGGCGCTCAAAGGCAGACTCAAAATTAGCAAAGAAGCCTATTTTTGGAGGGCGATAAATCGTGGCGAAGAGCAGCTTCAGAGAGCCTCGCAACGATATTTCAACCAGCAAGTACTCGGGATGCGCACAGTACTCAGAGGGAGAGGCGTCCAGTACTCTTGTGGCAAAATCCGATTTCACGAAAATTCCGACACCTCCACCCCCGCGACCGACCCGATCACGTCGTATGAGATTATAACCACCGAGCGAGATGATGTTGTCCGGGTGGTCTGGCTTTAGCCAGGTTTCCGATATGGCGATGACGTCGTAGTTGTCATTTTCCATGTTGACACAGAAATCCGTAAGATGGCCAAGTAGCGACTGGGCATTTACATGGGCACATTTGAGTGCACGACGAAGAGTAGATCGGGCAGATGGCGGCGGGGAAGACAGAGGGGTCGAGGAGAGTCAGCTGCTAGTCACGGCTGCGCCTGCAATGTCAGCCTTGAGATTCTCGAGATCATTCATGGAGCGCAGGACTATTTGCTCCGAGTTTTCCGTCGATGTTAAGTAAACTGCATTGTTGCGCAAGCAGAGAGAGAGAGAGAGAGAGGAAGAGAGGGAGAGAGAGATAGAGAGAGAGAGAGAGAGAGAGAGATGGATGGATGGATGTTTTATTATGCCCTAGCATCGCTTTGGGGCAAATATACAAAATACATATTCGATGTTTTTATTATTGTGTGAAGAACTTATATGGGACATTCCACGTCAACTCAGCCACCCCGTTTTTTTTATTGTCTCGAAAAAATTATTCAGTATGGGCATTTCAAAGGCCAATATATCCATGACATTTTACCAAAATTTCATCCCCCCCACTATTGTTGGTTCTTGAGATAATGATTAATGAAGTCTCAATTTTGTAAAAATCATAACTTCGTAACTACTGATCGGATTTAAGCGATTAAAAAAAGAATCTTTTTTTTTTGCTCTTTTCGAAAAAAAATATGTCATCATCAGATAAAAGGTCATTCGACATTTTTCGGAGTAAATTAACAAAAAACAATTTTTCCCTCTTCACTGATGCCTTCTTCCATTTTGAAAAAATCCTGTGGAGTTGTGTATTGCCTCCCTTTATCAGAAAAAAAAATACTGAGTAGAATTCCGATTGGCCCTTTCGTGGAAAAAAAAAAAATCGAAAAATTTCCCCGAAAACTGTGTAATGAACTTTTCTCCAATGACCGCATATTTTTTTCAAAAAGGGAAAAAAAATAAAAAAGATTCGTTTTTTAATCGTGAAAATCCGATCAGCCGTTACGAAGTTATGATTTTTACAAAATTGAGAATTTATTAATCATTATATCGAGAACCAAAAATAGTGGGGGGATGAAATTTTGGTAAAATGTCATGGATATATTTTACTTTGAAATGCCTATACTGAATAATTTTTTCGAGACAAAAAAAAACGGGGTGGCCGATGAGTTAGCGTGGAACACGACACGTCAACGCAGCCACGTCAACTCAGCCACCCCATTTTTTTTTTTGGTCTCGAAAATATTATTCAGCATAGGCATTTCAAAGTAAAATATATTCATGAAATTTTACCAAAATTTCGTCCCCCCACTATTGTTGGTTCTCGAGATAATGATTAATAAATTCTCAATTTTGTCAAAATCATAACTTCGTAACGGCTGATCGGATTTTAACGACTGAAAAAAGAATCTTTTTTTTTTTTTGCCCTTTTTGAAAAAAAATATGCCGTCATTGGAGAAAAGTTCATTAGACAGTTTTCGGGGAAATTTTTCGATTTTTTTTTTTTCCACGAAAGGGCCAATCGGAATTCTACTAAGTAGTTTTTTTTCTGATAGAGGGAGACAATACACAACTCCGCAGGATTTTTTCAAAATGGAACAAGGCATCAGTGACGAGGAAAAAATTGTTTTTTGTTAATTTACCACGAAAACTGTCTAATGAGCTATTATCCGATGATGAAATATTTTTTTTCGAAAAGGGCAAAAAAAATAAACAAGATTCTTTTTTTAATCGTTTAAATCCGATCACTAGTTACAAAGTTATGATTTTTACAAAATTGAGACTTCATTAATCATTATCTCGAGAACCAACAATAGTGGGGGGATGAAATTTTGGTAAAATGTCATGGATATATTCTCTTTTGAAATTCCTATACTGAATAATTTTTTCGAGACAATAAAAAAAACGGGGTGGCTGAGTTGACGTGAAATGCGACATGTATATAATAGTATGAACTAATATGATAATTATATAATAAAATATAAATTATATAATAAAATGAAATAACTTTTATTAAAAAAAAAAAAAAAAAAAAACTGATGAACTTATATATAAACTGGGATCATACACTTCAATTAGATTTTAAGTATTAATAATAGTGATAAACAAGGTGCAACGTGCAGCTACGCTGCAATGTAACTAGTTGATAGATAACCAGGGTGTCTAGCCGTTCTTGAAGACCTTGAAGTCCTTGAATTGTCCTTGGATTCTTTTTGTCCTTGAAAAGTCCTTGAAATGTTCTTGATTTTTGTATAGGGTCTTGAATTTTTCTATGATTTAATTTTTTTCATAATTTTACGTTCATTTTTTTTTTAAATGTGAAAGCAGTTTTTTATAATTTCACTACGCATGTAGAAAGAAAAGTTGAGGTCTTTGACTAGTGAGAAAGCGCGCGCTCGTCGGCTTCCCGCGAAACAGAAACGTGAGAGTACTTTACTCAAGTAAGTTCAAGCGCGCGCTCAACGAGTCAAATCGGGTTTTACGAATTTGGGAACGTATTCCCGATTGGCTGTCATCGCTTCGCCTCATTGGCCGAACACCGGACATGTTAACGCGGTTGTGTCGTCGAGATGAGGGTGCGCCATAAATTATCGCAACACCGGTTAACAACCTTACGAATGGCATCCTTTCCGTTATTGTGTACATGTGCTAAAACTAACCTCGAAATATATTGGTGCAAATTTTGTGAACATTCGTCGAGGTAAGAACAACAAGTTAACAAAAATAGAATATTAAGGGGCTATGGATAATATCGTGGCGATTTTTTAGGTTATGAAAAATCGTCTTCGATACAATCCGTTTCGTTGAAGAATTAAGGGGGGCATATATAATATCATGGTGATCTTTTAGGTTATGAAAAATCGTCTTCGATACAACCCGTTTCGTTGAAGAAAAAAAATATCTAAATATTTTATTTTTCGTTATATTTATCAGCATAATAAATGACAAACTGTTTTTTACTGAAAGGTACATTTGCGCAGAGTCTTGCTAAAAAAAGTATTCAAAAATATGGGAAAACAAAAAAAAAATATGGACCCTGGTAAATGATGATTTTAATGATAAAATAACACGTGATTATTTCATCTGAAATTTCACTTGGGCCTTTTTCAAAATATTTATTAAATTAACTTTTCAAAATACTTTTCTCATTCTCAAATATTATCCATGTTCGAAGTAGCTGTATAGTTGATATTATGCATGGTGCCGTAATATTTTAGTAGAATGCATTATTCCCAATCGTAGCTTTTCTCATTCTAGCCTTGCCCACCATGCTGAACGCCAAAGCAAATTCAATGCCCACTGGTCTCAGCTTCCAAATTTCTCATGGGTGAGATCAGTTAAACAAGATGTGTACTCGGCGTTCTGCACGCTGTGCATATCCACATTTTCTGTACGCAGTATAGCACTTGCAGCTCTTACTAGTCATTTAGGAGGAAAAAAGCACACTCAAGCCATGCAAGAAATTCGAACTTCTCGACCGATCTTTGAGGACGTTGCAGACAAAGATACAAGCATAAAAACAATGACAGGAGAATCAGTAATGAAGCAAAATGAGACATTGAATCGAAACCAAAACTTGACACTTGTGGAATGTTTAAATACTTGTAACGTGCATTGCAATAAGACTGATGCTGTTACTGCTGCAATTGAAACGAATAGAGTCACTCTCGTGAAAAAAAAAACGTGAATGAGTATCTTATCGGTGACGAAGTAACTAAAGCTGAAGTAATATGTTGTGTCGAAGCAGTAATCCGCCAGCATTCTTTGCGAGATGTTGAAGAGAATATTACTATTTCAAGACTCACATTTCCAGACAGTGAAATTGCGCAAAAGATGAAATTGGGTCGAGCCAAAGCGGCGTACACGATCGTATATGGCATAGCCAAGGCTTCCGAAAAAGAGCTTAAGGAGTTGATTTCGACCGCCAGTGATATAGTATTAGGTTTCAACGAGAGCTTGAATGAGGTTAGCCAGAAAAACCAAATGGATATAGCCGTACGATTTTGGGATGACGTAAAAGGTGAAGTAACAACCCGGTATTATACATCGACATTTCTCGGAAAAGCGACAGCTCTCGATTTACTGGATGCATTGAAAAGTAATGTTCCTCAAAATATATTAGCAAAAATTATCCAGATTTCTATGGACGGTTCACACATGAATTTGAAGCTCATAAAGGATTTTCAGGTAGATGTCAACGAAAATCTCACCGACAAAACGCTGCTTGATTTAGGGACGTGTGGTTTGCATACGGTCCATGGAGCATTTAAGACTGGGATTCAAGGTACGGGATGGGATCTCGTAAGTTTCTTAAGAGCGCTGTATAACTTATGCAAACACGTCCCTTCTCGTCGTGCGGATTATACTCGAGCATCAGGCTCTAAGATTTTCCCAAAAAAGTTTTGTGCGATCAGATGACTCGAAAACGTTCCAGCGGTCTAAACAGCTTGCAATATTTTGCAAAAGATTAAAAAATACGTTGATTACGTGCAAAAAAATAAAACCGCACCACTTTGCAACAGCTTTAAATTAGTCAAGTCGACAATTAGTGACAAGCTCCTCCTTCCGAAATTAGCCTTCTTCGAATCACTGGCGGTTGAACTTCAGCCTTTTCTTGCAGTTTCAGTCGAACGACCCTCTTGCACCGTTTTTATACGAATATTTACTATGATTACTCCATGGCACAATGCAAAAACTCGTAAAATCCGAGGTTTTGAGCAAGAATACTGTAAGCATTCTCGATGTAAAAGACACTAAGAATCTTCTACTTCCACAAAAAATCAATATTGGATATGGTACTCAAAACGCCCTTGACGCAACGAAGAATATAACAAGTCTCGAAAAGGTTCAATTTAAAGAACAGTGTCGTCAGTGCTGTCAAGCCATAGTCGTAAAGCTTCTCGATAAATCGCCACTCAAATTTCAACTTGTCAAAGGACTTTCCTGCTTGGCACCCTCAATAATTATTCAAGGAGATGGGATCGCAGAAAAAAGATTATCTATTACTTTACAAAAATTGGTATACAATAAACAGATTTCTGGTAGAGTAGCAGACAAAGTCGATTTCGAGTTTAAGCGCATCTCTTTACAGCAAAGCACTAAAGACCAGATGAAAAAATATGACAGATCTAATACACGATTGGATCATTTTTGGACCGAACTTCTTCCCTCTCATGGAATCGAGAATTACAGTAATCTGTTCCTCTTTATAAAAAAAATTCTCATCCTGTCCCATGGAAATGCTGCACTGGAAAGAGGGTTCTCGATAAACAATCAATGCATATTTGAAAACCAGCTTGAGGCATCATTGATCGCACACATGACTATAATCGACGGTATCAATATTCGAGGGGGTCTCAGAAACTTCGTGGTCTCTAAGACTATGCTTCAGTACGCACGGAACGCCCATTCGTGGTTTAAAGAGGCATGCGAAAAATCGAAAAAAGATAAGGAAAACTGTAATGAGGAGAAGGCAGCACAAAAACGTTCTGCAACTGCCATACAAGAATTGAAAGTGAAGAGAGTGAAGAGAAAATTATCGGCATCCCAAATAATAACCTATCCTATTAAGATAAGTTTCGAGAATCTCAATAAAGCTTTATTAAGCCAGACATTTTTCATTAAAATGTCACTAGTCAAGTCAGATAATATATCGCAATCGGTATATATAATATACCTCCGCTATAATGTAACATTGTGATATCGATAGACGTAAAAGATAAATTTAAGTAAATTTGAATGTTAAAGAATTATAGATTTCAGTACGTATAATAAAAATGTTTATTGCGTTCCATTATGAAGATTTTTTCCTTTTGCGTATCGTGAAACGAAGTTTGAGTACCATTCCATGTGGCTAAAGAGCTTATTTAAGGGTCCTTGAAAAATCCTGTAAAGTCCTTGGAATGTCCTTGAAATGTCCTTGGATTCTTATTTGAAATTTCACTAGACACCCTGATGACGCCGTAACTTATGAGCGAGCTTAGCACAATTTTCGCGCTTCAGATCATAGACAGTGGAATATTCCTCGCAAGGCTTAAGCTTCAAGAGCAAAAAGACGATCAAAAAGTCTAGATTTGAACACAGTCAGAGAGGGAGAGCAGGTCAAGTCAACCGGAAATGAATGCCAAAAATAGATGGCAGACAGGTGGAAGGAATTCCTATATGCATTGGTCCTGTGAGACGGAACGTGAAAAGTAGTGGCAGGATGACGAGTTGATCTTCGAAGGTTGATATCGAGCCGAGAGAAATATTGCAGGATGTACGATGGAGGGTTAAGGTATACTATGTGGTATGTGGCGATACCTAGAAAGTATAATCGCCTACTTCTAACAGAGAGCCATCCTAGTCGCCGCCTATAAGGTGTGTTACTTTCGTCGCGCCTGAGGTTAAAAATAAACCTAATTCCGCTATTTATTAGCCGTTGGAGTTTTGTGTTTAACTCGTTGATGACATCACTATACACCAGAGAACAGTAGTCGATAAGAGGGAAGATAAGAGTTGAAACTAACTTGGTACGCAATTCGATGGAGAGGGAATTTTTGCGAAACTTAAGTTTATACAGGGAGTAATGGACCTTCCTGGAAATAGTCATGACGTGTTTCGACCATGAAAGGTTGGCTTGAATGATTGAATGATAACACCTAAATTTTTAGCTTCAGTAGTATACGGTAACACAGTATTATTTATTGCTATATGGGGAAGAGACGCGAAATCGATCGATCGAGTGTAGGTATTACTGCCGAGAATGATAACTTCAGATTTGCCTAAATGGAGAGTCAGTTTATTTGCTGAAGCATAGTCAGCCATAGCTTGAACATCTCTTGTTATCATGGCTATGCCCTGATTGAGAAAATTTGGTGGACAACTCAGATAGATTTGAGTGCCATCGGCGAAGATCGTGCGTTTCGTGTATTGTAAGATAGCTCCAATGTCGTTAATAAAGAGTGAAAAAAGCAATGGTCCCAGTACCGACCCCTGCGGAACACCACAGGTAGTCGGCAACCACTCAGATTCAACTCCAAAATTGTTAGTCACAGCCTGCAATCTACCCGTCAAATACGAGTGGCGCCATCTTAGAGCTGATTCAGAAAAGCCGATTTTCTCAAGCTTCTTCAATAACAAGGAGTGAGAGACGGTGTCGAAAGCCTTGCTAAAGTCGAATAATACCAAGATGGTTAACTTGCCTGCATCGATATTTCTACGCACATCATCGCAAATATGGAGCAAGGATGGTTGGGTGCTGAATCCTTTCCTATAACCTGATTGGAACGGATCAAGGATATTATTTGATCTAACGAACTCAGTTATCTGCCTGTGAACAACTTTTTCAAATATCTTAGATACTTCGCATAAATTCGCTATCGGTCGTGTGTCAGAGGGCGAGAGAGGTTTGTTGATTTTAGAAACAGGCCTAATAAATGCACGTTTCCACTGAGAGGGAAAATACGAATGAGAGAAGCAGTGATTAAATATCTTGGTTAAATGAGTTCCTATGACGGGTAGAGCCTTGTAAATGACGAACAGCGATATCCCGTCAGGACCCGTAATGTGGGACCCTGACCTTGACGATCGGATGAGTTGAGTTACAAAGTCAACGGTGACGTGCGAGAATGTGAAAATGGTTCTTCTTGGCCTGTGGGTTAATAAAAGAATATGTGAGAGATCTTTTTCGGAACATGGCTGGATGGAGTTGGAAATGGATATATAATAAGAATTGAGCTCATTAGGAGTGAAGAAATGAAGTGGTGACGAAAGGGTCGATTTAACAAGGCCAAGGGAACCGAGCTCTCTCCACAACCCAATAGGATTCTCAATGTTAGCCAACCTGTCATGGTGATACCTACTCTTGGCTAGCCGCAATTCGACGGTGAGCTTGTCTCGGAACTGTCTGTAGATCGCAAAACCCAACAGACTATTTGATCGTCTGGCTTGCTTGTACAAGGAATTTCTGTTCTTGATCTGAAGTTTGAGAGTGTCAGTGAGCCATGGTGCTGACGGTTTGTTAACACTTAGTTTACGAAGAGGCGCATGTAAATTTAGGGCCGTCTCAAGTGCGTAGTAGAACGCGTCGATATCGTTATTGATATTATTGGGGACACAACTATTCGTAAGAGTGAGAGCCATGGAAGCACTTAACTTGAGTTGAAGAGTTTCGCAGAAGGAAACATCATTGAAATTTTTAAAGTTACGACGCAATAAGACTCGACGAGAGATGCTCGGAACAGTGAGTGCATAAGAGAGCATGAGTAAATCGTGACCCGCTATGAAGGGTACCTCAGTTTTTTTTCGAATTTGTGTACTTTTGTGTGATTGTCAACAATGAACAGATCAAGTAACGAGTCACAAGTTGACGTGTGAAAAGTAGCATCAGACTCTACTATGTGTAAGGCTAATGACGATGTAAGATCGCGTAGATAACTTGACTCGAAGGTACGGAGCAGCAGATTGCAATTTAAATCGGCTCCAATAATGATATTGGTATAAGCATGAGAGAATCTGAGAAAGGAATTGACAAAATCATCAAATAGAGCAGCCTTAGGTCTTCTATACATCGTAGTGAATAGAAATTTTTCAGAGTTGGGATGGCGAATTTCACGAATGAGATATTCAGGAGAATTGGAGAACTCGCTTGGTGACATAGCAAGGACGCTCGCACTCAGAGACTCGTGAATGTAACATGCTACTCCGCCACCTTCTTTACCTTCCCTGTCGTTACGAATTAAAAAGAAATTGTCAATTTTAACCAAGTCGTCAGAAATATGCGAGTGCAACCAGGTTTCGGAGATGGATACAATGTGAACTGACTTTTTTCGAGAAATATCTTGACGTCCTCAATGTGTCCCGGAAGAGAGTTTGCATTGAATTGCACAATATTCAAGCTTGAGGACGCTGATGTGTTGATGTTGAGGATGCGCTCTTGATTGTTGAGAGGTAGTCATTCGAGTTTCGCCAGATCAGATTCGGTCGCAATCCTGATCGGAGGTTGGCCTTCACGACGTGCGAAAATCACTCCTGCCTTGGCCCAGACGAACTTGTACGATGTCAACGCAGCTTTGGCCTTGGCTTTGCGCAAAAGATTGTAAACGTCAGCTGGTAAGAACTCATTTACGAATATGTTTCCTCGTTGGTTGGTAGCAAAGACTTCGCTGATCTTTAGATCCTTCTTCATAGGTTTTGTGTTGATAATATGGTCACGAACTTGAGTCGATTTAAGCTTCACGATAAATGATTTAGATGAGAGCCGAGAATTAGAACCGGTCTGATCGTTCCCCAGATTCCTATTGCGAGAGACTTCTCAAATTTCCAGAACGTCTGATATAAGTTCAGGGATGCCGAGGGCACGAAAGATTTTTTCGACAATGATGTGTTGAGAATCAAGAGTGGTGATAGGTATTCCAGCAAGAGATATCTCGGCCGACGTGTAACTTGATGGGACATTGCTAGCTCGAAGAGCATCAATATTTTGCAATATTTCTCTGTTCGATGCCTCTAGACGAGAGATTCTTTCCTGGTTTTCACTGACCGTATGTGCTAATTTTTGGATATCCTTAAGACTCTTCTTGACATCGTTGTTGACCGTGTTTTGCTTAAGTATGAAGTTATCAAGCTTTGTAAGGATAGAATGGAGAATTTTGTCGGTCGTATTTGGCTGTGGATGACTCTGAATAGTTGTATTAAGAAGAGCAGCTGTGGCTGCATCTATCTCCATTTCGTTATCCATGATCGACAGATTTGATAAACAGCATGCACTCGCACTTTTATATTTGACGTATGCCTTGCTGCAACCAGGATGAAAAACACGCATACACGTGGGGCACTTGATCTGTGCCCCCGCAATGTCTTTCCTGCACTTTTCACACTCGACCGGCATGCAGAATATACAGGATCAGCGTAAATAGCGGGAACTTTTATACCAACAGCCGGTATATTACCGACCGCGATGAGTTAAATTGGATTGTGCTCAGGTGCCGATTACAACATAGTGCGGCGAGTAGGAATAACAGCAAGCGTGTGAGTAATTCGGATATAGAGAGTGAGCATACACAGTACTGTATGGCCAATGATCATACGCGATCCAATGCGCATGTGTGATCTAATGCGCATGCGTGATCCAGTGCGCGTGCGTCGACCCGATCAAGAGATGTTGAGCGCATGCGTTGAACAGCTCACGATGAGATTATCATGATGGCAACGACGAGATGAATAGGTGAGGTTAGGAAATCTGCCAATTTAATGAACGTTTTTCAATCGTAATCCGAGCCAGAACATCAAATTGATAAAGTTGAGATGAAAAGCATTATTAGCGCATGCAAGCCCTGCAACAAAACCACCCGCAGGCAGAAAGCGGCAGAAAATTTGTCCGAAAATGCAGAGAGCGACGTAGAATGTGACAGGTGTACTCACAAGAGAGAGAGAGAGAGAGTTGAGTTGAGTTGAGTGTTTATTTCTTGGTTCTGGGGGTTAGCCCATGAGAGCACGCATATTATATACAAAATCACAGAGATTCCTTACAGTTATAAGATTTTTAACAATAATTACTATGTACGGAGCAGAAACATAGGAGGGAACTTAACAGTAAACTATTTAACTTAAACTTAGTGCTACATTTACTACGAACTGACATACCAGAGGATTGAAGTTCGCGAAAATTATGCAACATGCCAATGCAAAAGCCGTACAAAACAAGAGAGACGCGCATAAGAGCGACATACCAGAGCATCACCTTCATCGTGCCACACACTGACATACCATAGAATAAATATGCGCAATATGTAACAAAAATCAGCGCAAAAACAATATAAGCAAACAATACCAGCGCAAAAACATACAGGCGAAAAAAAGGTACAATGTGCGGCAACCCAGATCAATAATACGCACAGTATACAAGGATAGAAATACGAAGAGTGATAGATGGGCCTGGCTTATTGTACCCAGATAGCAGGAGGGGCAAGTGGAGGGGAGAATCAACCTTATTTAGCGAGGAAGAAGTATGCATTACAAGTCCCATGGAGGCAGGGAGAAAACCTCGAAACTCAAGTAGGAGTCCCAAGAAGTAGGAGAAAACCTCGAAACAGGCTCCTCTCCGCTTTGCGCAGCGCAAAGCTAAGAGTAGTCTCCCAAGCGTCAACTCGAAGAGGAGGGGGATGACCCAGCCATTTCCTTCTGTCGCTCAAGGTCCGCCATATCACGTATAATAGTAGGTTCTGGGCTCCCACGTGAACTGAGATGGATAACCCCATCTCTGACTCGAACAGAACTGATGTCAGGTTTTGCTTTAGCCCAGTCACGAGTGGCTTTGAGCAGAGTATAGAGGGGCCCTGGCAGATTACGATTTACGAAGACCCGGGCTGGCTCGAACGAGGCGTCAACATCGGCAGCAGTGAGACCCGGGATGAGCTTCCGCGCGGCGGAGATCACCTGCTCACACAGGTGATCGCTCGCAAGCTTCACCAAGATTTTTGCATGCTTGCCAGATTGAGACGACCTAAGACGGAAAGCGTCTAATAGGGAAACGGAAGGCAGCTCAACCCGGATGGCACTGCACACTGAGTGAACAAGATCCCGAGCAGACTCCCGTTCGGTTTCAGGGAGACCTGCAATCGTTAACTCATTTGATTTGTCCCTCGACTCCATTTTGGCCACACGATTAGACAGTTTAACAATATGTTCTTTTAGGGCACAGTTTTCCCTTTGCAACGTGTCGAGCCCCACTTGCGTCTTATCATCAAGCGTCGAGATACGTGTTTCCATGACCAAATGCGAAGTTGCGAGTCTAGCGACGTCAGCACTCAGGACCGAGATTTTTTGCTCGACGCCCGCTAGAGTTTCCTGAATAACCTGCAGCTGCGTCCCCATTTGAGAGTGTGCGTGCTGATTCTGAGATGCTATTTGCTGATTTTGAGTTTCCATTTGTTTGAGCAGCTCCATGAGATCCTGAAGTGTTGGTGGATCCGAGGACGACTTCGTACTTGGGGGCATACGAGGGGTCAACATCGAACGGTTGTTCAAGCACGAGTCACAACGGGTGCTCATTTTCCCGCCAGTGCCGGACGAAACAATCTCGTATTTACCCTCCGCACATTTACCGTGAAAGATCGACCCGCAATCCCCTGAGCAGATGACAGCCTCAATTTTTGGGACGAAGTAGTTGCATAAACCACAACGGGATGCCATCTCGCCCGTAATTAAAGACGAGCCTTACGATCGCGAAAGATGGTGGGTATCAACTGGCCCACAACGATGTAAGCGAGACCTTCCTTGTCAGCAGTCAATAAGGTAGGAGATGAACAGCCGAGGAGAAAATACCCATGCGCAGCAACAAGATGGAGAGAGGCGCAAGCGTAGTACAGTCAGCACAATAAGCGCAAGCGCAAAAGCACGAGAAAATACCCATGCGCAGCAACGAGGTGGAGAGAAGCGCAAGCGTGATAGTGGCAGCGAGGAGCGCAGGCGTGGCAGCAATAACAGCAGATGAGACACAACAGCCAGCTGATGCAAGTCGCCCATGCGCAGCAGCAAAAAGGAGAAGGGCGCAAGCGCGGTAACGGCAGCAACAGACGTGGGGCAGGATGGACCAGTCCGTCCAGCCAGAGGTTACCCGAGACGCACATGCACTTTTCATCGAGATATCACAACAATGCGGGTGCCCAAGTGCATACCCAACAGCTCAAGATGAAAAGCGTTACTAAGGCTCGCTCTACACTGAAACAAAACGGCCCGGAGGCACAAAGCGGCAGAGAAAACTCGAACAGAAGAGGGAGCAGAGAAAACACACAACCGTCAGTACTCACAGAGAGAGAGAGAGAATTTATTTAGCTTTAAGCTACTTTACCAGTTTACATCTCATTCTTAATACTACGTCTTACATACTAATTTTACGTCTATTCCACTGCTATCTATCTCATCTGATACCAGCTCCCTTTTAACATATTCTTTTAAACTCCGCTTGAATTTATCTACGCATGCTTCCTCTTTCATTTGCCTCGGCAATTCATTAAACATTTCAAATCCTTCATAGACAATCGTTTTCTCCGCAGTTTTTGTCCTCGTTGCTTTTATATCAATATCTTCTCTATTCCTTGTCAGGTATCTATGCCTTCTTTCCACTAACTGTACTTCTTCCGTCAAATACATTGGTGTCAGTCCTTTTTTCATCTTATATACTAACAAAATCATCATCGCTCATCGCTCTATTTTGCGTTTTTTGTAACACCTCCAAGCACATATCACTATAATTCAACATTACTGTGATACAATAGTCGTAGTGCGGTCCGATCAAACTATTATAGATAATGATACGGCTCAAGACGGAGATGTCTTTCTTAATACGATTTAAAAAATTTATTTTTTTTTACACTTTTTTTGCCATATACCATGCATTCCTATCAAACAATAGATTGTCATCAATTATCAAACCGAGATATTTCGTTTCCATCACCTCCTCTATCATATCATTGTGACGTGCAGGGCGTTATTGCACGACTAACAAAGTAAATCCCTTGTGCGAAACACAAGGGTTTATATTTAATTTTGTTTAGGATAAGTTTTCCGACAACGTCCCATACGGGCCCGTTCCTTTAGATAGTTGGAAGAGGAAATTATGGTCAGGATAAATTAATTGTAAGTAACTTCTTTCCCATCAAGAGTCCAATATTTATTTAATTAACAGAATTTAGAAAAGTCCCAAATATAAGGTTCCAAGAATACAAGTTAATAGTTCATAATTTAAAAGGACTCGAACGAATAGTTGAATCTCAAGACAACAAACTCTCACAATCATACGTACAAACACACACGCTACTCACTCAGTTATCGGCGCAGCTGACAATATAGGCTGCCGACCTTTATGCTACCTCACTCGCTCTCCCGTGGTATACCGATGTTCGCTCTCTCTTTTCGGTACCGGCTCGGTCGTTGGCATACGCGGCAACCACAGCAGTTCCTCGCGCTCACGTTACACACCTTACACTCTGTCCTCGATTGCTTGACAGCTCTTGGACTCACTCGTACAGTAAACACTTAAAACTACACGACAGAATGTTCGTGGCAGAGGTTGATTGTAATTTCTTAAACTAACGCAAATCGACTTATAAACACGACGCGCGCAACTCGGGGGCCTCTTTGCGAACCCGGTCGACTTACAACGGCGACCTTATGTAGGGATCGGGGAACTACCGTCCGAGAATTATTGCCGCTATGTGAAGCGTTTATGCGGAGTTACTCCAGAATCAAGCTTTACGCTATCGTGTGCATCCGGAGACTAATTTGTCCCAGCTCGCTCAACTGGCGTTCTGTCGATCGCCAGGTGAAAGAGCGGGGGCAAATTTTGTCAATTCAACAATCCTGCACGCGCGAACATTGACTCGCGCTCTCAGGACGTTGCACCGGAATTCCAACTGTGCTATGTGGAAATATTGCAATTATAAGATATAAGCAATTTTAGAGACAGCTTCGGCTAATCCCCAACGGTCATCGCCCCGTGTTGCCAAGCCACCAAAATGCTTACTCGGAAACACGGCACGTGACAGCATTCCCCCCTTAACAATCGACGTCCTCGTCGATCCAATTAAAATCACGGGACCTTGATACATTGATTCTCGAAGCTGTCAATGTTTACTGTTTGATATGAAAATTTGAATTTTACAAAAGGAAAAAATTTTTTATCTTGTGCTGCTGAGTTTGTAACCAAAGAAAAGTATTGATAACCACGGCTCGTGAGGGCATCCCCCCCTTAAAAATCGACGTCCGCGTCGATAATCTATGGGAATTTGATTCTATAGGAATTATATTGACATATTTGCTCTCTGCCGCGCTTTCCTCTGTGTATTACCTACGTAACTTCATAAATTTTTACATTGGTACATGGAATTAAATCTGCTTTTTCTCTCATATGCATACTGACATACCTTGTTTGTTGTCTCGCTTATATATTTCATTAGGTGATGACGATGACAATTGCCCCTATTCCTTCTCCCAATAGATTTATTCCACTAAGTTTCACTTAAAATTACCTTCCCCATTAAAATTATTATTCTTATTGCTATTGTTATCATTATTATGATTTTTATTTTTCTTTGTTTATTTTTATTTTTTATTTTTTATTTATTTTTTTTTTGTTTATTTATTTATTTATCGGGCGACCTGTTTTGGCAGCACACCGTCCCCTATGACACTTGCGTATTCAGACTCGATATCGCGTTCGTTGCCTTCTGATTTCTCGAGTTTCTTCCGGTTACGGCGGGAATCATGTATTTTTTTTCTGCAATTCTGCAAGTCCGGAATATCCTTGTGTTGCTCGATGCGAGGTCGTTGACGTAAATTGTATATGTATGATGTTCCTCGTGCTATCAATCTTCGACATGCATAGATGAGTGATATAACCACCAGAAGTCCTTGTATCGAAAATACGGTGATAAAAAAACGTTGTTGCGATTCTTTTTCTCTTCGATGTGTTCCTATTTCCTGAATTTTTTTTCTCGATCTCGAACAATGATTCTCCTTTTTCCTCATCTACCCACAGCTGTTTGCTTATGGCGTGATTTACGGTATGTTGTTTATCTATTGATGATAATTGAAGGCTTTGATGATCGTTCAAAATCGGTACTATTATGCTTATATTCAATGAAATATCCGGAGTATAAAAATACTGTTCTCGACCCTTGTATGTTCGAATTCCGGTGAGTGCCGAATCACGGGTTCTCGCTATACAATTTGCACTTAGATGAAATACTCCCGTATTGCTTAGTATCACGGTAGTATCACCGAGTCCAGGACAAAGTACATGGACAGGTTCTGGTATTGCTAGCGAGTATAGCCAGCCTCCCTGTGATGGTAAATGTTTCCAGAAGGGTTCATGTCGGGAGCGTACTCGTACATCACAACTTCGGTATGCTGACGAGGTTGGTCTCATAAGCATTTTTAATTCGCATTTCTCGGATGTGGAAACTTCGCTTAACAAGGTTTCCATGGCACACAAATAAGAATTTTCCACACGTTTGCAGGATTGGATGTATAGGCCATCGGCTAGGAAGTATGTTCTCCTATCTGCTGATAGCACGATGTATGAAGTCGTAGGGGCTATAAAAGCCGACCCAGTCCGGTTTCCTGTTTGCGGTACCGGCCAGGGATGCATTCGATATAATTGAAAAATATTCCGATCAAGTAAAGGGATATGCACGATGATGATCAGGCGCCCTTCATGATAAACCAAATCTGCGTGCACAATTCTAGCGATAGATTCTCCACGTATAGACTCGACCGATAACGGGAACTCGTAACTTGGTGCTCCAAGCTGGATCTCGCGGGAGATCTCCGACAGCTGAGCTGGAGTCAATATTGCAGGATCATATTGCCCATTTCGCGCGGTTGTTATTATTCGTATAGACTCTTCGCAGATTTTCCTGTACTTTTCAATTTTTAGTTCCGCTTGGTATGTGTACCGTATTAGCTCACCATTATATACGACCCTTGCGGTTTCTTCGTCTAGATGTTTTAGCTGCCCGTGAAGTTCGTTTACCCTCATGTACAGGTCATCAAGTCGAGCAGAATCCTCGACATGATTACCGTGAAGTTCTTGCAGCCGTGATGTGGTGATATGCATTTGTTTACCTATCAGTTGTGTGATGTTCGCTTGATCCGTGAACAACCGATCTATTTGTTTGTTGATATATTCGGCATCATCTTGATTCATAGTTCCGAACAGGGACTTACTTAAAGAGCCAATTATTCCCAAGGGTACTGATCTTTTACTCAATGATTTCGGTATTTCGCTTCCTTGGTGGTCATTCAATTTGCTCGCTATGGCGACCTTTTCTAACTCTTGTAGCGTTAGTTTCGCCTGGGCAAGTTGGTCGTTGAGATAATCTTGCCGCAACAACTCGCGGCATTTTTCCTTTGGGTTTCTTCTTTTGCACGTGTCCAGTATATTATATACGTTGCTATTTATTAGAGGAAAGCTGTTAATAAATTTTTGAACTTCTATAAAGATCGTGACTTGCCAGTCTGCATGCTGTAGTCGTAGAGGTGCCACCTTCTCATAGTATAGTCCAGGTTTATTTTTGATGATGATGTTTTGGTGGGAATTCTCCATCGTCAGTTCCCCATTTGCACATATAATTAACTGTAATATTACGAGGATGGGTAGTACTGTGATGAGTATGTTAGCCATGTTGTCAAATGATCCCCTTATTCCAAGGTTATGATGTCGATTCCTTCTTGATTTATAGGTGGGTTTGGTGCCGCAGTTCGATCCTGTTCTTCCAAGTGTTGTACAATGATGATTGGTCGTGTTACTGGAGGTTCCGGAATTATATAGAGTTTTTCCACTTGTATCGGTTTTATCACGGCTACCGGTTTTGTTTTTAATAATGTCTGCAATGAAGTTAGTGTTTCGTCTGATTCTCCGGAAATTTTTCCCTGAGTGGTGTTATTGAATATTACTGTGTCACAAGAGTCTTTGTCGTCGGTTTCGCAGATTACCTTATCTACTATTAGTATTTTACCGACTGGAATTTTGAATTCTTGGTGTTTAGTGATTTTAAATCCTCTTTGTTTCCGATTTTTCTTGCCACCTCGGGGCTTACCCATGAGAACACGTACTTCACTCACTTGGCAATTATTACTCTGTTATGCTATGCGATTAGTTTTTATCCTCCGGGATTTTTTTTTTTTTTTTTTTTTTTTTTTTTTTTTATGGAAAATAGATACTTCGAGAAAAGGAAAGAGAAATAATCACTTTATTTTTCTCTTTGTTAAAATTTTGCCTAGTCCATCCTGACATTCACATATCCCGATTGTTCTTCGATTGTTTGAATTCGTGATTGGTAATTTAGATTTTTAGCAAAGGCGCATTGAGTAGCTTAGCTGTTCATGCCATGTGCAACAGTACAAAAATAATCGTTAATTCTGTGTACTAGTGCAACATCTCGCAATTAGCAGTCAATAATATGAAAGCTCTTGCAACAACTCGCAAACAGTACTGATATAACGTTTCCTTCGCACTAGTGCAATATCTTGCCTTGATTGGATAGGAATAATCGTGCGACTACTCGCAAACAGCAGAAAGGTAATCGTTTATTCTATGTACTAGTGCAACATCTCGCGCTTAGCCATCAAAAATATGAAAGCTCTCGCAACTACTCGCAAACAGTACTGATATAAACATTCCTTTCACACTTCTCGGTTTTCACTTCTCGCTTACTCGGAAACACGGCACGTGACATCATTTCCTACTTTTATTTCACATTTTTTTCTTACATTCAACTTTCTTGCATCATGGATTGGCATGAAAACGGTCTTTTTCTATTCATTTTTAAAGAGTTTTGTTTTAATCATTGTGCCATTTTCCTTAAATTTCTATTCAGTCGTTCTTGTATCACCGTAACATCATCACTTGCTGTATACATCATTGCATCATCCGCGAACAGTTTCAACTTGCATCCATTTCTGTCCAATGCTCCAACAATATCGTTGATATATAATACAAAGAGAGAGAGAGAAAGAGAGAAGTAATTTTGGCCGAGATTGCATGTTTTTGGTAAAAATACACATGCTCGATCGACGGAACTCTCTTACCGTCATCGACGAGCTCGACAGTTCGTTTCGATAGGACTCGATCGAGAATCATAGATTCGCGACCGAGAACTTATCGGTTCGAATGTGATTCGAAGCCCACGTGAGTGTGACCATTGAATCCGTCCATAAGTAAACCCGTGAATGACCGAGTCCCAATGTATTTTGTACGTAATGAGTGAGTTTCGCGAGCAGCACCACTGCCGCGAGTTCCAGCCGTGGAATTGTAAGCGGTTTAATTGGTTTGCCATTTGGCTAATGAAAAGCCGCACGCGTTGCAAATCCCGATGAGTTGTTGCGCCTGTGTGATGAGCTCAGGAACGTGATCAGCACCCCCGTAAATATCGTCCACGTATCGCCCCATTGTAAGAGGAGCGACCGCTTCTGGATATTTATCCCCTTCATCCTCTACAAGTTGAAGAAGTAGCTGTACCGCGAGAAACGGAGCTGGTCTCGTTCCGTACGTGACCGCAGTCAGCTGATACGGAACGATGTTCCCAAGATCATCAGCCCAAAGTATCCGTTGAAGATCCCAATCATCCCGATGAACCCGAATTTGCCGAAACATCTTTGTGATATCTGTAGCAAAAATAAACCGATATCGCCGAACCCAAAGAAGAACGTCCGAAAGATTTCGTTGCAAGTTTGCCCCCGTGTGTAAAATGTCGTTTAGTGAAACCCCTGAGACAGTATTGCTGGACCCGTTGAAGACAACCCCGAGTTTTGTAGTTGTACTGCCTTTCTTCAATACCCCGTGGCGAGGAAGGTAATAAGCCCGGTCCCGAAAAATCGAGCTTGTCGAGGCCCGTACCATATGTTGTAGGGCCTCGTATTCGCCGAGAAACGACTCGTAGAGTTCCCGATAGGTTGAATCCCGCGATAGTTTCCGTTGAAGTCGTTGGACACATGCCAACGCCGTAGTGTAAGACCCACCTATGTGAACTGAGGTCGACTTGACCGGAACCCGAACGACATAGCGACCCGTGGTATCCCGGAAGGTGAGTGGAAACGAAATGAGACTCACACTCTTGCTCTTCCGGCGTGAGTTGAGAACCCAAATTGACAGCGACCTCCTACTGCACCCGAAATCGCGAAAATAGTTCCTGTAAATTCTGAAACCCGTGGTCCACTGCAACATGATGAACGAGGCCAGCTGACATATGTGTGTCAGTAACTGGCCCGAGAATAACCCGAACGAAAAGAGTATCCTGTGCAATGGGAGCCTCAGGAGGTCCCCGTTCGATCTGCGACCGAATGAATTACCCATATACAACTGCTCCCAGTATGAGATCGATCGATCCCGGCGAAGAAAAGTCGGGATCTGCTAACGTGAGCCCTTACACATGATCCCAATGTAAATGTGATAGGGTAAATGAAGGGAGAACCGGCATTAACTTGGAAAAAATGTGAGCTTTTAATGTGAGAAATTCCGACGAATGAATTGATTGAAGTGTGCAAGTAACCATTCCGCGTGTCTGCCCCGATGAAGTTCCCCCGATCCCGATAATCGGAACGGAGGATGATTCCCGTCGCAGCCTAAGCTGATGAACTACCGCGTCTGAGATGAGTGAGACCGCGGACCCCATGTCGAGTAACATGCGTACCCGGTGTGTTGACCCGTGCGGAGTTGACCCTCATTAACTCAGCAGAGGAAAGTCAGAAAAATTGAATTTTCTCTTCACCAAAATTAGGTGCTTTTTAGGTGCTAATTAGGTACCCAGTTCATAATTTTAGTGCTCTTGTATTTATAGCCAAGAATCCAACTTCAAAAAGTCTCTGCTAGCATGAAATCAAGCTAGCAGAGCATCATCAAAAAATGAACTATAATAATTTTTTACTGCACAGGATTTAAGTGCTTTTTAAGTGCTTTCAGGGTGTATAAAATTCGACCCTAAATTTTAAGTGAAATTTTTTTTTTTCAAATTTTGGAAATTTAAAAGAGGAAAGACTGAAAAACTGAATTTTCTCTTCACCAAAATTCGGTGCTTTTCAAGTGATAATTTTGTACCTAGTTCATAATTTCGGTTCTCTTGTATTTATAGCCAAAAATCTAACTTCAAAAAGTCTCTGCTAGCATAAAATCAAGCTAGCAGAGCATCATTAAAAACCGGACGGCAATAATTTTCTACTGCATAGGATTTAAGTGCTTTTTAAGTGCTTTCAGGATGTATAAAATTTGACCCGAAATTTTGAGAAAAATTTTTTGTTTTTTTTTCAAATTTTGGAAAAAAAAATAAGAACTACAAAAATGAATTACTCTCGGACAGAAAGAACGTACGATTTAGGTGCTTTAGAGACATGCACCGCACCATTTAAGTGCTCGATCCCTTAAACCCCAAAATCAACCTCTTGTCACAGCGAAAAGCTTTCTTCGAGAAATATTTCTGCATACGAAAAATATCAAAATATTATAGCACAAATAGAACGTGAGATTTAGGTGCTTTCGAGACACGCATTGCACGATTTAAGTGCTCATTCTCCGTCAATGCAAAACACTCCACCTAGCCAGACAAAGGGATAGTCGCCTAAAAAATTACAACTAAAAACAATTGAATTACCCTCGCACAGAAAGTACGTACGATTTAGGTGCTTTCGAGACATGCATCGCACTATTTAAGTGCTCGACGCCTCGAACCCCAAAATCAACCTCTTGTCACAGCCAAAAGCTTTTTTCGTGAAATATTTCTGCATACGAAAAATATCAAAATATTATTGCACAAATAGAACGTGAGATTGAGGTGCTATCGAGACACGCATCGCTATCGAGACACGCATCGCACGATTTAAGTGCTCGACCCCTTGAACCCTAAAATCAACCACTTGTCACATCAAAAAGCGTTTTTCGTGAAATATTTCTGCCTACGAAAAATATCAAAATATTATTGCACAAATAGAACGTGAGATTAAGGTGCTTTCAAGATACGCATTGCACGATTTCAGTGCTCATTCCCCGTCAATGCAAAACACTTCCCCTAGCCAGACAAAGGGACCGTTTTCAAAAAATTGGATGTAAAAAAATCGAATTGCCCTAGCACAGAAAGTACGTACGATTTATGTGCTTTTGAGTTATGCATCGCCCGATTTAAGTGGTCGACCCTTTAAACCCCCATATCAACCTCTGTCACAGGTAACGACTTTTTTCGTAAAATATTCTCGCATACGAAATATATCGACATATTTGGGCACGAATCGAACGTGCGATTTAGGTGCTTTCGAGACACGCATCGCACGATTCAAGTGCTCAGTCCCCGTGATTGCAAAACCCTCCCCCTAGTCAGACAAAGGGACCGTTGCCTAAAAAATTCAAACTAAAAAAAATTGAATTACCCTCGCAAAGAAAGAACGTACGATTTGGGTGCTTTCGAGGCAAGCATCACACCATTTAAGTGCTCTATCCTTTAAACCCCCAAATCAACCTCTTGTCACAGCGAACGGCTTTTTTCGTAAAATATCGACATATCTGGGCACAAATAGAACGTGAGATTTAGGTAACAAAATCGTAAAGTAAGTACACATCTAGATTTCTAAAATATTTCAGAATTTGGATGATTGGATATAGATAATAATCAATGAATTCCGGTTCACTGTCATACCTCGATTTTCAATGCATGGTTCATACTTTTGCCTTATAGGTTAGGTTTGGACACGGTGAAACTGTTTCTTACGCGACAATGTTACATGCGTTATATTTCCTATAGAGAAAGTATTTTCGTATATCTTTTGATATACGGGTCGGATACGGGGATCATTATATTTATCAATTACAAGTTACAATCAAGCGGCTTTGGTAATCGCGTCTCTTATTAAGAGTCATCGAGCGAGGGCATACAAAGCGCCAAGTGGCCAATAAGCCAACTAAGAATTTCCTAGACGTTTATATTCGAAATGTAGCCGAAAATACAATAGTATTACACAATTGAACATAACAGATAAATTTGTTCGACTTGTAAGATATACGGTCTGGTCCTCTGCTCCGTGGAATTTTTTTTTTTCGAGGAACAATAAATTATCGAAAACTCGAGGCGGCTGTCGTTTGCCACGACGCCTTTCTCACCAACTGACGAGTTCATTTTATTATTAATTTCACGCACATCTGCCACTCTTTATCAGACCAGAGCGTATTGCTCGCCACCTCACTGCACTTTTTAAAAATATTTTCACCTTATTTCGTTGATGAACGAAGTAATCATTTCGAATATAGTGTTACGTCCTGACCCTCGATTTTTCTCATCTCGGCCAAGAAAAGCGCGGCTTTCCCTTTAACACGTTATTCGAGATAAAATCGGAATTGGCCAGGTTATTGCCCTGTTTTGAGCCTAACCTTGCGGAAAATTGCTCAGGATGGGCGGAGAGTGCATAATTTGGTAACAATGGCAAATTTAAATAAAATCTCACGAACAAAACTCTTTAATTTTCGCGAGATACATCGGAAAAGACTAATAAATTGTAATTCGGCAAAATCGGACAAATAAACTCGTAATATAAAGGGACAAAAATTGTATGATCACATTAAATAAATTCTGAATAAAACGGGAACTAAACTGTTACTGACGCGGAAGAAAATAAACTACAGGGCCATCCTCAAGATAAGCCTCCTGGGGTTTATCCGCGCAAACTGCAAGGACAAACGAAATTATCGCGAGCACTAAAAATGACCGCTACTACAACGATAGCTATCTTTAATTGGAAAAGGTCCATGGTCGATTGACAACCCTCACAAAACAAAAATCAACACATAATTTACTCAACCACGACTCGATTAAATTTTAATTACTCAAAGAAATTCAAAAATCTCCAAAATGAATTTAACCACGGATGATGCATAAAATTTATATTAGAAATGAATATCAAGTGATAAACACAAAAAAACACTATTGATCCATTATTTTCCGGAACAAAACGTGAATGACTCAAATGAATTTAACTCGCAGATATTTCACTGAATTTACAAATATGAGCACTTCCTAGGAGAAAATAAATTCACACGAAAAATAATCCTACAATCGATTGAAACACGAACAGGTTTTTCGGAGCGATTTACTCAGAACATAGAAATAATCGAATTGCACAAACGAAAAAAATATAAAAATAATTTTAAAGGACACGAAATAAATTGGACAAAGAATTGAACTTAAACATGAGGAAGATAAAATTGGGAAAATAATTCTGATCAGACACTTTTCGCAAAACTGAAGTTAAACTGACATAACTCTTCACAAAACTGAATTTAACACAAAAATCTGAATTTCCATAAAACACAAAAACCTGAATCTTCATAAAACTGAATATAACACAAAAATCTGAACTTCCATAAAACTGAATTTAACACAAAAATCGAAATCTAATACAAAACGGATAACGCGAAAAGGGAAAACAACGACGAAAATATTTCATAGACCTTCAACGGTGAGTAACCCGGTAGTTTCGGTTACGGGACTCGAGCCGTCATGGGGTGTCGACCGGGGTCGGAGACACCGCGCAACACGAACGAAAATATACTGACACATGCGAGAAAACATTTTGAGATACTTACTACTTCGATGATTATGAGAACAAAGCGAGGTGTAAGGCCGGCAAAAATTGAATGATGACGACGATGAAAAAGATTTACGAGGTTGAACGTAATGGTGAATTGGTGGCAGGGCAAACAGTGTCCAACAAAACAAAATGTTCACACGAGAAAAAAAATATATTTTGCTCTTTAAAACACAAGGTCCAGCAAAAGGAAAATGAAATGTCTGTTCACAACAAAATAGGAATAAAAATATTGTCCGCAAAAATAAAATGGTTCACAAAAATAAAATTGTTCGCAAAAATAAAATGGTTCACAAAAATAAAATTGTTCGCAAAAATAAAATTGTTCGCAAAAATAAAGTTGTTCGGTATTGAAATCGGTTGAATAAAATGAAATAAAATAAACTTGAGATACTGTGTCAAAAATGATGAAAAGTATATAAAGAAAAATAATTGACGCGACGAACAGCGATTCTGCTTAAAAATTTCTCCGGACTTTCTGAACGTTCTGACATACCGCGACTTCAAACTAAGATCTACTCTGGCCACCGACTGCCAGCGATTCGTTACTTAAAATTTGCTTCCGACTCTGACGAACATACCGCCTACTTAAGATTTCTTCCGATTCTAACGAACCACCCGCGGGCTCATTACCCGGTCTTATATAGGGTCCTCTAGGATGGCTTAGTTTCGGCGGTGGGGAGGTACGCCCTTAGACGCCTTAGACGCTCCAGGCTCCTCCGCCGCCTCCACCTCGCATCCCCGATGATCCCCTGGAATCTATATAATCGAAAATTTATACTTATGATTAACACGAATTCATCCTTATAATATAATATTCACTCCTGCATTCCTTTATAATAATTATTCCATTATTACCTAATAATCAGAAAACGAATTCCTCATACATACGCCGTCTTTTCATGAAGACGCTCACTCTGTCTCTCTCATACTTACATATTTCGTATTTACTTTCTCACTCACTCTATCTCTCGTTTTGGAGGTACCACACAGTGGAGGAGTAAACCCCTCTTCTTCATTCTGGTCACTCTCTCCTTCTCATCCCTCCATGCTTGCATTCGACTTCTCCTACGGGCCACGCGTTGACCCGTCATAGGCTCTCGATGTCACACACACATACATACACATCCATTCGTCTTTTCCCATTCGTACTCTCGTTCGGTGACAACTTCTCCTCTGTTTCTCTGTATCTTTCTCGCTCTGGATTTCGTTCGATCTTTCCTCTCATTCTATTCATTCCTATTTCTTTATAATTATTTACCATGCGGAGGTTCGGATGCAATGGTGTATGTCATGCTATTTCTTTTGGATTATAATTAATTCTTTCCAATAATTATACGAAAGGAAATTATTTTAGCGTATCCAAACTACTCAAAATTCTCATAATTATTAGCCAGTTATTCAGATTCTACAATTGAAAATTTTATTTATATACTTCGGATCTTGCGTAATTTTATGATTCTGGCTTTTTTTATTTCTTTTACTTGTCGTTACAGGAAAGATCTATTTCCGTGCTCACGCAACTATCACTCATACATTCATTCATCCAACTCGTACTTATTATAGGAAAAGGATTCGTTCACAGTTTTCATTTCCACATAAACCTTTACCATGCATTACGAAATCTCCTGAAATCTTTGAATTTGGTCGTTGTTAATTAAAAAGGAAAACGTTAATTAAATAATGTGCTTGCTACGCTTTTGGAGTCTTTGTTGGATTCGATGCCGAATTTTGGTGTCGCCCCTCCTTCGTAGGCGAGAGCTTGGATTCGTATGTCGATGGGACATACGCCTTCTGAATCCCAGGACTTGGGACAAAGCGCTGCTTGCTCTCTTTCTTTGGCTATAGACTCGGCGTTTCCTTCGTGCAGCATAAACATTCAGTGCTCATTAAATTGGAGTCCAAGAACAGTCCAAGCATAAACAGATATTCTCAAAAGTTTGTTTAATTTTGGTCGTCGATGATTGGGTGTTTCGCCGAAATCTTTCTTCCATCGAGTCTCCTCGACTCGACCAATGCGTTAATTTATCGATCACGTGCAGAGCTCATGTAGACTACCCATGAGAATTATCGGATGACTTTTTCCAGACGCCGTTCCCAAAAAGTCGTAACAAGGCTAAAACCTCCCATAATTTCGGAGCAAGAAAAAAAAAGAAAAACAACAAAGATTCAAAGAAAAATTCACATCTCTTCGACCAATTTCGATTCATGGAAATCCCGACCTAGTTTAAAATAAAATTGAACACTTAAATGCAATTATCTATAATCTAACGCCACCTTTACCATCACCGATGACCTGACCCAGGTACCCATGCTCATTCTTGATTTTACATTTTTTACATCCGTTCACTCACGTACTTTCGGGAATTCAGTTCATAAAGTCTTCATTCGGGGATAAGGAAAAAGAGGATCACCGGTCACTTAGCTTTAGATGAGGCATACACGCTCTGTCTCTCCTGCTTTCCTTCTCACACACACCCAAAGAGACCGCCTGTGGTTCTCACGAAGGCAAAGACTTTGCACTCAGCCTGTATTAGTGTCCCATGCACATTGCTTTTCGTTGTGCACAAAGGCCCACCACTTCTGAGTAATCTGATGCCATGGCCAAAGATTTCTTCAGCATCGACGGATGTTTTTCTTCACGCCCGACGATGGACGTTTTGTTATAAAGAACTGCGATATCGACGCCGCCATGGCGTCACCTCTCGATAATTTATGCTCACTTGAGACCATATTCGTGTCGACGAAGACAGCCCGAACTATCCGAGTTCTCCAAAGAAAAAAAACGTTTCTCTCGTATGACCGGGTCCCTTTCCTCGTATTGAATTTTATTGAGAATTACAAGATATAAGTAATCTCAAATCGATGCAAAAGTCCCGAAAGTCGCGGGACGTAACACCTCCCCCCTTAAACGAGCGCCGCTTCGAAGAACGGCGATCGACCTCGGTAGAGGCCTTCGCAACTACCCCTGGGTCAGCTCATCACGGACCCTTGTGGACTGAAGAAAGAAAAAACAAAAAAAAACAAACGAAAAAAACTACCCAAATGATACGATAACCTAAAGACAAAGATGACTCTCGTCGTACATGCCTTTCTTTGTCAGACGTTGATATACTGATGACGATTCTATTGCAAATGCTCTATGTTCCCGGTACATTCTGAATTTTCCGGCTGGCTACTGATGATGTGGCAACTTCTAACTGTTTTTTTTGTTGGTTGCGACATTCATCTCCTCATTCATTCTATAATTTTACTCATAACAATCATCAAGGGTTGAATTTAGATTTTTAGAATATAACCATACGAATTCTGAGGAAATACTACAATTCGAGAACATGATCACAAGGAATTTAAACAACAGATGCATCGTTAAAAATAAAAATTTCGGAGTGTAATCAGGGTTATAAGAATTGAACAAAATCGAATTCAAACCATTAGCTATAATACTTAAAATCCTAATCGAAAAACAAAACATTGAGATTATATTTAAGGATTTAATCAGAAAACATTAAGCTTATACCATAAAGAATAAGAAAATAAGAGATAACGAAATTACTTTTATGAATATAATGAAAACTGAGAAAATGAAAAAAAAAATTCAAAAATACTTCTACGAATATTATCATAAAAAAAATTAAGATAACATTAAAATTACATCTATGAATATAATCAAAAAAAAATAGGAAAATGCGAAAATTTTTCAATTAAAACCATGAATATGATCAAAAATAGATAATAAGAAAATATGGAAATTAAATCTACGAATACAATCAAAAACGTGAAAATGAGAAAATATGAAACTTCAATCTACGGATATAATAAAAAAAAAAAAAAAAAAAAATTGAAAAGAATAACATAATAAGAAAATACTGGAATTAAATCTATGAATGCAATAAAAAACGTGAAAATGAGAAAATATGAACTTCAATCTACGGATATAATAAAAAAAAAAAAAAAAAAAAAAAAAAATTGAAAAGAATAACATAATAAGAAAATACTGGAATTAAATCTATGAATGCAATAAAAAACGTGAAAATGAGAAAATATGAACTTCAGTCTATGAATATAATCATAAAAAAAAATAATAATAAAAAAAAACATTGAATGTATAAAACTAACAAAATAGAAAAATTCGAAATTTCACTTATGGCCATAATCATAAGGAAAAAGGAAAAAAAACAAAAATACAATGAAAATAAAAAAAATTAGGAGAATATTAGTATTATATCCATGAATATAATCACTACAGGAAGAAAACATGATTAATAAAATAGGAAAATATTGAGGTTGGATTTAGTGGTATATCTGGTTGGAATGGGCTACTGTAGGGAGGCCCGGTGTATTTGCAACCGACATCTGGGCCACCACCGGGGGAGGATCAGGTTCTTCTTTCCCCCTCCAACTAGATCCCGAATGGATCCTGCCCTCTCGGAAGCACGACGTCACCCCATAGTGATCTTTCGGCACTGGGTCCCACATTTAGAAGGGACAAGGTGGTTATATTGGATGCTGACGATCCACACTCATATCCCACTATTACCTCACCGGGCAAGGGGTTAACATTTCCCATGCCAAGATCACAATCGTCACAAACGTCATCCTTATTCTATCTAAATAACAGGAAAAAATAATGATTAGGGAACCCCCCTCCCCCTTTTCCCATAATAAATTTTTACTTTATATTAGATTTTTATTCTCAAACATTTTCAAACTACCCCCTTGAATAAATGACTTTCAAATGGCAAGAAATATGAAACAAACCCGTTTTCAAAAGAAGAATTTACTACATTACCAACATGCGAATCATTAATTTATATCTACTTTTACCGATATTTCAAAACACAAAAATATTTCACTGATCCCACCTTCTTTTTCAATCAAATTTTCAATTAAACTTAAAACTAACATTCAAAGCATAGAAGCATAGAAGCATATAAATTTATAAAGTAGCGAATAAGCATTTAGGAAAAAGCCATATGGTGAACAACGCGGATGGCAAGGCCAACGACCCGCTCCTTTAGGGTACATGGGGCTAGACAAATATATTTTCTGAATTCTGTAGACGTTTACCTTATTTTGGCATTCTTATGCGGGTATAATCCTAGAATGCTTGAGTCGGTTGGCGTGCACGACCTTGGTATTCTGATTTATTTTAATCCGTACATTATTTTTACCCATCACCTCCACTATCTCATGTGGTCCCGTATAATGATCAACTAATTTTCCTGACTTTGGACCTTTTAGCAAAAACGCATATTCTCCAACCTTAAATTCTTTCGGATTTATATTTTTATCATATCGTTCTTTCGATTTCTCTTTCGCTCCGATCAGATTTTGACGAGCCACATTCTGTATTTCATGCAACTGCGTGACGAGTTTTACTAAATAATTGTCATAATCCGGCAACTTATCCTCCACGTGCAATGGTTCACTCGATGGAATTCTTGCTAATTTACCGAAAACTAACGCGTATGGGGTATGCTTTGTGCCCTCGTGCACACATGTGTTGTAATTAAAAATTGCAAGACTCACCCATTCATCCCAATCATATTCCTTTCCGACATATTGTTTTAGATATTCTCCCAAAGCGTGATGTGATCTTTCTAATGACCCGTTAGACTGTGGGTGAAAAGCGGTTGTACGAATTTTCTTGATTTTAAATACTTTGGCCACTCGTCGAATCAATACGCTTAGAAAATTGCGACCTTGATCCGTGAGTATCGCCTTGGGCGCTCCAAAAAGTGTAATAAAATTCTGAACCAACGCGTCAGCAATGGTTGCTGATGTGGCATTGGGTAAAGGGATTGCAATACAAAATTTCGTCAATTGATCTTGAATTGTTAATATATATTCATTATTCTTTCTTGTTTTTGGAAGAGGACCCACAATGTCCATGGCAATTTTATCAAAAGCCGTACCTGGAGTGTCGGTTATGACCATCGGCTGTCTAGTTTTGACTCGAACACATTTTTTTAATTGACAAGGCAAACACTGTTGAATAAAATGTTGAATATCGATTTTCATTTTTTCCCAATAATAATACTGTCTAATTCGATTAAAGGTTTTCGTTACGCCTCTATGTCCGCCCACAGCTGAACTATGCAATTCTTTCATGATTCCTTCCCGTTCTTCTTTACTCGGATATCTTATTATTCCATGACAAATTATTATTTTTACTGTACTTCGCAAAAATCCTAATCGCAAAGATGTGGCTATATCGTCCCATGGAACACTACCCACAGAGTCTGTTTTCGCGATACTAATACTTTGAATTTTTAAACCTTCCGATTTTTCACGAAGACTGGCTATAGCGCTCTTAATATGCCCAAGGGTCAATGACATTCCTTCCCCGGAGTCGTCACTGACCGGCAACCCTACGTGGTACCTGCTCCCTCGTTTCACTAGGCTTGCTTGCCCCAGCTGGAGGTCCGGAAAGTACGGTAACTCATTACGGTCTCTCAGCTTTCGTGACCCAAGGTCGAAAGGCTCACCACGGGTGTTCAAAAAGTATGCCAGTGTGTCTTTACGCGTGAAGAAAAGGTCTCTAGATTGAATAATATTTCCCGCTATAATCTCATCATTTACAATTTTTGGTCTATTAAGTTCTTCTTCTATTTCATCTTCGTGTATTCTTCCCTGGTGATCTTCATAATTTCGGTGTACATCGTCATCGCTACCTTCGGTTTCCGATGATAACTCGTCTCCATCGGAATCTGGCAACGGTGAAATTTTCTTTTTCTTCCTTGGTTTTTCCATTTCTTCCGGGTCGGACGCTGTATCATCCGAAGATTCGTTTTCTTCACTTCCTTCGCTTTCTTGATAATTATTTCCCTGAATCGGAAGATCTGGTTCTCGTTGTGCTTTGGACTGACTCCTCGTGAGCCTACGCGTACATGTGGTTGTATGCTGAGATGGTCCAGCGACTGCCTCGATTGGTTCTGGATAGGATGGGTTTTCCGGTTGTCGGTTCGGAAATGTTTTTTCGACTAATTTCGCCTTGACGGAGAAATCCTTCACCTTTTGAGTGAGTGTTCCCTTCCCTCCTTCGACCTGAAGATGTTCGTTCTCGATTCCAGCCAACTCACACGGAGTTAATGACTCCCTCCATCGTTCTTCCGGATCTTCCTCATCGACAACATTCGTTTCGTCGCTTTCTCCATCATTCTCGCTATCTTCTCGTTCTAACAACTCTAGGATATCTTTATCGGTCAAATTCTTTTTCTTCTTTGAGTTTATCGCGAAAATCTCTTCCTCGGTGATTTCAGTTTCCCGGATCACAGGATTTCGCGACAATGCATCCGCGTTTACATTAGTTTTTCCGGCTTTATACACAACGTCGTACTCGTACTCAGATAATTTCAATCTCCAGCGGAGCACACGTGCGTTTCCGTCTTTGCAAGTTTTAAACCAGATTAATGGTTTATGATCAGTGACGAGCGTAAAACGTTTGCCATAAAGATATGGTCTGAAATGCAATACGCTGTAAACGATCGCTAAAGCCTCTTTTTCATACGTATCATATCTACTTTCAGCAGCATTCAATGTACGTGAAGCGTATGCTATTGGTCTGTCTTTATTTATTTCCCCTTGAGACAAAATACCTCCTATTGCGTATCCCGACGCGTCTGTAGTAACAACAAATGGTTTTGAAAAATTAGGAAAAATTAAAACGGGTTCCGTACAAAGTCTATCTTTTAATTCCATAAAACTTTCTTCTTGAATATTTTCCCACAAAAACGGCACATCATTCTTTAAAAGATTTGACAAGGGTTTGGCTAGACGAGCGTACCCCTCAATAAAACGACGATAATAGCCCGTAAGTCCCAAAAATTGGCGTATATTTTTCACATTACGTGGCCGTGGAAAATCTCGAACGGCCTCCAATTTTCGAGGATCGGGTCTTAATCCCGTGCTACTAATAATATGACCCAAATAAACTACTTCTCTTTTCAAAAATTCACATTTATCAGGCTGCAAAGATAGGTTGGCCCCTCTTAGGCGATCGAAAAGCTTCGTACATTTCTCCATATGTTCTTTCAACGTTTTTGCATAAATCACGATATCATCCAGATAAACAAACAACTCTTGCCCTTGTAATCCCATCAACACCATATCCATGGCCCGTTGAAAAGTGGGAGGAGCATTTTTCAGCCCCATAGGCATTCGAACATACTCATAATGTCCGTACGGAGTTGTGAACGCGGTTTTATGACAATCATCTGGGTGCATTTTTATTTGATAAAATCCTGAGGCTAAATCAAAGACTGAAAAATATCGAGCACCGCCCAGCTGATCCAAAATATCGATTATGTTCGGCAAAGGATATGCGTCACCAATCGTCTTTTCATTCAACTGTCGGAAATCAAGGACCATTCTCCACCTAGGATTCCCTTGCGAATCCGGCTTTTTAGGCACAACCCATACAGGTGTGTTATACGGGGACTTGGACTCTCGGATTAACCCGGCTTCGAACAACTCCTCTACCTGCTTTCTTATTTCTTCTTTATGAACCACGGGAAAACGATACTGCTTTGAATTTACTGGTAAATCATCTGTCGTAGGTATTCTATGAGCAACAACATCGGTAGCTCCTAAAATCTCACCTGGTAGGTGAAATATATCGGCTGTACTTTTGATCAAATTCCTTATTTCTCCAACTTCCTCTTTTTCTAAATGATCCAAACGAAGTAACTCTAACACTTTGAGACAACGATCTTCGTCGGATATTCTGGCTGTGACTGTGAAACACTCTTTATCTAACTCAAAATTAAATTCCACTGCATTTTCTGAAACAACACCATTCTCTCCATGAACAACTACATCTCTTACAAAACTGGATTCTGAATTTACATCTTCTATTATTGAATTTACCGTTACAGGAATTGAAACAAACATCTCGCCACTGGTATTCGGATACTGAACACTTTTTCCATCATTATTATCATCAAAAATCTCTATTTTCTCTTTATCAATTAAAACATTACTCGACTCTACAAATTTAACCACCACGTTCGGATTTTCCTTTTCTAAATCATCAAAACTGTCTTGACTGACAAAAATGTTTTCGGGTTCCTTGTCCACACATTTCGGAGGTTTCGAGGTGTAGACACGCTGCTTCTCAGAGGTCTCATTAAACTTGTATGCCAACGTTCCACAATTTTCGAATACACTCATACATGGATTCGGAATCTCCCGAGAATTTTCTATATGGCCACTACTGGATTCTCCCTCATGATCTCTCAGAGGCTTCGATGTATGGATACGCTGCATCTCAGAGGTCTCATTCGACTTGTCCGCTAACGTTCCACTACTCTCGAATGCATTGGTATGCGGTTTACGAATCCCGGCACATTTTTTTATACCACAAATATCATCTACACAAAACTCTCGACACTGGACTTTAATTTCTGGACTCTCAAACTTTCGAATTCTGACTTCTTGGATTTCTTGATTTTCGACTTCTTGGATTTCAACTACTCGATCTTTGGAAACTTGAACAACTCGATCTTCCATTACAGGACTCTCAACTGTACCAAAATTTTGAACAAAAACACGATTCTCAATTACAGGATCATAACTTTCTAGAACTTTACTTTCTGGATTTTGAGTTTCACTACTTCCAATAACACGATTCTCAAACACAGGAACACGATTCTCAACTATACCACAATTCTCAACAAAAACACGATTCTCAATTACAGGATCATAACTTTCTAGAACTTTACTTTCTGGATTTTGAGTTTCAATTCTTCCCAAAACACGATTCTCAAACACAAGATTCTTAATTTCAACACTTCCAATTTCACAATTTCCAATTTCTCGATCTTTAATTTCCAAATTCTCGACTTCATGATTCCCAATAGACGAATTTTCAGCTTTACGATTTCCAATGGACAAATTTTCAACTTTACGATTTTGAATAGGCAAACAACTTCCAACTTTTCGATTTTGAACTGACAAATTTCCGACTTCACAATTTTCAAATAATGTATTTTCAACTTCTTGATTCTTAAACAATGGATTTTTAACTTCTCGATTCTCAAACAACGGATTTTTAACTTCTCGATTCTCAAACAATGGATTTTTAACTTTTCGATTCTCGAACAATGGATTTTTAACTTTCACATCTTCAATTTTCAAATTCTCAATGATCTCTGGATTTCCAATAGACAAACAATTTTCAACTTCTGGATTTTTAAACAATGGATTTTTAACTCTTGGATTTTCAACTTTCACATCTTCAATTTTCAAATTCTCAATAATTTCTGGATTTTCAATGGACAAGCAATTTTCAACTTCTGGATTTTTAAACAATGGATTTTCAACGGATGGATTTTGGGATTTGGGAGTTTGGATTTTTGAATTCTCCGTCGTGGACCTCCCTCCTCCGCCTCTACTCCATCCTAGACAAAACTCATCACTGGTAGGATCTCGCGGGAGGATCCCCCGATGTCCACTGTCACCGGTGGACCAGCAATCCCCCGCGACTCTACGTTTTTTTACTCGATTTCCGTCACCCGCTCGCAACTGTCAACTGCCGTCGCGGAAGGCGAAGGCGTCAACAACGTTAACGAGGGTATCGCGATCTCTACACTATGATCTCTCGTATTCGTTACAAAGAAATATGCTCTTCCATCAACATTCTCCACATGTCCCCCTTGGACTATCATCCCCTCCAATTTCTTTAAAGGAGGTAGATATCCATGAGAGATCTCCTCATTTACCACACGCGCGAAAAACAACTTCGTTGAACCTGGAGGAAACATCATAACTTCTCTGGTGTGAAACGGTATTATCTCGCCCCCGACCACAAGGCAATGATTAGCGTAGTCAATTTTGGCACCTGTTTCACGAAAATATTCCGAAGATAAAATTCCCGATTGGTTTATAGGAAATTCATCAGGAACGATATGAAAAATGGACTTAAAACCCAACGTTTCCGTATATATATATCCCAAAGTGAGCAATGTGATCTCAGTTATACCCCGAAGACGCAAAATTTGATCATCGTAAATAGGTACGTCTGAGCTAACATATTGCTCTTTTATAACATTCTTACTTGCTCCTGTATCTAACATCAACGTAACTCCCTCGAACAAATGTCTACCCTTCAACATTATGGTTGGCGCAATCACATCGTCCGGTTGACGTGCCAAAAATATATCAATTATCTTTACTGGGTTGGTAACTGTTGGTCTACTTCGAACAGCATAGTCGGGTGTACCTGCGACACGGCCTTCGCCTGGGCACCCGCTCCCGGCTGGCCATTCCCGTTTCCCTGCATGCGATCGCGTCTCTCATGGTTTGCCGCGCGCAACTGACACTCATCGAGGACATGCCCGGCCTGCTTGCAGTACCGGCACACTCCCGGCGGGTAATTCAATTTTACAGCTTGTGAATAAGAACTTGGGCCTGCAGGGTACGACATTCGATTGTTTACGTTAGACAATGCAGGTGGACCTGGAATCCCCTGATTTATCTGGTTAATATTTTTACTGCAATTTCTCGAAATATGACCCCATTCTTGACATTTATAACACTGAAGCGGTGGAAGCGAATCTCTCTGATTATTCTGATTTCCGGGGTACGATTGTACCTCGGTAGGTCGTTGCATTTGACGACAAGTGTCGGCTAAATGCCCCGTACGACCACAATTTCTACACGGAACAGAAAAACAACGGTTTGCAAGATGTCCTCTTTTTCCACAAATCTGGCAAATTGTCAATTCTTGACCATTCGTCGTAGGAAATTTAGAGGGACATTTATCAGCTGTATGGCCCGGTTGGCCACACAATTGACATGTAATTATCTTCACAGGAATTCCACTAGCTTGAAGAGCTCCACATCTTTCCGCGGTATGCCCCCTTCGACCGCACAGCTGACAGCTCACGACTGGCGGAGCACTCGCGCCTACTTCTTTCTTATTCTCATTCACGATATCTTGTCCAACGACATTCATATTAGCTCTTTTTTCAGTTTTCTCGGATAAACGCGATTTCTGTGAATCCCCCTCTCTTAGTCGTTTGGCGTCGGCAAGCTGGCGTTCTATTACTTTTGCTCGGTTTACCGTGTCACTAAGGGAGGCTTCATCCTTCATTCGCTGCTCGATTTCTGGCAATAACCCACGCTGCATGATTTTACGCGCCATTTCCTCAACTCTTTCACGCTCCTCACTAGTAATCCCTTCCTCTGTAGCCTGAGCTTCCAAGATTTTTTCTGCATAATATCGGATACGATCGACATAATCATCTACACTCTCTAAGGGCTTCTGGTAACTGTTTCCCAACTCTGCTATTAACTGATATACATCTCTAGGAGGGTCATATGTTTCACGCAAAAAATTTGTATATTCTTTAAGATTTCGAAAAGTGATTTTAGAGATTTTATTCCAAATTGAGGGCAACAGTTTGACTTTTAGGAGTCTCAATAATTGCTGATCGAGCGCCCCTCCGGTCATTTGACTGGCCTCCTCTATACCTGCGATATAACGACCAAGCGATGTCTTTTTGCCGTCGAAATCGGGGATGAACCGCAACGCTTCACGCAAGGTGGACAGCGTTGCGGGATCATATGCTCTAACCTGCTCATTCATTGCTGTATTTAATGTTCGCCGAGGATTAAAATTTCTATTATTTCGCGGAGTTGAACTATCCTCTGGGTTCTGTGAGGTGCTCAAATTGCCACCCACAGGGGTTGAAAATTGATCGTTATCACTACAAAGAGAATGCTCATCTACAAGTTCGGATCGTTCAAATGATTTTACAGGGGTTCGTAATAATGGCAACGCAATCGGACTTCTAACTTTATTAAAAATTGAATTTTCTGGAGATTTTTCTGGAACTCGAGCAGAAGGCAAAAAGGGTAAATTACTACTTTTATTGGCAGAAACAGTTAATTCCGGCGTTTTTACTACACCACCAAAAAGACACCATGGGAAAATATTTGACCTCGAAGATATAGCGACAGTTAATGGATTAGACTTTTTCTTTTCCTTATTCACGGGTGATTCAATTTCGAGAGCCTGCTGTATCGCGAGACTATTCTTAAACAATTCCAACTCAGACGGAGATAATACTTTTTCCGCACCATAAATCAATTCTCCATCGGATTCTAATTCTGTACTTGTTGTTTCCTCGGAATCGCAAAATTCTTCCTTCTCTATTAATGATAATGAAACTCGAGATAATTCCTCAGGGGATTTGACAGTTTCTGAATTATTGGTCTCAAGAGTCTCGGTCAAATCTACGTCATTATCCTCTTTTTCTGATAAATTTTCATCATCTTCTAAAACACGCTTCCTTTCGTTGGGATAATTACTCAAAACGGACTCATCAACACGAACTTTAGAACGGGTTTGCCTATGCATTTATACGACGGGGTCGTTGACCAGCGGTGGACGCTTGGACTTACCTTCGTCCACCCTCCTCCAGTTGAAACAATACATATAATGGCAACAAGGAAATAGCAAAAAAAAACATGCGCAATATTTTTAAAATTTCAAATAACACAAAATTTTCATGGGAATAATCATGCGAACACAAAGAAAGAGAAAATCAAAACAATTTATAAATGCACTCTCAGGATCCCGGACGAACCCCCAAATTTTGTTACGTCCTGACCCTCGATTTTTCTCATCTCGGCCAAGAAAAGCGCGGCTTTCCCTTTAACACGTTATTCGAGATAAAATCGGAATTGGCCAGGTTATTGCCCTGTTTTGAGCCTAACCTTGCGGAAAATTGCTCAGGATGGGCGGAGAGTGCATAATTTGGTAACAATGGCAAATTTAAATAAAATCTCACGAACAAAACTCTTTAATTTTCGCGAGATACATCGGAAAAGACTAATAAATTGTAATTCGGCAAAATCGGACAAATAAACTCGTAATATAAAGGGACAAAAATTGTATGATCACATTAAATAAATTCTGAATAAAACGGGAACTAAACTGTTACTGACGCGGAAGAAAATAAACTACAGGGCCATCCTCAAGATAAGCCTCCTGGGGTTTATCCGCGCAAACTGCAAGGACAAACGAAATTATCGCGAGCACTAAAAATGACCGCTACTACAACGATAGCTATCTTTAATTGGAAAAGGTCCATGGTCGATTGACAACCCTCACAAAACAAAAATCAACACATAATTTACTCAACCACGACTCGATTAAATTTTAATTACTCAAAGAAATTCAAAAATCTCCAAAATGAATTTAACCACGGATGATGCATAAAATTTATATTAGAAATGAATATCAAGTGATAAACACAAAAAAACACTATTGATCCATTATTTTCCGGAACAAAACGTGAATGACTCAAATGAATTTAACTCGCAGATATTTCACTGAATTTACAAATATGAGCACTTCCTAGGAGAAAATAAATTCACACGAAAAATAATCCTACAATCGATTGAAACACGAACAGGTTTTTCGGAGCGATTTACTCAGAACATAGAAATAATCGAATTGCACAAACGAAAAAAATATAAAAATAATTTTAAAGGACACGAAATAAATTGGACAAAGAATTGAACTTAAACATGAGGAAGATAAAATTGGGAAAATAATTCTGATCAGACACTTTTCGCAAAACTGAAGTTAAACTGACATAACTCTTCACAAAACTGAATTTAACACAAAAATCTGAATTTCCATAAAACACAAAAACCTGAATCTTCATAAAACTGAATATAACACAAAAATCTGAACTTCCATAAAACTGAATTTAACACAAAAATCGAAATCTAATACAAAACGGATAACGCGAAAAGGGAAAACAACGACGAAAATATTTCATAGACCTTCAACGGTGAGTAACCCGGTAGTTTCGGTTACGGGACTCGAGCCGTCATGGGGTGTCGACCGGGGTCGGAGACACCGCGCAACACGAACGAAAATATACTGACACATGCGAGAAAACATTTTGAGATACTTACTACTTCGATGATTATGAGAACAAAGCGAGGTGTAAGGCCGGCAAAAATTGAATGATGACGACGATGAAAAAGATTTACGAGGTTGAACGTAATGGTGAATTGGTGGCAGGGCAAACAGTGTCCAACAAAACAAAATGTTCACACGAGAAAAAAAATATATTTTGCTCTTTAAAACACAAGGTCCAGCAAAAGGAAAATGAAATGTCTGTTCACAACAAAATAGGAATAAAAATATTGTCCGCAAAAATAAAATGGTTCACAAAAATAAAATTGTTCGCAAAAATAAAATGGTTCACAAAAATAAAATTGTTCGCAAAAATAAAATTGTTCGCAAAAATAAAGTTGTTCGGTATTGAAATCGGTTGAATAAAATAAAATAAAATAAACTTGAGATACTGTGTCAAAAATGATGAAAAGTATATAAAGAAAAATAATTGACGCGACGAACAGCGATTCTGCTTAAAAATTTCTCCGGACTTTCTGAACGTTCTGACATACCGCGACTTCAAACTAAGATCTACTCTGGCCACCGACTGCCAGCGATTCGTTACTTAAAATTTGCTTCCGACTCTGACGAACATACCGCCTACTTAAGATTTCTTCCGATTCTAACGAACCACCCGCGGGCTCATTACCCGGTCTTATATAGGGTCCTCTAGGATGGCTTAGTTTCGGCGGTGGGGAGGTACGCCCTTAGACGCCTTAGACGCTCCAGGCTCCTCCGCCGCCTCCACCTCGCATCCCCGATGATCCCCTGGAATCTATATAATCGAAAATTTATACTTATGATTAACACAAATTCATCCTTATAATATAATATTCACTCCTGCATTCCTTTATAATAATTATTCCATTATTACCTAATAATCAGAAAACGAATTCCTCATACATACGCCGTCTTTTCATGAAGACGCTCACTCTGTCTCTCTCATACTTACATATTTCGTATTTACTTTCTCACTCACTCTATCTCTCGTTTTGGAGGTACCACACAGTGGAGGAGTAAACCCCTCTTCTTCATTCTGGTCACTCTCTCCTTCTCATCCCTCCATGCTTGCATTCGACTTCTCCTACGGGCCACGCGTTGACCCGTCATAGGCTCTCGATGTCACACACACATACATACACATCCATTCGTCTTTTCCCATTCGTACTCTCGTTCGGTGACAACTTCTCCTCTGTTTCTCTGTATCTTTCTCGCTCTGGATTTCGTTCGATCTTTCCTCTCATTCTATTCATTCCTATTTCTTTATAATTATTTACCATGCGGAGGTTCGGATGCAATGGTGTATGTCATGCTATTTCTTTTGGATTATAATTAATTCTTTCCAATAATTATACGAAAGGAAATTATTTTAGCGTATCCAAACTACTCAAAATTCTCATAATTATTAGCCAGTTATTCAGATTCTACAATTGAAAATTTTATTTATATACTTCGGATCTTGCGTAATTTTATGATTCTGGCTTTTTTTATTTCTTTTACTTGTCGTTACAGGAAAGATCTATTTCCGTGCTCACGCAACTATCACTCATACATTCATTCATCCAACTCGTACTTATTATAGGAAAAGGATTCGTTCACAGTTTTCATTTCCACATAAACCTTTACCATGCATTACGAAATCTCCTGAAATCTTTGAATTTGGTCGTTGTTAATTAAAAAGGAAAACGTTAATTAAATAATGTGCTTGCTACGCTTTTGGAGTCTTTGTTGGATTCGATGCCGAATTTTGGTGTCGCCCCTCCTTCGTAGGCGAGAGCTTGGATTCGTATGTCGATGGGACATACGCCTTCTGAATCCCAGGACTTGGGACAAAGCGCTGCTTGCTCTCTTTCTTTGGCTATAGACTCGGCGTTTCCTTCGTGCAGCATAAACATTCAGTGCTCATTAAATTGGAGTCCAAGAACAGTCCAAGCATAAACAGATATTCTCAAAAGTTTGTTTAATTTTGGTCGTCGATGATTGGGTGTTTCGCCGAAATCTTTCTTCCATCGAGTCTCCTCGACTCGACCAATGCGTTAATTTATCGATCACGTGCAGAGCTCATGTAGACTACCCATGAGAATTATCGGATGACTTTTTCCAGACGCCGTTCCCAAAAAGTCGTAACAAGGCTAAAACCTCCCATAATTTCGGAGCAAGAAAAAAAAGAAAAACAACAAAGATTCAAAGAAAAATTCACATCTCTTCGACCAATTTCGATTCATGGAAATCCCGACCTAGTTTAAAATAAAATTGAACACTTAAATGCAATTATCTATAATCTAACGCCACCTTTACCATCACCGATGACCTGACCCAGGTACCCATGCTCATTCTTGATTTTACATTTTTTACATCCGTTCACTCACGTACTTTCGGGAATTCAGTTCATAAAGTCTTCATTCGGGGATAAGGAAAAAGAGGATCACCGGTCACTTAGCTTTAGATGAGGCATACACGCTCTGTCTCTCCTGCTTTCCTTCTCACACACACCCAAAGAGACCGCCTGTGGTTCTCACGAAGGCAAAGACTTTGCACTCAGCCTGTATTAGTGTCCCATGCACATTGCTTTTCGTTGTGCACAAAGGCCCACCACTTCTGAGTAATCTGATGCCATGGCCAAAGATTTCTTCAGCATCGACGGATGTTTTTCTTCACGCCCGACGATGGACGTTTTGTTATAAAGAACTGCGATATCGACGCCGCCATGGCGTCACCTCTCGATAATTTATGCTCACTTGAGACCATATTCGTGTCGACGAAGACAGCCCGAACTATCCGAGTTCTCCAAAGAAAAAAAACGTTTCTCTCGTATGACCGGGTCCCTTTCCTCGTATTGAATTTTATTGAGAATTACAAGATATAAGTAATCTCAAATCGATGCAAAAGTCCCGAAAGTCGCGGGACGTAACAATAGTATCAGAGACGCTAAGTCCGTGCTCCCGGCTATTGGGAACTCACAAATGTCACCCTGACCTCTGGTGGCCAAATTTCCAAGTACTTCTCTCCAGTTGCTGCCTGATGATGACCATTAATTATCATACGAATTTATCACTTTTTAACAATAATTCAAAACCTATTGCTTTATTACAAGGAATAAATCATAAATAAAGATCGAGAAGACATAGTCGGTATTTTATGCAAGGGCATGAGATTTTCATCGCACGCAGAATATGAATAATCGTTTTAGTTATGTCGTGTAAACACAAGCGACGTGACTTTCAATTTCATAACTTATGAAATATGGACAATAATTTATACATAAAACATTTTTCATGCGATAGCGTGATATTTTAACTAATACTTTATTGTTCGAACGCATTTATTTAGCCGAAAAGTGACGGGAATTTTTTAAAAGATTTTGAGGTTAAACATGGGATGTCATGTAGGTTCATTGTAATCCTTATGGCGATAATCACTTGATCCTTATCCAATTTGCGCAGTGGATTCTCTCCACGCATAATCCTCAACGGTAATAAACCCTATTGTCAAATCATACTACAAAAATCGCATTTTGCTGAAAAATATGCGATAATCCAGTGTTTACAACTGCTCCCTATGTTGCCCCATGCTAACTAGAGCTGGCTACTGGCAACGAACTGGAGAGAATAGGCCACATTGGATAGGCCCCGCCTCCGTGTTGATTCCCAATACGACAGTACATGCTGTGTATTTCACAGTTCCGGCTACTATCTCTAGGTTCGCTAGTCACGGTTGTCGGTAAGAGCGGAGAAGCAGCAGTGATGGCGTAAGCGTAAAGTGAGCCCTGAGATGCAATAAGCTTTGAGGGTCAATCAGGGCAATCGGGGCCCTTCATGAAACATGCGCCGCCACTGTAACATTTACATCCTACCCTATCGACGTCCGTTACTTTTTGCTGAATGCAGTGGTTGACATATCTGCCGCAAGCGGCGCTAACTTCGGCATGTATTTTTTTCAAATTTTTCCGTGAGAGGCGTCACCCTTGATTCTGAGTTGGTCACGTGTGCTCGATGACTCTTAATAATAGATTTTATGCCATGCGGCGGAAGAAGTACGTTGGAAGTATGTATGACTCTATCTATGAGTACGTTTACACGACACTGCAATTCCGGTGTTACGAAAACCGGCGTAGTTAAACCAGGCATTTACATGGTACCTAACACCCTCTTTACGTCGTGAAGCGGGTGTTAGGACCCGTTTACACGCACTTTAACGCCTGATTTAACTACGCCGATTTTCGTAACACCGGAATAAGAGCGTCGTGTAAACGTACTCAATATCTATATATATCGTTGCTACAGTTGTTGCTGCATCGAATCACAATAGAGAGGAGACTCTATCATAAATCCTCTCTCGGAATCAGTCGTTGCTTACTCTCTCGAGGCTTGAGCGCTAGTGTCGCGCGATCACCGCGTGTTGTGTTGGCAGCGCCGGAAACTTGCGTAGCATCCGCCACAAGCCATCGCCGCGAGCGCCAACTGGCGGCTCAGCAGGGGACGCGGCGTAGTCCTCCAAATACCTAACATTAAAATATTCTAATTGAAAGCTCCCGCTACCGCTAAATCGGGGAGTGGGGGTCACTGACTCGCCCCCTAACTCAGTGGAGGCGCTGCGAACCAGCTACGACAATTCACATGGGCGCCTTATGGGACCTTCCACTCTAGGCTAATCCTCTTTGCTCTGGGCCTCATTATCCGTTTCACATTCCAAAGCATGCTTACCATCCTTGAAAAAAATATGCCGCCAAACCGAGTTCCAATACAAGTGATAATTAACATGTCATTAAAGTTCCAAAAATCCTATTATGACTGTGTATCACTGAATGTAGAAATATATTTTTACGAATGTCTATATTCACAGTTTATTTCAGTTTTCGTTCATATGATCGTTTACCGCACCGATGTTTTTAATTGCGCCATGCTTCAATAGCATCATGACAATATACACATGCATCTATACGTGCATGTATTGCGTCATATTGCGTGATTCCCTAATATTTCTTCCCGATCGATTTTACCGTACTGATGACACTATACATATGCAGCTATACGTGCATATATTGCGTCATATTGCGTGATTCCATATTTCTTCCCGCTCGATTTTACCGTACTGATCATTACTTATCGAAAGTCTTCACTCATCACTCGTTTTACCAGCGAATCACCGATTCTTTGAATAATTGTAGCCGATTGTGGCACAATAGTATCGAAAATCTTAGTATAATATTTGTTCAATTAGTTGGCCAGAATAATATGAGTGACAACGACGAAGATTGCGAGCCTAAGCGAAAGCGAGGAAGACCGCGACATGTCGACCCGCTGGCAATTTTTTCGGTTCTCGAAAAATATAAGCCTCGTTTGTGTCCCGAAGGTAACGGACAAAATCTCGTGTCAAAGCTCGATAATGTATGGATCGAGATTGTAAACGAGTTAAATAATATCAAGTGTCCACGTGCTCTCTATACATATGTGGCGTGCAATAAAGATAATGTTAGATGGAAACTGTGGAATGATTTTATTGCGACCGAAGAAATGATCGATGAGCTCGGAGTCAGCACCGAGGAGTTAATGGAACGCTCAACATTGGATTCCACCGTGGATGACGATATCACGTTGACTTTCACAATCCATGTACCTACAAGCGATTTCGACAAACTTGTCGAAATGAGAACGATATTCAAGAAAAAAAAAAAAAAAAACACAAGAGATAAAAAGATTCCGCAAAGGTCAGTATATAATTTTTTTTTTAATTTGCCAGTTAATTTTTTCAAGTCTCGTCGTTTATGCCACTTAAAAAGCTGTTTATGCCGATGGCACATTTATATGTATCGTTCAAGAAAAACAAAAAATTACGAAAATAAAACCGACGCAATTGCATAAAAAATACAACTAAAAGAGCGGCACAATGATGAAAAATTTTCTCAATTGAAATTTTTTGTTTACATTTTTTGTTCATCGGTGCAAAAATTCATCGATTTTTGATTTTTCATATTGTTACGGTTACGTCGATAGACCGAATCAGCTTTGCAAGGTTTTGTTCTCTTTGCGGGAAGATTCTTTTTGATGCGAGTGTAGAAATTCCTATTCCGAGCTCGTGAGCAGAAGTTACAGAGAAAACTTGACAAAATTCAATGCGAAAAAAAAAGTACTACAAAATATCAGTGTTAGATGTACTTCTGCGTCATGTGTAGAAGTATATCTTCTGCGCATGAGCTAAAATGCAAAATTCTGTGCTTGGACTAGCAAAAATCTGTTCACAAAGAGAACAAGACCTTGCAAAGCTAATTTGGTTCATCGGTGAAACCCAAACCTTATGAAAAGTTGAAAATGAATCAATATTTCGATTGATAAACTGAGCGCCAATAAAAATTTCAATTTTAAAAATGTTTCATTATCATGGTGGTCTTTGAGTAGGCCGCAATGATGAAAAATTTTCTCAATTGAAATTTTTTGTTTACATTTTTTGTTCATCGGTGCAAAACTTCATCGATTTTTTATTTTTCATCTTGTTAGGGTTACGCCGATAGACCGAATCAGCTTTGCAAGGTTTCGTTTTCTTTGCGGGAAGATTCTTTTTGGTGCGAGTGTGGAAATTCCTATTCCGAGCTCTTGCGCAGAAGTTACAGAGAAAATTTGGCAAAATTCAATGCGAAAAAAAGTACTACAAAATATCAGTGTTAGATGTACTTCTGCATCATGTGTAGAAGTATATCTTCTGCGCATGAGCTAAAATGCAAAATTCTGTGCTTGGACTAGCAAAAATCTGTTCACAAAGAGAACAAGACCTTGCAAAGCTAATTTGGTTCATCGGTGAAACCCAAACCTTATGAGAAGTTGAAAATGTATCAAAATTTCGATTGATAAACTGTGCGCCAATAAAAATTTCAATTTTAAAAATGTTTCATTATCATGGTGATCTTTGAGTAGTCCGCAATGATGAAAAATTTTCTCAATTGAAATTCTGAGTTTGCGCCTAGTTCATCGGTGCAAAAATTTATCGATTTTTAACTTTTCGTATTGTTCGGGTTACGCTGATCGACCGAATCAGCTTCGCAAAATTTTGTTCTCTTCGCCGGAAGATTCTTTTTAGTGCGAGTGTAGAAATTTCTATTTCGAGCTCTTGCGCAGAAATTACAGAGCAAATTTGGCAAAATTCACTGTGAAAAAAAAGTACTACAAAATCGAGTGCTAGATTTACTTCTGCGTCATGTGTAGAAATATATATTTTGCGCATGAGCTGAAATGCAAATTCTTATGCTGGCAACCTTGAACCAGCAGCAAGAAGTTGAAAATATATCAATATTTAGCCCCATAAAAGTACCAGAAAAATTACAATTTTGAAAATATTTTATTATTTTAGTGTTCTTTGAGTAATTTTTTTCCAAAGTTCATTTATGAATCTACTTTTCTCTTATTTTATATATTATTTATTAAAACGTTTAGAAATGAACAAACATGAATTTTTTAGGCCAGTACATACAGACACAGACATACCGTCAGACATGCGCACGCGCACACACACACACGCACACATGCACACACACACACACGCACGCACGCACGCACGCACGCACGCAAGCACGCACGCACGCATACACACACACACACACACACACACGCACACGCACACACAAACACAGAGAGAGAGAGAGACACACACATACACGTGCGTCCAGGAATTTTAGTTAAATATCATTTTTGTACTATTAGGGACATTTTGAGTACTTTGAGACGATAATCTCGACTTTTTTGCGGAAACAGTGTTTCCTCTATGAGGAAGCAAAAATAAAATTTAATTTAGAAAATTTGTATCCCCAAACCTAGTCATCACGAGTGCTATTGTCATAGGATTTTTTTCAACGTTAAATTGCATAAAGTTTTCGAGAAAAAATACTGTATTCCAAAAAAAACGAAAAATCAAACAGCTTATACTAATAAGAAGAGCGTCAATCTTGACATTTTTTCCCCATATTTTGCTTTTTTTAAAGGCCAGTATTTTTTCTTTATAACTTCATTCAATTTTACCTGAAAAAAGTTCCTTCGACAATAGCACTTATGATATCATTAGTTTGGAGACACGAATTTTTTAAAGTCACGAAATTTTAATTTTGAAAATTCGTGTCTTTAAAGCCAATGTCAATCAACGCTATCGCCTCAAAATCTTTTCCACATAAAATGGAATGAGGTTTGGCTAAGAAAAGGATAAATAAGTATCGATCAATTCTAAAACGTACAATTCTAAAATGTAGAACTCTGAATGTACAACTTCTCATCACCGTCTTGGTTTTCGTCCTCATCGCAGTCATCCTGGTCCTCGCCGTAGTTGACTTCGATTTTGTCCTGGTCCCCGTTGTAGTCGTTCTCGATTTCGTAATAGTCGTCGTGGTCCTCGCATTCGTAGCCGTCCTGTTCCTCATCATCGTCTTCCTCGTAGCCATCCGGTCTCTCGTCATAGTCGTGCTCGTCCTATCCCCCGTCGTAGTCGTCCTGTTCCTTGTTGTAGTTGTCCTCGTCCTGTTTCTCATCGTAGTCGTCCTCGTTCTCGTCATGGTTTTCGACCCACTTGTTCACGTCATCCATATTCCGTTACTCGTAATATGCGTATTGCGTCACTGCAAAACTTTTTATTGCAAGGTACCCTGTTACTTAAAATAAAACCTAAGCCCAAACCGTTCGGGATTGTCACACATTACGTATTAATTCTTCTGCAGGCCTATGGCAAGATTTTATCACTCGAAAAATTTGGAGCAACACACGATTGAAATGTGACTATAATTTCAAGTACCATTATTTAAATCAAGAGATCACAGCTGGACACTTTGTTGGAGCGTGCAACTGTGGCTCTAAAATCGAGTGCAAAATCGATCGCAGCGTGGATGACGTTATCGCAATCGTGTGCTCGACGACAAAAGGTGACGAGGAATGCGGGAAACGGTACGTGCGAGAACCAATCCGAAAAGCCATAGGGCAGCAATTACGAGCGAAGTCTGCTCATGCATTCCGGGCCACGTTGGCAGATGATTTGATGGACGACGGAGATCCTGAGCCACCACACCTTCCCAAAACATCCACTCTACGCCAGATCAAACATCAAGTCGCTAAATCGAATTTTCTCCATCCTGATCCGATTATGGCCTTGGAAATATTGAGCTCTTACGGTATGAAAGGAGAAATCCCGTGGATAGGGCACATGCCCTTCTTTGTGCACTATTCCACAAAACTCCAGCGAAATATATATATGACAGTCAATAAGACCGAACATCTTTGTCTCGCAATTGACTCTACAGGATCAATAATCCAGCCGATTATGCGCATCAATAAAAAAAAATCAGGACCGATATTTTTTTATATTGCTGTCATATCGACGAGCTCGGGCCAATTGCCAGTGGCGCAAATGCTCACTGAACGGCACACCACGGGAGCAATCCATTTCTGGCTAGCTCAATGGGTTCAGCAATGGGGATTATCACCTCCTAATGAGATTGTCTGCGACCAATCCGTAGCGCTCCTATCGGCCACTGTTCGCGAGTTTACCTCGAGTAAAACTATTAACGGGTACGCGGATTCATTTTTTTGTGATGAGCTACCACCGGGTTACATTTGAATTGATATAGCGCACTATATCAAAACGTGGACGGGGTTTCTCAGAGACGTGCGATACGAGGTCGCGAAATTCTTTAAAGCTGGTGTCGGCAAGATAATTTTGGCCCGAAATATTGACGAAGCTCGGGAAGTCATCAGAGCATTACTGACGATTACTAACAGCAGGTATTGTGGAAAAACAATCGAAGGGAACATTTCAACCTGTGGTAAGGCAGCAGATTTTTCAAAGAATCTTCTCGAGACCGCTGAAATGGATACATTCCTGGCTGAGTTTAATGTCCCCACTTCGAGTGACTGCACAATGGACGATACGAGCGATAATATCGATTCGAGCGAGAAGATCGATTCGAGATCAAGGAGCAAAGCTGAACGAAGCCTGTGGCGTAATTGGGCCAGTGAGATTTTCGAATCGGTTAAGGTAAAAATCGAAAACGCTCCGGGAACCGATATCAACCCCCACTGGACTCCACAATTCGCTGATCGGCTTGTCGCAGAGGTGAAATGTCTACCGTTATGGAGCTGCGTTTTTTGGGATAAGTTTGGGTTTGGCCGATGCCCAGCATCGAGTGCTCACGTCGAGGCTGAGTTTGGAACAATAAAAAATTGCATGCTCAAAGACTGTGATGTACGGATGCGGGTTGACGAGTTCGTGCGTGTGCATAAGAAGTATTTAGATCGAACGTCTAAAACGATCAACGCCAACTTCAATCTTCAGACTAATCAACGTGAGCAAGGTGCGACGACATGCGATGAGAGTGAGGAAAGTGGAGTTCATCACGATGACGATGTCGATACCAATCGCATCACCGAGAGCTTCACAGAACCCCATAGTTCAACGATCGCAGAGCACAACAATTGCCCGGCATGTGAAAACGGTGACATGCCAGGTGGGGCACACCATTGCATGGTAATAATGATAATTATTTAATCAATTTTGAACATATTTCTTTAGAAAAATTTTCTGAAATTTTTCTAGGGTGATCTGTACATGTGTGACCGAAAATTCTCTGGGATATACAAGCAAAATCCAGATTGACCTGCCTTAGCTATAAAAATGTTACTGCATTTTTGCCATTTATGCTCATGCTTCCGAAAGCATCATGAGGCGTAAATAACCAAAATAAAGTAAATTTTTTTATCTCAAGATTGCCAAGCTGGATTTTGCTTGAAGCTGTCAAAAAATTTCCATTGATACATGTACAGACTCTATAAAAATCTACAGGACATTTTTTAGATATTTTTTTTTGTATATGGGAGCATTTCAGGTTGAATCGATTGGCGATTAGGCGGTGGCCTCCACCCCTTAGATTTTATTTCAAATTTTTTATATTACAGCCCTAAAAAGCATACATTTTTTAATACTTTTTTGTTCCTCTATTTTATAATTATTTTTAAAAAATGAAAAAGAGAACTTTGGATGCTACTATTTTTTTTTGTTAACTGTAGACAATTTGATGTAAAAAAGGTTCTATAATATTAGTACTTACCATGGATACTTTCGGAGGTATGAATTTTCGAAAATTCACACCTCCGAAACTATTCACGGCAAGTACTAAAATTATGGGATCTTTTTTACATCAAATTAACTACAGCTTACGGAAAAAATAGTAATATCCAAAAATCTTTAAAAAAAACGAAATTTTCGATCTTTCAAAGTGCATCTTCTCCTAGAGTTTTTAATATTTTGGCTGAAACTTGGGGTGCACATTCAGTTCACCATTCCGAACTAACAGTCATGTTAGATTTTTGATATCTTGTTTTATGTCGAATACAGAAAATCGACGGGATTCAAATATTTTTTTTTACGACTTCGAACTCCATGGCATATTTTTTTGGAGCTCAAAAAACACTTGGAAAAAATCGACAGCTATCTGCGACTTATACTTCATGTAGCTGCTTTGGTCGATGGACCCCCCCCCCCCCCCTCCCTTAATACTAAAAAAGTATATATGTATATTTTTTTTATTCCAGGTTTGTAAACGAGCGGTCCATGCCATGGAACCCTGTTCCGTGCCAGCAAGAGACAGTGACGAAGGATACGGTCAGAAACGAGTCTGCGCCTCGTGCATTGCAAAGCCCAACACAGGCCAATTATTAGAATCTCGTGCCCATGAGAATTGGCGGAATAAAGTTGTCGCTCACGAAAAGAAGCAGTCACGTGGAAAATACTTGCAGGAGACATATTCTGTAAGCGAATTTCTACTGACTGATGCTCTTCCTACGATACCGATTCTCAAAAGTGGCGCTGAGACAAAGCTAAAAGCGATTCAACAAGGCGAATCGCGGATCGATCTATCGAGGACAGATGCATTCGACAGCCTTTTTCAGCTGTTTTTGTCCGTTGCATTCGATTCTCAGAATTTTCTCGAAAACGTCATTCGTAAAAGCAAGCACGAAAATCGATTTTATCAGCTCGTCGATACTACGCGCGTTAATTCGATTACAGCAGCAACATACCGCATACGAGCTGAGATTCTTGCTGCACATTTCATGAAGACAGGACATCCGAGCGTCAACTGTTTCGTGATTCAATGCGGAACGACCGTTTCATCGATGGCAAGAAATTTATTTCAAAACGTCCCGTGCTTCATCGAAAAAAACGCGTGTAACAGTCAATGTTTGCCAACGACGAAGCAGTTTCCGCTACTATCTATAAACTTAGCAGCTCTCCTTGCGGACGATTATAATGCATGGATTAACGATGAAATCACAGCCGCACCGATAAGAATGTGCTCCTCGGAAGGATGTACAGGTACAGTGACCAGCGAATTGGAGTTATCGAGTGAGTAGATATATTTTTCACGTGGCGGCGTGGTGAATACAATGGTTCATGCTGAGTCGAATAAAATAAAAAAAAATATGATTTATGTTACAGATAATTTTGTGCTACTCGAAGTGATTACAAACAATGACCGTGATACGGTAAAGTTGGACGAGATCCCGAAAACGTTGCAGCTCTCCAACATGACTGAACAATTCCATATTAGAGGCATCATCCATTTCGAAGGGCCACCGATGATTCGCCGAATGCGAAACCTTGAGTCAGCGGATTCGATCGGCCATTATACAGCTTTTTGTTATAGAAATGGCAACTGGTCACAATATGACCGAAAAGTCAAGAAACGATCTGGAACAGCTAAAGTCTGTCCGCATATAATTCTATTTACGGCGTAGATTCTGGATAAAAAAAAATATTAAAATCTTGCATATCTTTTGTATCAGTTGTCGTTAAAATTAAAATTTGTACGAGGATAATGCCCGGTTGCACGAACGTAGTTTATCCCTTGGATAAAGTTATTCCTCGAATAAATTTATTCCGGGGATATCTCGCTTCAAAACAATTGATAGCAAATGCCATTGCCTGGTTTATTTTAACCTACGGGCAGCGCTCGGATTTTTCGCAGACGTGAATCCGTCGGAAGGCAGCACGTAGGTTAAAATAAACCAGGCAATGACATTTGCTATCAATTATTTTGAAGCGAGATATCCCCGGAATAAAATTACCCGAGGAATAACTTTATCCAAGGGATAAACTACGTTCGTGCAACCGGGCATAAGTAAAATACAGTCATTTATTATTTGATTTGTTATTTATTTATAATTTTGTGACGAATATTTTAAATATTAATATTTTAATATATTGTGACGAAAATATCAATTTTAAATATATTATTTTGTGATATAGAGACATAGTTTTTAGTCATAAGGGGTGGCGGAATAAAATCGCACACGGAATATCTTGCGAGCACGTAATTTATATAGGATGAATCAGTAATTGGAATTTAATTGTGCTCTTTAATTCGAGCTGTTTTCGGCCTGAGCGGAATAAGGGTAGTTTTGGTTCAAAGAGATGTATTAATAAAATCACTAATAAATATCTTGAAAGCACGTAATTTATATTATTGAAATCAACGATTGGAACGGAGTTGTGCTGCTTACTGCGAACCCGTTTCTCTTGACCTTCAGTGATAGTGATAGGTTTAAGAGAACGGCATAACGTAAATGCCAAAGTTAAATTTCAATCGTTGATTGAAGCTATATAAATAACGTGATTTGAAGCTATCCAATTTACGTTTTTATTGCTTCACCTTTTTAACTAAAAAACTACCCCTACCACTTTTAGGCTCAAGGGAGAATGAAGAGAAATAAACAACACAATTTGATTATAACCGCTTATTCCACGATATAAAATACGTACTTGCCAGATACCTCACGTACCATTTTATTGCTACAATCCTTTTGGCCAAAAACTACTCTTTGCCAGACTCAAGAGAGAAAGACTCGAAATAATCTGAACAATATTATTCCAATATTGTTCATATTCATATAGTTGAGATCGCTGATCTCAACTATATGAATTACGTCCTTACTCCGTAATAGTTTTGCCAGTTTTCTGTCATAAATTAAACGTTTTCTGGTGCAAAAATTGACGTAATAAGTGCGATACGCAATAGCATAATCCAGTTCCGATGAACGAGAAGTGCCGTGGTGGATGGAATATGCCGGAAGAAGGCCCAGTGTCGACAAAAGCTCCATCGTTTTGCTTCATTCGTTTTTCCTTCTCTCTTCTTCTCCAATGAATATGATTGTTTTCTCCCGGTAAACACCGTAACTAAAATACGTACATAAGAAGAAAAAGAAAACAGCGAAGATTGATTTAAAAAAAAAAGAATACAATAATAATGGAATAAAACAATTTTAAATATAAGAGTTAGTAAATATATTAAGATCCTTTGTATGTGTTGATCCTCGATATGTATGTGTTGATCCTCGATATGTATGTGTTGATACAAGACATTGTGGATGTGATAATACTTTGATTCAAAAAATATTGAGTATCCCTTTCGCAAAAGCTTTTTATCTTCAAGTGAAGAGTAAGTTTTTCAGCTAAAGGAATGACACACAAAAGGCACTCGGCGATTATTACAGCAACGCATCGATCGCTCAATCATGCCAAAAAGCTTATTTAATATCAAGTATCGTACTAAAAACGAAGGACAATCAGTAAAATTTGTGCTGATAGTAAAGGATATGGAGCGGCTCTAGCATCCACATACAAGGTGTATTCAATATTGTTTAGTAATGGCTGCGATGCAGCCACATGATAACAGTAAACAATATCATACTTTAACAAATATAATCTCGTCATAATTGTCTATTACAGCATCTTGCGGCTAACAGTAATTCAACGATAATGCCTTGTATGTGCCAAATTAATACCACGATGAAACGTTAATGAAACGCACAATTGCGTTTTATCGTACACTGACCTTGACACTGATTCTCATGCATTTGTCAGTCTTCCGACGCGACGATCTGTTTTTGCTTCCTTAGGACGCTTGTGAACCGATGTTCCCATTTTTGTCTTCACAAATTTGCACACTTGGATATTTATGGAGCGGTTATGTTCATGAATCGAATGTGCATCTGCCACTTCGACAGAGCCATATAAGCATGTGACTCGATTTGAGCCTGAGTTCTACCGGAAATTGAAGGTCACCCACCATGACACGTGCTGGATAATTTTTAACTACTCTTCCCTTTAAAAAAACCTATAACTTCACATTGAAACATGATATGATATAGTATTGAATCCAAATTTCGTATACTAAGGGTCTGTACAAAAAGTAAACGGTACACTTTTTTAATTTGTTCATGGTTGTGAACTACCTTATATACATTTTCTATTCACTGATATAGCCCGCATCCAATAATTGGTTCTGGTGTATCCGACGGATATAGAACACTAGAATGGAACATGAATTGAAAAAAAAAATTTCGGTACGCATGTTCATAAAGAATCCGATGGAGGAGTTCAAAGACTGGGATCAGGAAAAAAGTTTTTCAGAAGTAATTCAAAGCATTCGGTAGGGTCCACCTAATATTGCAGTCGCGTCGATTGGCATTTGGCTAGGGATTTTAATTCTCCAGAGAATAATTTGTCTTTATTCAGAGAGTGGAGAGCGACGTTTTTCATTCTTCGAAGGGTTGAGTTTTATTATTCAGGCGGTGGATTGCCAAAATAAAAAAGCATCTTACGGAAGCAACTATTTTTTAAACACTGGCAGATAGGGACATCTTAATTTTACAGTCGCATCCGACAACTCTTTGGGTAGAGTTTTTCATCTTCCGCAGGAGCAGTGAGTTTGTTTCATTGGGCGAAAGGGGGGGGGGGGGGGGGGTAGCGCCCTAAAATTGGACACAGCAAATTTTGAGAGCACTTAATTTTCTCTGTATCTTTGTAGGGGAAAATCTCGATTTCAAACTTGTAATAATGAACGCTGTAGCAAAATACTTTCATTCTTCAAGCGGGAGAGTTTCATTATTCAAGAAGTAGAACACTGAAATTGAAAATAGTGCATGATGGCATCACTTAATTTGTTTGATATTGGGACATAGGGATATTGCGATTTTTCAGACTCGTCAATCAATTCTGTGGCAAAGCACATAAATCGTGTAATGCATATCTCAAAAGCACCGAAATCGTGCGTTCTTTCTATTAGAAGGCATTTCAATTTTTTTTAGTTCCAATTATTTAGGCAACGGTTCCTATTTGTCTGACTAGGGTGAGTGTTTTGCATTTACGGGGACTGAGCACTTAAATCGTGCGATGCATTTCTCGAAAGCACCTAAATCTCACGTTCGGTTGGTGCAAAGATATGTTGATATTTTTCGTATGCAAAAATATTTCACGAAAAAAGCTGTTTGTTGCGACAAGAGGTTGATTTTGGGGTTCGATAGGTCAAGCACTTAAATCGTGCGATGCGTTTCTTGAAAGCAACTAAATCTCACGTTCTATTGGTGCAAAGATATGTTGAAATTTTTTAAAAATATTTCACGAAAAAAGCTGTTTGCTGTGCCAAGAGGTTGATTTTGGGGTTTAAGGGGTCGAGCACTTAAATGGTGCGATGCGTTTCTCGAAAGCACCGAAATCGTGCGTTCTTTCTATTGGAGGGCATTTTAATTTTTTTTAGTTGCAATTTTCTAGGCAACGGTTCCTTTGTCTGACTAGGGTGAGTGTTTAGCATTTACGGAAACTGAGCCCTTCAATCGTGCGATGCGTGTCTCGAAAGCACCTAAATCTCACGGTCTATTTGTGCAATAATATTTTGATATTTTCCGTATGCAGAAATATTTCACGAAAAAGGCTTTTTGCTGTGACAAGAGGTTGATTTTGGGGTTCAAGGCGTCGAGCACTTAAATCGTGCGATGCATGTTTCGAAAGCACCTAAATCGTACGTACTTTCTGTGGAGGATTATTCAATTTTTTTCAGTTGTATATTTTTAGGCAACGATCTCTTTGTCTGGCTAGGGGGAGTTTTTTGGATTGACAGGGCGAATGAGCACTCAAATCGTGCAATGCGTGGCTCGAAAGCACCTTAATCTCACGTTCGATTTGCGCCCAGATATATCGATATTTTTCGTATGCGAGAATATTTTACGAAAAAAGTCGTTAGCTGTGACAAGATCTTGATTTGGGGGTTTGAAGGGTCAAGCACTTAAATTGGGCGATGCATCACCCGTAAGCACCTAAATCGTACGTACTTTCTGTGCTAGGGCGATTTAATTTTTTATATCCAATTTTTTTTTTAATGGTCTCTTTGTCCGACTAATAGGCATCTTTTGCATTGACGGGGGTGAGTACTTAAATCGTGCAATGCGTGTCTCGAAAGCACCTAAATCTCACGTTCCATTTATGCAATAATATTTTGATATTTTCCGTACGCAGGAATATTTCACGAAAAAGGCTTTTGGCTATGACAAGAGGTTGATTTTGGGGTTCAAGGCGTCGAGCACTTAAATCGTGCAATGCGTGTCTCGAAAGCACCTAAATCTCACGTTCCATTTATGCAATAATATTTTTATATTTTTCGTATGCAGAAATATTTCACGAAAAAAGCTTTTTGCTGTGACATAAGGTTGATTTTGGGGTTTGAGGCGTCGAGCACTTAAATAGTGCGATGCATGTCTCGAAAGCACCTAAATCGTACGTACTTTCTGTGCGAGGGTAACTCAATTTTTTTTAGTTCGAATTTTTTAGGTAACGGTCCCTTTGTCTAACTAGGGGGAGTGTTTTGCATTTACGGAGACTGAGCACTTAAATCATGCGATGCGTGTCTCGAAAGCACCCAAATCTCGCGTTCTATTTGTGCAATCATGTTTTGATATTTTCCGTATGCAGAAATATTTCACGAAAAAGGCTTTTGGCTATGACAAGAGGTTGATTTTGGGATTCAAGGCGTCGAGCACTTAAATCGTGCAATGCGTATCTCGAAAGCACCTGAATCTCACGTTCCATTTGTGCAATAATATTTTGATATTTTTAGTATTCAGAAATATTTCACGAAAAAAGCTTTTTTCTGTGACAAGTGGTTGATTTTGGGGTTCAAGGCGTCGAGCACTTCAATCGGGCGATGCATAACTCGAAAGCACCTAAATCGTGCGTACTTTCTGTTCTAGGGCAATTCGATTTTTTTATATACATTTTTTTTAAAATGGTCTCTTTCCGATTAAGGGGAGTGTTTTGCATTCACGGGGATGCGTACTTAAATCGTGCGATGCGTGTCTCGATAGCACCTCAATCTCACGTTCTATTTGTGCAATAATCTTTTGATATTTTTCGTATGCAGAAATATTTCACGAAAAAAGCTTTTGGCTGTGACAAGAGGTTGATTTCGGGGTTCGAGGCGTCGAGCACTTAAACAGTGCGATGCATGTCTCGAAAGCACCTAAATCGTACGTACTTTCTGTGCGAGGGTAATTCAATTTTTTTTAGTTCGAATTTTTTAGGCAACGGTACCTTTGTCTGACTAGGGGAAGTGTTTTGCATTTACGGAGACTGGGCACTTAAATCATGCGATGCGTGTCTCAAAAGCACCTAAGTCTCTCGTTCTATTTGTGCAATAATATTTTGATATTTTCCGTATGCAGAAATATTTCACGAAAAAGGCTTTTGGCTGTGACAAGAGGTTGATTTTGGGATTCAAGGCGTCGAGCACTTAAATCGTGCGATGCATGTCTCGAAAGCACCTAAATCGTACGTACTTTCTGTGCGAGGATTATTCAATTTTTATCAGTCATATATTTTTAGGCAACGATCCCTTTGTCTGGCTAGGGGGAGTTTTTTGGATTGACAGGGCAAATGAGCACTTAAATCGTGCAATGCGTGTCTCAAAAGCACCTTAATCTCACGTTCGATTTGCACCCAGATATATCGATATTTCTCGTATGCGAGAATATTTTACGAAAAAAGTCGTTAGCTGTGACAAGATCTTGATTTGGGGGTTTAAAGGGTCAAGCACTTAAATTGGGCGATGGATAACTCGAAAGCACCTAAATCGTACGTACTTTCTGTGCTAGGGTGATTCGATTTTTTATATCCATTTTTTTTTTAATGGTCTCTTTTTCCGACTAAGGGGAGTGTTTTGCATTGACGGGGATGAGCACTTAAATCGTGCAATGCGTGTCTCGAAAGCACCTAAATCTCACGTTCCATTTGTGCAATAATATTCTTATATTTTTCGTATGCAGAAATATTTCACGAAAAAAGCTTTTGGCTGTGACAAGAGGTTGATTTTGGGGTTCAAGGCGTCGAGCACTTGAATCGTGCGATGCATGTCTCGAAAGCACCTAAATCGTACGTCCTGTCTGTGCGAGGATTATTTAATTTTTTTTAGTCATATATTTTTAGGCAACGATCTCTTTGTCTGGCCAGGGGGAGTTTTTTGGATTGACAGGGCGAATGAGCACTCAAATCGTGCAATGCGTGGCTCGAAAGCACCTTAATCTCACGTTCGATTTGCGCCCAGATATATCGATATTTTTCGTATGCGAGAATATTTTACGAAAAAAGTCGTTAGCTGTGACAAGATCTTGATTTGGGGGTTTAAAGGGTCAAGCACTTAAATTGGGCGATGCATAACCCGTAAGCACCTAAATCGTACGTACTTTCTGTGCTAGGGCGATTTGATTTTTTATATCCAATTTTTTTTTTAATGGTCTCTTTGTCCGACTAAGAGGCATCTTTTGCATTGACGGGGATGAGTACTTAAATCGTGCAATGCGTGTCTCGAAAGCACCTAAATCTCACGTTCCATTTATGCAATAATATTTTTATATTTTTCGTATGCAGAAATATTTCACGAAAAAAGCTTTTTGCTGTGACAAGAGATTGATTTTGGGATTCAAGGCGTCGAGCACTTAAATCGTGCGATGCATTTCTCGAAAGCACCTATATTGTACCTACTTTCTGTGCGAGGATTATTCAATTTTTATCAGTCATATATTTTTAGGCAACGATTCCTTTGTCTGGCTAGGGGGAGTTTTTTGGATTGACAGGGCGAATGAGCACTCAAATCGTGCAATGCGTGGCTCGAAAGCACCTTAATCTCACGTTCGATTTGCGCCCATATGTATCGATATTTTTCGTATGCGAGAATATTTTACGAAAAAAGTCGTTAGCTGTGACAAGATCTTGATTTGGGGGTTCAAAGGGTCAAGCACTTAAATTGGGCGATGCATAACCCGTAAGCACCTAAATCGTACGTACTTTCTGTGCTAGGGCGATTTGATTTTTTATATCCAATTTTTTTTTTAATGGTCTCTTTGTCCGACTAAGAGGCATCTTTTGCATTGACGGGGATGGGTACTTAAATCGTGCAATGCGTGTCTCGAAAGCACCTAAATCTCACGTTCCATTTATGCAATAATATTTTTATATTTTTCGTATGCCGAAATATTTCACGAAAAAAGCTTTTTGCTGTGACAAGAGGTTGATCATGGGGTTCGAGGCATCGAGCACTTGAATAGTGCGATGCATGTCTCGAAAGCACCTGAATCGTACGTACTTTCTGTGCGAGGGTAACTCAATTTTTTTTAGTTAGAATTTTTTAGGTAACGGTCCCTTTGTCTGACTAGGGGGAGTGTTTTGCATTCACGGAGACTGAGCACATAAATTATGCGATGCGTGTCTCGAAAGCACCTCAATCTCGCGTTCTATTTGTGCAATCATATTTTGATATTTTCCGTACGCAGGAATATTTCACGAAAAAGGCTTTTGGCTATGACAAGAGGTTGATTTTGGGGTTCAAGGCGTCGAGCACTTAAATCGTGCAATGCGTGTCTCGAAAGCACCTAAATCTCACGTTCCATTTATGCAATAATATTTTTATATTTTTCGTATGCAGAAATATTTCACGAAAAAAGCTTTTTGCTGTGACAAGAGGTTGATTTTGGGGTTTGAGGCGTCGAGCACTTAAATAGTGCGATGCATGTCTCGAAAGCACCTAAATCGTACGTACTTTCTGTGCGAGGGTAACTCAATTTTTTTTAGTTCGAATTTTTTAGGTAACGGTCCCTTTGTCTGACTAGGAGGAGTGTTTTGCATTTACGGAGACTGAGCACTTAAATCATGCGATGCGTGTCTCGAAAGCACCTAAATCTCGCGTTCTATTTGTGCAATCATGTTTTGATATTTTCCGTATGCAGAAATATTTCACGAAAAAGGCTTTTGGCTATGACAAGAGGTTGATTTTGGGGTTCAAGGCGTCGAGCACTTAAATCGTGCAATGCGTGTCTCGAAAGCACCTGAATCTCACGTTCCATTTGTGCAATAATATTTTGATATTTTTCGTATGCAGAAATATTTCACGAAAAAAGCTTTTTGCTGTGACAAGAGGTTGATTATGGGGTTTGAGGCATCGAGCACTTAAATAGTGCGATGCATGTCTCGAAAGCACCTGAATCGTACGTACTTTCTGTGCGAGGGTAACTCAATTTTTTTTAGTTAGAATTTTTTAGGTAACGGTCCCTTTGTCTGACTAGGGGGAGTGTTTTTCATTCACGGAGACTGAGCACTTAAATCATGCGATGCGTGTCTCGAAAGCACCCAAATCTCGCGTTCTATTTGTGCAATCATGTTTTGATATTTTCCGTATGCAGAAATATTTCACGAAAAAGGCTTTTGGCAATGACAAGAGGTTGATTTTGGGGTTCAAGGCGTCGAGCACTTAAATCGTGCAATGCGTGTCTCGAAAGCACCTGAATCTCACGTTCCATTTGTGCAATAATATTTTGATATTTTTCGTATTCAGAAATATTTCACGAAAAAAGCTTTTTTCTGTGACAAGTGGTTGATTTTGGGGTTCAAGGCGTCGAGCACTTAAATTGGGCGATGCATAACTCGAAAGGACCTAAATCGTGCGTACTTTCTGTTCTAGGGCAATTCGATTTTTTTATATACATTTTTTTTAAAATGGTCTCTTTCCGATTAAGAGGAGTGTTTTGCATTCACGGGGATGCGTACTTAAATCGTGCGATGCGTGTCTCGATAGCACCTCAATCTCACGTTCTATTTGTGCAATAATCTTTTGATATTTTTCGTATGCAGAAATATTTCACGAAAAAAGCTTTTGGCTGTGACAAGAGGTTGATTTCGGGGTTCGAGGCGTCGAGCACTTAAACAGTGCGATGCATGTCTCGAAAGCACCTAAATCGTACGTACTTTCTGTGCGAGGGTAATTCAATTTTTTTTAGTTCGAATTTTTTAGGCAACGGTCCCTTTGTCTGACTAGGAGAAGTGTTTTGCTTTTACGGAGACTGGGCACTTAAATCATGCGATGCGTGTCTCAAAAGCACCTAAGTCTCTCGTTCTATTTGTGCAATAATATTTTGATATTTTCCGTATGCAGAAATATTTCACGAAAAAGGCTTTTGGCTGTGACAAGAGGTTGATTTTGGGATTCAAGGCGTCGAGCACTTAAATCGTGCGATGCACGTCTCGAAAGCACCTAAATCGTACGTACTTTCTGTGCGAGGATTATTCAATTTTTATCAGTCATATATTTTTAGGCAACGATCCCTTTGTCTGGCTAGGGGGAGTTTTTTGGATTGACAGGGCGAATGAGCACTTAAATCGTGCAATGCGTGTCTCAAAAGCACCTTAATCTCACGTTCGATTTGCACCCAGATATATCGATATTTTTCATATGGGAGAATATTTTACGAAAAAAGTCGTTAGCTGTGACAAGATCTTGATTTGGGGGTTTAAAGGGTCAAGCACTTAAATTGGGCGATGGATAACTCGAAAGCACCTAAATCGTACGTACTTTCTGTGCTAGGGCGATTCGATTTTTTATATCCAATTTTTTTTAAAATGGTCTCTTTGTCCGACTAAGGGGAGTGTTTTGCATTGACGGGGATGAGCACTTAAATCGTGCAATGCGTGTCTCGATAGCACCTAAATCTCACGTTATATTTGTGCAATAATATTTTTATATTTTTCGTATGCAGAAATATTTCACGAAAAAAGCTTTTGGCTGTGACAAGAGGTTGATTTTGGGGTTCAAGGCGTCGAGCACTTGAATCGTGCGATGCATGTCTCGAAAGCACCTAAATCGTACGTCCTGTCTGTGCGAGGATTATTTAATTTTTTTTAGTCATATATTTTTAGGCAACGATCCCTTTGTCTGGCTAGGGGGAGTTTTTTGGATTGACAGGGCGAATGAGCACTTAAATCGTGCAATGCGTGTCTCGAAAGCATCTTAATCTCACGTTCGATTTGCGCCCAGATATATCAATATTTTTCGTATGCGAGAATATTTTACGAAAAAAGCCGTTAGCTGTGACAAGATCTTGATTTGGGGGTTTAAAGGGTCAAGCACTTAAATTGGGCGATGCATAACTCGAAAGCATCTATATCGTACGTATTTTCTGTGCTAGGGCGATTCGATTTTTTTATAGCCAATTTTTTTTAAATGGTCTCTTTGTCCGACTAAGGGGAGTGTTTTGTATTGACGGGGATGAGCACTTAAATCGTGCAATGCGTTTCTTGAAAGCACCGAAATCTTATGTTCTATTTCTGCAATATTGCTTCGATATTTTTCGTATGCAGAAATATTTTACGAAAAAAGCTTTTCTGTGACAGGAGGTTGATTTTGGGGTTCAAGGCGTCAAGCACTTAAATGGTGCGATGCATGTCTTGTAAGCGCCTAAATCGTACGTTTTTTCTGTCCGAGGGTAATTCAATTTTTTTTAGGTCCAATTTTTTTTTTTTTCATTTGAAAAAAACAAATTCCACTTAAAATTTTGGGTCGAATTTTATACATCCTGAAAGCACTTTAAAAGCACTCAAATCCTATGCAGTCGAAAATTATTATCGTCCGATTTTTAATGATGCTCTGCTAGCTTGATTTCATGCTAGCAGAGACTTTTTGAAGTTGGATTCATGGCTATAAATATAAGAGCACCAAAATTATGAACTGGGTACCAAATTAGCACCTAAAAAGCACCTAATTTTGGTGAAGAAAAAAATCCATTTTTCAGACTTTGCTTTTTAAATTTCCAAAATTTGAAAAAAAAAAATTTCACTCAAAATTTCGGGTTGAATTCTATACATCCTGAAAGCACTTAAAAAGCACTTAAATCCTATGCAGTAGAATATTATTATAGTTCATTTTTTGATGATGCTCTGCTAGCTTGATTGTATGCTAGCAGAGACTTCTTGAAGTTGGATTCTTGGCTATAAATACAAGAGCACCAAAATTATGAACTGGGTACCTAATTAGCACCTAAAAGGCACCTAATTTTGGTGAAGAGAAAATTCAATTTTTCAGACTTTCCTCTGCTGAATTAATGCGGGTGCGGAGTTGAGAGGTTAGCTTGACCCGTGGCTAAGAGGACTGCCGGCCTAGTAGCTCCCGAAGATGAAAAAGTTAATGACTCAATACTTCATTGTTGCGCGCCGGTCGTCAGAGGCGTCAATGCCTTCTATTGAAGATGATTCCGATGATCCCGTTCGCCCGTCCGTTTCCACGTTCTCACTATACACCTCGTCATCCGACATGATCGAGGAGTGTTCTTGAAAAAAGGCACACCACGTACGTTGCACCGCCGGCGAATACCCGAACGAAAAGTGAACGAACTGTTTTGAACTGGAACCCGGAGTGCTCGAGAACGCGAGAATTCACACAAAAGAATAAGGAATGTGAAAATGAAAACTCGCACGAAAATGAGAAAAAAAACCGCGGCGATGTGAATAAATAACCGCAATGAATTGGAATTGTCTGAACCGAAACCCGAAGCACTCGCCTGCCCGAGAATTCACTCAGCCAATAATGCAAAAAATGGAAACTCGCTCGAAAATGAGAGAGACCGCGACGATGTGAATGCTCAACCGAAATAAATCGGAATTGTCCGAACCGAAACCCGAAGCACTTGTGAGCCCGAGAAAACACGCAAAAATAGTGAAAATGAAAACTCGCACGAATGCACGTATTGCCCGATAAAAACGAAACTCGTGTGCATAAGCATGAACGAGTGTTGTCTGTGTTTACTGAGCACCTGTCACGAGCGCGTGAGTGTGTGAGAGAGGAGTCCTGTTCCAAGATGGCGGCCACTGGCGACCACCGCGCACTGCCTATTGTAGCGCAACCCGAGTGTGAGAACGAGAGCGCACGAGCGCGCATTACGTGAATATGAGAGAGAACGAGCGCCGCCGAAGACGAACGAATACCCGATTCAAGCGTAACCGTCACTCGAGGCACAATACGCTGAGGCTATCCCGTCCGAAGAGAACGCCGAAATATTAATGTCCCGAAAACCCACTGTAATCACTCTCATGTTCGCTGCACTGCACTAATGGCCACCAGATCCGGCTCGAAGGACCAAAATGTTTGTGAAGGGATCTGGTGTAGGTGGAACCAAAAATTTAATAAAGGCAGACGCGAACTCGATCGTGGAAAAAAAATAAAAAAATATATATTTAATTATTAGAGATAATTACAGTGAAAAAACGAAAGATGTATGTCCCGATTGAAAATGTCCGGTGAGAAAACATGGCTCACAGAGCACGTTTCCGAAATGTACGAGAAAACCCGTGAACCGAGAATGACTCGTGCCACGCCGAAAATCCCGATATATCAGATGAATCGTGAATATATTGTCCCCAAGATTTTGCACACCGAAAGTCTGAATCTGCCCGCGATGTACTGGAGCCGTCGTTTTAATTTTCAACACGAAATAATACAGAAAAGCCGATAAATTGTGAACTGTGGCGCGGCACGCGTCTTATCTACTCTTGTTTTGGACAAAGACTAGCAAATTAATCATGGCGATCGATGAGAAAGACCCCCGCATGTATCAATTGCCCGTTAATTTGTGGTCCGGTACGTGGCGCCATCGACGGAAAAAACGCGACCCGACCCGCTCGCTCTCGTGACCCGAAATTTGACCGTGTCGCCCGGTAACTTTTCCTCATTCCTGAACAGTACGGTTTACACGCTGGTACTAAAATCAGAAAGCGTCATCTGAACTGGGCACAGGAAAAAATGAACGTTAAATTAGCAGCTCAAACCCTGAGTCGTAGCGTAGCTCATGCCTTCAATTTTCTTCGGTGCGTTGTGAAAAACTCCGAATTTGAAGGTGCTGCAGCAACGGAAAAGTTTTGTCTGGCCGTAAATGATAGTTTCGACATACTAAATTCTCGCCAAAAAATATCGAAAGTTCCGATCAAGCAATGTATAAATAAAGATAACATACAGGAAATACGCTGGAAAATTCATAGACTTCGGATATACTTCAGTTCAATTAAAGACGGGGATCAACCGATTTTGAAATCGAAACGAAGGATTAGACCAGGCAATAGAGATTTTTTCGTGATAAAAATGGTAGAAGAAAACGGCGAGTGTGGGGGTGCGTGGGGTGGTCCGTGGATGTTTCGTGATATGTTTTCGACTACCAAATATGATTACTTTTTTTTTAATTTCCAAAAAACACCAAAAAAACGGTGTTTTTTTTGTTTTTTGCTTGTAAAATCTGAACCAATGGAGCTATGCTGATACATTCAACATACGAATTGTAGAGAATGAAAAGACGAAGAAAATGAGCGCTGGGGAAACTCAATCGGGTCATTATTACCGGAGAAAAACTGGAAAAACCGGAAAAATCAGCGTTTTTTCAAAAATTCATAACTCTGCCATTTTCAAAGTTGTAGCGCTGGCTTTTCGGGTGAAAGTAGTGGTTGATAGGTACTTTGAGTGTGCACAACCCGGACGTTGTCAGATAAATACTTTTTGCGTAATTGCGATTTGAACTATTTTGGGCACTATTTTGCGGAAAGGCTGGATGCGTCGGAAGTTGTCCGATTTCAATTTTCAAAACGGATTTTGAAAGAAGAAGTAAAGTACTACGAAACGTCAATCTTGATTTTTCTTTAAAATGTTGCAAAATAGGTGAAAAACACGTGCAAACGTGACCAACACCGGCCGAGCGCTCGATCGCGGTCGAGTAGTGGGGGGAGCCGGCCGACGCGGGGAAGTGCGTATATATAGTAATACAAGCGCGCTGCGGCCGGGCGTGAATCTTTACATTCGATTATCTCAGCAACTACTGGAGCTATCTTTACGTTTTTTTTTTAATTTGGGGGTAAATTAACTCGTTGAAACTGATACTTCACTCGGTTTGCCTTAATATTCACTAGAAAAGCTGCTTTTTGTTTTGCTATGTTTTAATAATCGGGGATCAAGTGTATGTATTAGGGTGTTTCAGAAAAAAATTTTTTTTTTTAAATTTTCTTCCAAACAGGTTTAAAAGTTGCATTTAGGTATACAAAGACTCCAGTTAAAATTTAAGATTTTAATATTTACATTAAGGGGTGGCGCATCGCTCCTTTCGATTTCCCATAAGAATAACATAGGAAACATTTTTTTTGCTGCTTCTGATTTTTATAACTAGCTAACAAAGCATCGTACCAGAAATCTCAATACAAATTCATATAGGAAATTGAACGCTCTACAAAAAAGGTCTCTTGTCAAAATTTCGTAAAACTAACTGTATCACAGTTACAGCCTGTCAAAAGTTGAGTTACCTATAATTTGACCTTTTTTTTTAATATAACAACGAATGCAGGTTTATAAATAAAGTGGACACGATTTTTTTGTAAAGTATGCATTTAACTATAACTAGATGATAACTAATAATTACAGCAACAATAAAATAATTTTTCAATATAAATTTGGTCGGAAAATGTTTATTATTCATTTTTAATGGTAATTTTGCTTCCTCATAGAGGAAGCTTTGTGACGGTCGAAATTTTTTTTTTCAGTTTTCAATGTCAATGAGCTTAAAATGTCCCAAAACATCGAAAACTCATATCTAGAAAACAATGTCCGGATGTGTGTGTGTGTGTGTGTGTGTGTGCGTGTGTGTGTGCGTGCGTGCGTGCGTGCGTGCGTGCGTGCGTGCGTGCGTGCGTGCGTGCGTGCGTGCGTGCGTGCGTGCGTGCGTGCTTTCGTGCGTGCGTGCGTGCGTGCGTGCGTGCGTGCGTGCGTGCGTGCGTGCGTGCGTGCGTGCGTGCGTGCGTGCGTGCGTGCGTGCGTGCGTGCGTGCGTGCGTGCGTGCGTGCGTGCGTGCGTGCGTGCGTGCGTGCGTGCGTGCGTGCGTGCGTGCGTGCGTGCGTGCGTGCGTGCGTGCGTGCGTGCGTGCGTGTGTGTGTGTGTGTGTATCTTCTGGCACTGTAAAATTGAAACGTCTATAACTCGAGAACGGTTTGAGCTCCCATTTTGCACATATGTTAATCGATACAACCTCTTCGTTTTCTGTAAATTTTGTAAAAATTCTCCAAGATTTACAAATTTTACGTCATTTTGAAATTTGCAAAAAAACTCCGTGGTTGCTCTAACTTCCGCAAATTTTAAGATTTATGGCTAATTTCTTTCATATAAATAGGTTATCATGATAGGAAGGTTAGTATTGAATTTGGGACATATCGGTCGAACGGTTCAACATTTTAACGAAAAATCAAGATTGACGTTTTGTAGTACTTTACTTCTTCTTTCAAAATCCGTTTTGAAAATTAAAATCGGACAACTTCCGACGCATCCAGCCCTTCCGCAAAATAGTGACCAAAATAATTCAAATCGCAATTACGCAAAAAGTATTTATCCGACAACGTCCGGGTTGTGCACACTCAAAGTACCTATCAACCACTACTTTCACCCGAAAAGCCAGCGCTACAACTTTGAAAATGACGGAGTTATGAATTTTTGAAAAAACGCTGATTTTTCCGGTTTTTCCTGTTTTCCTCCGGTAATAATGACCCGATTGCGTTGCACCAGCGCTCATTTCCTTTGTCTTTTTATTCTCTACAATTCGTATGTTCAATGCATCAGCATAGCTCCATTGGTTCAGATTTTACAAGCAAAAAACTAAAAAAACACCGTTTTTTTGGTGTTTTTTGGAAATTAAAAAAAAAGTAATCATATTTGGTAGTCGAAAACATATCACGAAACATCCACGGACCACCCCACGCACCCCCACACTCGCCGTTTTCTTCTACCATTTTTGTCACAGAATGACTCTTTATCTGCTCTATTGCCTGGTCTAGATGGGCTTTTTCGGACTCGTGAGCGCACTGGAAAATGCTGTAGCAATCTTTGATATGTGGTCAGCTTCGACAATCTCACCGCTACAGTATTTATAAACTTACAAGCTTTCCCAAGATCACCTTGAGATTTTTTTCTCTGCGGTTCGGTCTCGAGGCGGACACAATAACAATCCGACTGCCGAACAATTTAAATCAGCATTCAAATGGCTATTGGTTTGCGCACAAATCAAAGGGTCGGATTCGGCAAACTGCATCTCGCAAGATAATACTACTCTATTACAAACCTCCACTATCAATTCTACCATGGCTTGCAGGAGTGTCGCGAATGCGTCTGCATCTAAACGGCGTAATGACAATATCCCGTGAAAATATCCCCAGTGTTCGCAATATGGCCGATTAATGGGCCAAAGTTGGGTACCCGACCTTGGTAACCAACGTTCGCCCGATCTTGGCTTGCAATGTGGCCGATTAATGGGCCAAAGTTGGGTGCCCAACATTGGTACCCAACGCTCTCCCGATCTTGGCCCAACCTTACTTAACCGATATGTAGCCGATAGTGTAACTCCCCTAGCAAGTTCAACGATCACTCAAATGATCATCCGAACGATTAGTCGTTTTGTGCAAAATACGACCATGCGAAAACGATCATCTGACGACCAAATTGGACCAGATCGCCGGTGATCGTATCATGATCGAACCGTGGCCATAGAAGGGTCAGTCACAGGAATGATTATTTCGTGATCGTACCATGGTCGCAGGAGGGCCACGAAATGATCATTTTGTGATTGTACTGTGGTCACAAGCGGGTCACAGAATAATTACGCTAAAGATGATCATTTCGTGATTTTATCATGGTCGCAGGTGGGTCACGAAATGATCATTTTGTGATTGTAACGTATACCCTAGCAAAATCGTGGTCTTTCGACCATTTTGTGGTCGGCTTTCATGGATCGTCGTTTTGTCGGAAAAACGACTATCTGACAGACCATCAAAACTGACCAAATGGACCAAAAAAAAAATGGACCTACGGGCCCCAAAAAATTGACTATGGTCAGTTACGGAAAGAGTGGTTAGCCTATGCGATTGTAAATAGGAAAGGTTCATGCTTGTAGTCATCTGTAGAAGGATCGATCACGAGCAGGATTGCAAATGAAAACAATTGAAGGTCGTTGTTGCAAGTCACTGCACCCGAAATGCAATTTCAAAAACTCATTTAACTACTGAAAGAATTTTCGTTTTTTGCAAGGCGATAATTTTGAAATCTCATTTCATCCAGTGACCATTACTAATGATACGCATATATTTAATGAGATACATTTTGGGGTACACAGATTATATAACAGTAATCACATTACATACC